>CM067347.1:61857813-62441877 GCA_034190875.2 Urechis unicinctus | reverse complement strand
AATGCATCTCATACTAACTTATACCTATGGTTTTTTCATCAAATTAGTTAATTTCATATTAAGGGAATGAGGTCAATATGTTTTCCAGAATCTATATTTTGAAAGTGCGGCGATCCCACATGGATTGGTTCAGGTAATCGGGAATATAGATTGCTGTAGCCAGTTAAGGTATGATTTATTTAGAATTACTCTTTATTAGTAGCTTCGGAACAAAACACATAGGCGTCTGCCCAGCCATATTATCCCAATACAAACGCTGCATTGACATTTCGGACGAGTCGCCATATGGCCAGTATAACTTCTTGACTGTCAATATCCCAATAGCATCATGACGCAATAGTCTAAATATGAATGGCACTTTTGGGTGATGAATTGATGGCTTACATCGATTCAGACGGTTTATAAATAAACCCACAAAATTGCGCTGGCGGGTCAATGAAGATTCATATTAATATTCCAGTACTGAAAATGCAAAAAAAGGCATCGAACCCGGTGACGTTTGATAACACTTTCAAAGCGTATAGAAAGATACTTGAATTTGCGTGCTCTACCATATACGTTCAGCATGAGTCTACAGTGAGTTTTGCAGTAGTTACGACGTATTTCGGATTAAGTAAGGAATAAAGAGACCTGTGCAATAATACAGCCATGCATCATACCATAATCATTCTGGATGAATGCCAACTTTTGATATTATAGCGTAACCGATCGTCTACCATCAGCAAGGCCGTCATGTATGAGCGCTCTAGTGCAGCGTTTGTATTCCGTATAAGCAACAACCACACGCAGACCACTGTGGTCTCAGCCTAAGGCATTCACTGCTAGAAATTTCAAGAGAAGTGTATGTCCCCCTTACAATCAATATTAGTGAGTGTTATCCATTATTTTGATCTCAAATCTATTATCTGTCCCAACTATCCTGATATGTTCTTCAGACGTTTTGTCCTGATTCCTGACAACCAATCTCGAAAATTTTGCATATTACCAGTCGGTCTATACCGTTATTTGTTTCATGCAGTCTGTGCTTGGCCTTACGATAACGATCCATAAGGAACAAAACCAAATGTTGAATGTTCTTAACAGGAAGCAACCAGGGCTTTCCAACCCGCAGTTGGTTTCCGTCTATCTGCACACCCAAGTTCACTTATGAGGCTCAATTGCATGATAAAGACCTAAATAACCAGGGACCAGAAACTCATTTAGGAATTTCAGTTGAAAATTTCAACAGCACCATTTTCTTCATAAAAATGTTGTGTCATTTTGAAATATATTACTTTTATTCATTCGTTGGATCTCCATTTTCTACGTTACCATCCCCCCTGTGCCGATCGTGTATGTAGAAAATCTTATATGGAAGCACAAAGAACTTTTTTCTGTTAAGATAACACTCACAAATTTACTAGGTTTTATTAAACCAGTTGAATACAATTGACAAAGCAACTTAAAAACTTTTGTTAAACTACTTTTGTCATATATACAAATATTGTACTAAATACATTTGGTACCACGAACCACAAAAGACGTGTACATCCTTATGTACATTCTATTTTATATGGATCTAGGATTGATCTCACAAGGTAACATAAGTATCGATATTCAAGGTGACATAGTGGTAATTAGCGCTATCAGTTCAAGGGATCCAAACATTTAATAAGATGATTTAGAGACGAACTTTTTATTGAAATATGTGCATAAAGGCCGAATTATGAGTTATTATTCTGGTAACACTTACTTATGGTACAACCTTTACAGATATTATGTCCTGAATCACTTGATATGCCCTTCTACACACCTGCTCTGCATGTTAAGTTTAATATGATATTAAAACTACTCAAAAAAGAAACTTAAAAACATCTGAAACAAGCATTTGTCAATAACGTCAATGAAAAAACAGTTAAGTAAGACCATTTCAAATAAATGATTTGGTAACGGATGTATCTCGGTATATACAGATCCTCTACATATTATTCACTTCAGTTTATATGTACTTTTCAATGAAAAGTACATTAAAACTGAACTGAACACATGTGTGAATACTAAATGAAAGTACTGTAATGGCATTGATTTATGTTTACTCTCTGCCATGCCCCACATGTAACGTATGTATCACTGATTTTCTATTGAGAGAACCAGTACCTAATTAAGTAGGCTAAGACATTACTTCTTAGATGTTATTTCTCTCATTGAAAATACGTTCTATATCTTCCCGTTCTTTGATGGACGCTTGGAAAAGGCGATGTGATTTCCCAGATGGTTCCAGAGATGTTATGACACACTATGTCAGTTCCTTCAACCCAAATTCTGTCAAAAAACCGAATTGCGTGGGTTTTTGCTGTTTTAAAACAAAATGGCGGGTCACAAACTTCAATTCTAAGTAAAGCTGGTATTCTAGGGATAGTTTCGAATTTGTTTTCAACATATCGGTATCGTATGTATCGGTAACGTTTGTATCATTTTTAAGCAAGACACCATGTGTCACAAAACATCTTTATAAGTCAGTATGAATTCTTCCTCGAGGATTCACTAATGTGTACAAGAGATTGAATACTATCTAAAAGGAATGTACGTGTCAAATAAGCATGGGTAACGTATGTATTGTTAGTTTTCTAACCACATAGGATATGACTTAATTGCATGATTTATTTGTATAACTATTTGAACCGCAACAACGAAATGCCCATTTTATTACCGTACATGCTGACTTTACATGTTTCTTTAGTAATCATCACTTTCTTAACAATATAAAGTGTTCATTTCATGCATGTGTTTGTATGGTTCCGTATGTATCATGGAGTTGGCGTCAATGATGTCGAGACCTACAATAAGGAGAAGCAATATCCATTACCGCCATAATGTGTGTTTTATTATAGGGGGCATCATTTGACCTAGTTGGTTAATAAATACCTTATCAGATTATGATTAATGTGAAAATAACGAACTGGCGTCAGTGACGTATGTACCTATTTTTGTTATTTGAACACATCAAAGTGCAGGGTGCTATGAAATATGAAAATAGGCAGAATAGGAATGGATATAGAGGAATTTATATCTCCATATAATATCGCTATGTGTCCCCAGCACCAAATGAATCGGTATTATTAGCGCTTTGGAGACACGTACGTGCTTAATGGCCTGAGTTTGCTATGGCGGTTTCTAATGAATTATCTAAACTTTGTCAGTATTGATATATGATAATTATATGCATGGTACTCAGCGGCTTAGCTTCTGGTAATTACCATATCAGGCCTTCGTTATTCGTCGCATGATTAACAGAGGATAAGGGATCCAATCAGGTAGAGATTACCTTACCAAACCCTTAATAGTGCACTACCATCGGCATCTAACTGTACATAGTACTAAACAGTGACGTGCAACACGATGCCACAGCTGCTCGCATCTTCCCAATATTAGCATATTATTTTTAATGAGGCTTACATCCCAAGGCTGAGTTTCATTACTCATCATGTTGCAACTGATACGACGCAATCTGCTAATTAGGTGAGACACGCCTAATCTTTTCCTCCGCGCTGATTATTGGCGATATGAAATTGACAGCGGTGTGTTTGCAGCAGCAATAGAAATGTTAATAAAACCACAAACATTTTCCCCCACACTTGTGCTGTTGGAGGATATTAAAAAGGTCGGAGCAACATCAAACACATACCATTGATTTACCAACTGGTAAATGTTGCAACAATTATATGTTAGTAATGTTATTGCAGCCTCGCATACTTCTTATTTTGAGGTATCGCAGTGGCAAAATACAATTGTTTGAATGCTAAAGAATCGTCGGTAGATTTCAGATATTTGGTATCGATATTAACAATGGTATGCTTACGAAAGTGATAATGGTATTGAATACAATGATAGTCTGGTTACACATACCTCAGGAATGTGTTCAACACGTGTTATATGTAGAGTGTCTAGGTGTCTCCATTTGTCATATTCCTCACTTACTCATCACTTTGCAATATCAACAGTTATCTCACCAAGGCAGTTGTTTCAGTTTACAATGACACATAGATTGGGGAATGCAACGGTTGTGGAGATTTAGTTGTTATAAATATTGTTATCAGGTGCATCTAGTGGTGACGCTTCCTAATTTGTATTGGTAAGTTTTGATGAAATGATCTTTGAATAAACTGTATATATAGGTATGCAAAATGCCCTAAAACGCCTACTGGGCGGTTGACACAAAGTTGCATTGCGGAAATGCAATTATTCATTTAATAAAACAAAGCCTATGCGCACAATTAGGAGTAACTCCTGCAATACCTGCAAGCTGACATCACACAGTTTTCGCACAATATGTAACGTTCATAGTAGGAGGGATGCATGCATTTGGAAACCTCTCATACCTTTGCACTCGCTACTTTACATAATGTAAGCCGTACATCACCACGAATACCAACATGATGTTAGGTATTATAGAATACACCGTGATGTTATCAGCCCAAGTAGTCGTTCCACTCAGACTGGCCGTCAACAGTCATCATGGGGAGACAAGCGAGAATGGCAACTCGGGGAGATATATCGCAGAGAGGTAGGTTAATGAAGATGCCAAGAGCGCAAGGAAGTGATGACATACAAATAAGCCGAGGTCGTAATGGAGATAACAGGAAATAACGGTTGCTTTCGAGACTCTTCGTGAATAGACTGACGTTGACGAGACGACCATGGAATTGGTAATGTCGCTGGCTCTGTCACAATGTATTTATCTGCCTGAATCGAACGTTGGTTTCTCAATTCGCTTATGCATAATAGCTCTCCCTTGTGCTTACTGAATGACAGGGACAGGATAATAACAGCTGTTGGTCCCTGTAGGCTATAGTTAGATGCTTAAACGATGGTGCACATTTTATGATCACACCCTACATCCACTCCAACCAGTCTCCATGCAAATTGCTTAGACCATTTGGCAAATAGCATGCTTGATGAACCGAGCTCCGTAAATAAGCCTTGAGATGTTATTATATCGTAATATCCAGGTTTATGGAACGTTGCCTGACGAATGAGTGGCGTGATTTACATTATATGATTCTATTTAAGTAGGTTAAACTTATAACATCTTGTTTGCTTTATTCGAATGAGCATCATACCATTATTGTCCAAACATAAATGTTTCACACATTTCTAATCAACTCTGTCCTTCAAGGACGATAATTAGGATTTTGTCACCTGATGTTATGAAATTTGAAAGAGAGGGGTCAGATTTGTAAAATATTTAATGAGATTACACGCCTGTGCTGTTGCATAGCCAGTACCTTACAAATGCCAAATAAATGAGATGCCGTATCACAGCTGGGATTGGAGGAATGACGGGTGCTCACAGAGGGTGAAGTCGACTATAGATTTCCTTACATTTGTCGCATAATTTAGCTTATTCGACCTTACGTCACTGTTACCACCAAACACAATTACCTAACTTTCTTGACATGAATTATACATCACGGTTACAGATGTCCAAAAATGCTACACCCCGGGATCAGAAGACACGATGTCATATTGCTCCTCCACCTAGTGCATAGAATAGTGTACATTGTATTGAACCTTTATGGGACTTAATCATCACATTCCTAGGTATAAGTGCACACACTGCCCTATTTGTCTGTTTATGCATTCAGCCGAACACAAACACTGCAGACGGAGAATCATACGGTTTATGCTTGGACAGCTTCTGTGAACTCTGCGTTCCCCTGATCAATGTGCACAGCATTCTTGTTGGATGTAATTGTCACTTCGAATCCCTTGAAATGTGTTTGTTGCTGTTTGAAAACAATACTCCATTACAGGACGATGAAGATTTAAGATGCCAAATCGCGTAGTTGTTTTTTAATTGTTCTCTATTATCTGCCAGCATAAGCAGCTTGCAGACGTTTTTCTCACTTAGCTACTCCTCCTCCAGGTCTGTATCAATATATAATACTCCACGTGTAACGGGCTCAATGGGCAGTAGAAGCTCTAATGCCTCACAAACTCGACAATCGCTGCATCACCAAGTACATTGACCTATACGAGCTATGCCATTGAATTACGTAAAAGCAGAGCCATGCCATCAACAATGTCAATTTGCAAATATGGAAAATCCATTGATGTTACAAAACCCACATTTTCATCACATATTAACATCGAACAAGTAATGCCGTCAATATTTATCATAAACTCATCGCTTTATAATGGATAATGGAAATTTCATCCTTTACATTTATATCTATGTTATGGTGTTACTCACAGCGTCAATCGTCAGTTTGATATTTACTATCATCTGTGATAAGTGTTTTGACATTAGTTTTACCTCGAATAAGTACATCATTGGTTGTGCCTACAATCCTGCTCCGTCCTATGACGGTTGAGGAATCCGAAGAGTACAGTATAATTCCTGACGTCCCGAGATGGCATCATTGTGCAAAGCACTTGTTATTATCATCATCAGCAGCAAAAAATAACTGTCCATTGCATTGTAAAATTTGCTGTAATTGGCTGTAAGTTTGAATTGCTGCTAGGGAAGACCGTGATTATAGAGCAGTTTGCATTATTCTTCCAAAGCACCATTGTTCAGTTGCATTTGTCCGCTTAGGGGCGGCTTTAATTGGTTTGCCAATGAGGTCGCAGGGTCCACTTTATAACGGTGGCAAGATATCACTTATCAACATAGCTTCCCACAGATCATCAGTGTTATGCTAAGCACTTTAACCATATAAACTGTCCTATTTGCGTAAAATTCATATTTATTGTTTTATAAGTTTATATTTTTTTTTCATGGATAATTCAGTGCGAACACATTCTTCTTGAATTCGCCGAAGCCAAGGAATTTTTCATTTGTTCTAAGAACTGCGATGCGATTAGATTAAAGCACAGGACAGCTGTCTACTTATTTTGATTATTTATCAGGCTTTGCATTACATCGAAAACGTTAGGGACGATTGAACCTGATGGCGATAAATGTGGATTACCTGAATTAATTGCTATACATAACTGTTTGATTGACTACAACTGTTTTTGCACTGTCGATTGTAGTTTTAACGCCTCGCAAATACACCTGCAGACATGATACAGGTTTGTGGGTGGCCTTGTGTCAAGATGGGCGCTGAGTGATTGACAAGAAGAATGGTTATTTTACATGCATTACATACGCTGCCGATGCACATTCTCATGATTGTAGAAGTGTTGAATAGCTGTGTCGATGGAACACGTAATGTCAAATAAATATTGTCATATCACACAATAGCATGTTAAAAGCTCGTAGTCAAGGTCAAATGCGTGCAATTTGCTACATGTCTTCACTATAGTTACACAGACAAATAGCGCCAACTAGACCCGCATTATTACTGCATCGAAGGATTACAGGTAGAGATTGATATAAATGCGTGTCCAATCACATTACACAAACGGTACACTGTTGTAGATTCTGACGAGTCAACTCTGAGGTAGATAGAAAGGAATGCAAAATACTATATTACGTGACTAATGGAAGGTATACAGAAATTAAGGAAAAGAGGGCAGGATCCTGTGTAACGACCTCTGCTTGAGACCGATGCGCGTTAGTTTTACAGCTTTAAATGTGCTGACTTGTGTTGAAATAATGTTACTGTAGTCCTCCGTGAGTCTCATTGAAAATATATTTAAAACGTCAACTAGCCTAATTTAAACGCGATATCCAGGTACAGTTTAGTTCACATACCAAAACTCACTACGCCTATGCATATTTTGTTTGTTCAATTTCCCCACAGATCATATATTGCTGATATAGATTTGTGCTCCGCTGTGACTTATTGATTGCCAGAGATGAGTGAAGGTGAAAATATCAAGCAAGTCCGTGCCGTGCTTTGAGTATCCTAGATTCATTGTATGACTGTCGGTTTTTGTTTTGGAGTAAATGAATTAGAACATGAGGTTCAGACAAATTTAGCCTTGCTGCTCTATAGTAATAAAAAGCTATTACCACGAGGCATTGTGTAAAATTCTAGGTTCCCTGGACTGTATTATTGTTAAAATACCAAAGCCAAACCGACTGCCATTATACACGTCAATCTGATACAACTCATCAAGAGCCATATTTTCTGTTGTGTCACTAAATAGTTGTTCAAATGCAGTTTACCGAGGGCGAGACCAAGATATACAATTAATGCCCAGGTTAACAGATGGATTCACCATCCTTTGCGGCTGTCACTGGCAAAAATGCCATCTATTAGAGGACAGGAAAGCTGATTAAATCATCAAATTCGAAAGTGGTGCACCAATCGCTTCGTGTGTGTTAGAAGAAATCCCAGTAGCCTCGTCGGAGAGGATGAAGACCGATCCTTATTCGTCTGACTTTCCGCTAGGGCTTTAAATGAAAAGCCCAAGCTACATACCTTGTACGTGAAATAAGAATGAACAGCAAAAGTGAATGCACCAGTTAAGCGGGTGCAGCTACCTACATAGCATGATACGCTTAGAGAATATCCTTTACTCACGACATTTAAGACATTTCTAGAACTTCCGCATCGATCACTTCAGCCAATCTTTAGGCCTAAATGATAAGTAAGCAGCATACGCATCACGAAGGTTCTGGTCTACGTTGTTTACTCCATTATTTTAACAGTTCTGTGAAATGAATGATTGCCTGATTATTGAGAGGAACGTGGGTGACTCGATACATGACATTTGCGTTGTTTGTTTCCCAATATTGTACTCGGCAATACTCGAACCTGCTATATTGCTTATATGATTGATACGCGATAACGGAGTGCAAGTTAGAATACATGGCTGCACACCAGTCTCTGTAGTCAGACGCAACACATTCCGTAAGTTGCGAAATGTATGTAGATGTATTTGAATTCGAATATAAGTTAACTCACTTTACTACTGTAGAAGCTGTAATTCATCAAGCCGTTGAGTATATGGTGTCACGTTGTTACTTCCTTATCTATTCATACGTGGCATGCAGCAATTGTCCGTGGCTTCAAACGACGGTGGCATAATCATATGTGTACAGGCAGAATTGTAGCGGGAAAAGAGCAATGTATATATTCGTACAGTATCGTTATTTGTCCCCAGCACCAGACGCAACGGTATTATCAGCGATAAGCTTCGTAGGCACATGAGTGCATAATGCTATCAGTTGCCCTCTGCTAGGGACGTGTCCAGTGTATTATCTCTGCTATGGACGTGTCTAGTGTATTATCTCTGCTAGGGACGTGCCCAGTGTATTATCTCTGCTAGGGACGTGTCCAGTGTATTATCTAAGCTTTTAAAGTATTGGTATATGCTAATCACATGCATGGTACTCAGGGGCTGATCGTCTGGTTATTACCATATCAGGGCTTCGTCTTTGTTCGCTTGATTTCGAGTAGACTCGTGTAGTTAAATGATCAAATCGAACAGGGTTTACCTAATCAGTACCTTAAATGTGCACTACCACTGGCACATAGCAGTCAACCAATTTACCAATTTATAGTACAGAACATTGGCATGCAGCACGACACAACACTGACTGCTCATGTATTGCTAAGTTCACTTACTCGTAACGCACTACACAACAGTGCAGGTATAGATGCATCCGACATCCAAGTCTAAGCGAACCTTTCCAAGGAGGCTTATATCCAACTCTGAGTATGATTATTCATAATGTGGAAGCTGATACGACGCAATCTACTAGTAAGGCAAACCCTCCAAACCTTTTCCACCACCCTAATTATTGACGATATGTGATTGATAGCGATATCTTTGCAGAAGAAGCAGAAATGTTTATAACACCGCAAGCAATTTTTGCCATATTTGAGATGTTGTGCAATATTAATAAGATCTGAACAATATAGAAAGCATTTCGATTGAGTTATAACTGATAAACGTTGCAACTTAGCAACGTTAAGATGAATTGCAGATTGCATAAATATATTTCCAAAGATTGAGCAACGCCGTTTTCAATGAGTATACATTTGAAGGCTAGTAACTGACCAAAAATATCAAAGTGATAGTAATTTGATACAAGTAATGTTGTTCCATGTATTGGCTAGGTTGTTGACCGACATTTCAAATTTCATGATATGGTCACCTTTGGCTCATTCCCTTACAAAATATGCTAATATGATTAGGGGTGCTGTGACAATTCCCAACCAATACCAACGATCCACATGATATATTGCTTTTTAACCAGTACATTATGTTTGATACTCCTTGTTCTGTTATATATGGTACTCATATTAAACGGTATTTAGTGAAATTCGTTGCTTACCAATTAGAATCTTATCTGTAACTCTGCCAAACAATAGCCGGTGAATTGAGAAGTATTTTGTTGAACGTTTGCCTTGTTTGCCCGTGTTCCATCAATTCAGGACATATATATGCTATGCTATTTGCAAGCTAGGTAGAGTTTGATGATGCTCAGTGCTGATTGTCGTTTATTTGTGTCCGTATAATATTCTTTTATTTTGCGCATGGTTTCGCTATTTAAGGACCTAACAGCTTAGCATAAAGGCAGGGGCACGGTAACCAATAGGATTCTCAAGTATTCCACTCAATAGTTCAAATTAAAGTTAGAGCTAAAGATGTTGTCAGTGAGTGAACCCTCCGTCAAGTTTTTCTGATAAGTTGGTATAGTAGGGGCACATAATAGCACTGTACATGTGATCAATAAATCATTTGCTATCCTTGATGCAATCAATATCAAAACCATCAATAATATACATGCTATTACAAATAGAATTTGCAAGCATACATGGATAATGTGGACAAGATGCGTGTAGTTGAGCCTTTTGAAGGATAAATGAATCCAAATACATGAAAATATTTTCATCATGGCGCTCATCATTTTGTTCAAAAACCAAAATATCCCTATATGATTCTTTACTTGCACTATTCTGTCTTAATGCGCAAATAACGATTTAGAGATACACATCGCCAAGCGGTGAAGTAAAGCCGAATGTAATCAATGTCGTAGCTTCATATAGTCGGAAGCTGCGGCAACTGAGCCAAACAGCGGTAGTAATAAGTATTCAAAAGGCACCTCTACCACTAACCTGTGACCGCAGCTTCCCAAACAATTAAATGTGTGATGCCTGGTCAATGCAGTGCGAATATTGCGCTGGGAAATCTCAATTTAATTGTTTGCGACAGGCACAGTTCAGCATAATATACGGGTTGTTGTACCTGTTGTTGCGTTATTATTGGAGAATGTTCCCAACGAATGCAGCACCAAATTAAATGTCAAGCAAGTCAGCATTATCTTGAGTTTTCCGAGGTAAGAGGCTTTTCGTTATATTCTTGCTTGTCCTTCACGTTGAAAAGATATCAGGCACGAGTCGCGGCGATGATCTGCGCAAGAATACGTCGCTATTGCAGCCAACGTTATTTTACAATATCGAGTTCCTTACAACTACTGTTATACAAACAAGTCATGTAAGCGTTTGTTTTCAGAAAACAAATCTGCATGGGATGTAAGATCGAATGAGAAAAAGGTTATGTTTTGTGATTTCAAAAGTAGAAAGGTGTCAAAGTCATGTAAAATAATCAAAGCCTTGGGGCCGATGATGCGTTCACAAGTCCCCGCATTAATTATGCCACATTACGTTCCCTTGTTCGCACTAAGTTTTATTTATTTGCTTCTGCGGATATTGCTTCACGAGGGCTTATTTGAGGTAATGGCAAGACGATGCCTGGAATACGGTAAGCGATCCTCATGAGTTGTGCTTGGCTTGGTTTGAGGCAGCGTGGGTGTAATCGCATTGCAATGTTTAAATTATTGTCTCTTATTTGCCCAGCGTCAAAGCATAAATGTGTGGTCGGAATGGTGGTATAATGAAACATTGCCAAAAATGCAGTGATGCATCAAATCTTATAATAACGCATTCAAAAGAAGCCAAGACATTACTTACGCAAATAATTGTTTTCATCTAGCTTCTCGATGGATAAGCTTTTAGACAAGCATTTGTGCAACAGAAGAACAAAGCACAACGCTGCAGTCTGACACCTTTTACTTGAATAAAAAATGGCTTCCATCATCCAACCGATAGCAGTACCATTTCATTGCATTTATCTCAAGTGTGTGGGTATGCTCTCTATCTGTCTCATTTATGATTTGACGCATTGTACTGATTCAAACAAAAGGAATATGTTTGGTTTGTAATCAAAAAGTTCTTACCTTTTAATTCGGATGATTTTACGATTCCGGACAGATGTTATCCTTACTTTGCTAGGCAACGTAAATGACAAGTTGGCTTCCGGTTGGTGAATATAGACGGCTTGATTGATAAATTGACAGCTACGCAGTATATTTATTGTGGTGTATCAGCTTGAAATGCCCTAGCTTTTTGACGTGACGCGAGAAATAGACCAAATATTGCACGTGTGAGCTGTTATGTGACACAAAAAATTGAAGGCGTGCCGAATGTGAGCGATGATGCCACACTTTTTTTATATTAATTCTGTAATGTTGCGCGACCCTCTCGCAATATGTTGCAAACTAATTTCTACAGCGGTACTCAAGGCACCCACACAGACGAAATACCGATGATTTCGGAGTCCTGTAAGAGGCTCTACTAAAGAGAAACCGAAATATATTTTACATCAAATCCCCAAAATTATTATTCTTGTTCCATCTTATGCATTGGTACACGAATTAATATAATGTCATCCATCATCTGCTGCCTGCACAAATTATTAGTGCAGTACCACCCATTATATTTCATATTGGTTGTTCAAGGGATACGTACTTCGACAGAACTTGGATTGGCTGCAGACGGGGTGCCGATCGACATGTTTCTTCACATACCACTTCGTATAGACTCTTTATCTTTTCGAGCGCCATAGGAGTCTCGCTGCAGCAATGGCTGAATCATGTAAAATATCACCAAAAAAAGAACATCCACCAATGATAACACGACACTTTCTGAATGCTCTGGATGTCGACCGATGAAACCATGTTGCCCAATTCAGTCGAGTTGATTTTTTTATGCGTTTCAATACACACCAGTACTAGCATATTGTGTTACTTCATATGTCTATCAGGTAACAGCAGTTGTCTACAGCACCACAGCCATGTCCGTCCCAAAAGGATATACCAGCTGTCTCTAGCCGAACCAGTGACGTGACCTCAATTACCTATATAGGCTGTACTTATGACGTTTGACATATGGATTGTATCAAAAGATATAGTTCTGAGAGTTGATAATTTCCCTGTCCGAATTCAGGTCCATCCCGCATACTAGAAACGATTTCATAAATGTAACTGTCTGGCATAATTTCGGCAGAGGGTGATAGGTCCGGTCGTAGTGGAAAGCATCTTAAAACGGTAAAGGTAATCTATGTAGCGCAGGGCTGACGAAAAACTGCGTGCAGCAGTCAATTGCTTCGTGACTGTTTGTATGGTGAAGTTTCAATTTCTACTCACAACAGGGCTTTCAAAGTTTCCGTGTTAGGTTCTCGTCGCTTAGTATTTTGTCTTGTGTCAAGACTATATCTGAATAACCGCAAAAATGTGTGGCTTTACAGTGCATTTAATCAGCACTGTGTCTCATGGAGGATGGATTTTAAGTCACAGTATTGCGAGCTGGCTGCTCCAGGGTCATCTAATATGGAAGGCCGTGCGGTCCTGTAATGATGGATATTCATAGGCGATTAATGTATGCAGATAGACTACAGAAGGAAGCGAAGCAAGCGTCAGGTGATTTTACGTCGGGTGCATTAATATTAACACAACTGTGCCCCCATGTGATGTGTATTTGTAGTGTTAGATATGGCTGTAGGAATGAGGAGGCCTAAGAGAAGTAAATACTTGCCTGTATACTGTGGTGGTTCAAGTTATTTTCATCCCGAATTTAACTCCCCTTACACATTGCGTGTTGGATGTGGTGCCTTTCGTTAATCTCAGCGATTGCATGGGTTAAATGCAGTTTACAAACCAGACGCAATTTAGATTTTTAATCGTTATTCACTTCTTCATGGGAGTAATTTGATTATCAATTGTTTTCTGTAATGTCAATGATTATGTTATAATAACAGTTATCCCCCTCTGTATTACACACGAAAATGCACAAAAGCAAACGTGGAGCAGTTTTAATGGTGCACAAATATGCAGAGGATTATCCTCACATTGTGGGTGTGAGGCGATGCATACACCTGCTGCGCTCGGAAGTATGTAGGCGTCGACAGGTGTTTTTAGGCGAGGGCGGTAAACACTCCCTCGTTTGTATTTGTCCCAGTAAATGAGAGACAGTAAGTGCTGTGTCCTTTTACTATTAACATAAGAACATCGACAACCGCCACCATGCGAGCTATGTCACATGACATTAGCGTTTGTGGGGTTCTGACATGTTGGTACCGTAGGATAAGCATAATGCCAGCTAAAGGAGATCTAACGACAGGTTGACAGCTATCATTCAAACAAGTACCTCACCTTCTTAATTCAGTCAATAGAAGGGGCTAGACGCAGTTTTTATTCACGGCTCAACCATACAGACGGTACAACAATTGAAGCACTGGCGAAAATCATAGACTTAAGACGACGTCAAGTACGAGCGCTCTCTGGTACAGCATATATAGCTTATGTATTCCGTGTGGGAAGCAACCACACTCAGGCCGTGGTATTGTCAACCTGTGGGATCCACTGCTAGACATTAAGCGGTATGTCCCCTTTACTTTCAATATGACGGATAACAGGCTCTTTCAAGCTGGATTTCACACACATTCCAATGATGCGGTAAACATAGAATAGTCCTTAACATCCCCACCATCTGACACCCATTCCTTTAAATATGAATGTAATTGATTCTTATGTTAGAAGCTAACATACACCAAAATTATGTGCACCACTGGACTCGGACTAACGTGACGATACACCATACACCTTATCAGGTCCAGGTTTGGAAACACCAAAGTTTCGGATGCCATTTACAACGTTTCAAGGAAGCCACTACCATCAATAACACGATAAATGAATGGAAATTATTCTATTAGCAAACAAAAATTGCTGTATACTTGTTACGGAACCATCGTTGAATGAAGCAATTAAACTCAACTTTGTGTTTGTTCTATTTTTGAAATCGTTATGTTAGTATTCCTTTAAAAACCCACTGACACAGATGATGCACCCGTTAGAAAGACCAGAATGGAAAAATTATTTAGATAACAGCAAGATGACAATAACCGCCCAAAACAAAAAGCTCATGCCCTTTGGATATAGACAGGTTCATTTACGGAAAACATTTCCCCTGTACTTTACCTGGCTGTTTTGGATTTATTTAAGTTTTAAGATGGAGAGAGAGCGGGACGGAAAGGGGGGAGGGGCAGAGAGAGTGAGGGCTAGAGAGATACAGAGATAGAACAACAGAGAGGTAAAGAGATAGTGACAGGTAGATATAGAGATAGAGCGAAAGAGAGAGGGAGAGGATAGATAAGGAAATAAAAAATGAAAGAGAGACAGAGAGAGAGAGAGAAAGAAAGAAAGAAAGAGAGAGAGAGAAAGAAGAGAGAGAGAGAGAGAGAGCAAGAGAAGACACACACACACATATATACCCAGAGAGAGGGAGAGATGATTAAGAGTTTTGGACAATATCATTTATTGCACAACTCAAATCAAAACATATGGAACGGACGGGTACAACTGACAGCATGTCATGTTTTGTCCGTGGGACTCAACACAGTAGATCATATGCAGGAACCAGCTATTGAGAGAACACAAAGGCTATTTAAGCTGATAAATCACTGCGCTCTTATCGTTTTACCCTGCGATGGGCCATGAAACGCGCGTATTAGTTCCCATATGTTCCAAAATTGTCTCATCCTGTTCGCAGAACGTACTGAAATTATTGCCATTACGTGGAAGTAACATATGCGGAGCCAGCGCAGTGCAGTCCACCGGATAGTGAGTAAATGTTGGGAAGGATAGAAGGCGATTACTATTGTAATGCATTAATATGCAGCGCAACGTTACCTGAAATAGTTCTGATTGGCGTCGTGACATTGTGTCTACATAAACACGCAATATATATATTAGCTAATGGTTTAACGTACCGAAACAACAAATAGCTTGACAAAGCTATATTATCGCAATTGACGTAAGTGTCAGGATGTTTGCAGTGCTTCACTTGTTGAGACAGTGTCTTTATGGCTGAACTATGCAAATAAACTGCAGTCATATGATTTATCGCCATCAACGCCAATAACGTACGGCCTCGCTGTCATGGTGATGGAAGTCATAAGTGTAGCTGTTATATATGCTGGTACAACAGTTCTGGCCCCTGCTTATTAGCACAACGAAAATAATGACATACCTCGTCAACAACTGTATCGTCGACCGAACCCTTTCTTGCATAAAGGGAACATGTAGCAAAAACTATAAGAAATCTTCCAATCCAATGTGCGCAGTTGTTTGAAACTTTTCATAACTCAGGTTATGCGAATTTGCCTGCGGTTCATACAACAAAATGAGAATCACCATCTATAACAGTAAATGTTACATTAAAAAGGAATGTTATATGAGGAAATTAACATCGGACTTCGTGATCAAAGAAGCACGAGCGTAACAAACCGACCGCGCGCCTCGGTAGGTCAGTATGAATCTTACCATTGACGTTAGCATTATCAATGAAACAGCAATATACAGATATGAGTCTGAAACCCCCGGGCAAGGCGTATTATGCTTTAGAAGCCAGTCGCATTTGCTTAGCCAGCGTGTAGCGCACAATGTACGGGAATATGACTTGATAGGGATAAATATGGCACTCAACGCTACATCATAAAGCGGAGTTATTACTGGGTCTAGGCTTCATGTTGCCTGCAGCTCTAAGATACCGGAAAAACTACCCTGTAAATACACACTGTACGGATTCGTTTTGGCTATCACAAGCAAAACAAAAACGCATGAAGCTAGTTTCGGTTATTTTCTTAGGTTGGAATTTGTTTATACACTATAAACAAGCCATGGCGAGTACTTGGTCGTTCGATAAATCATGCTCCCAGAGTACCTAGCTCATATCTTTTGGTGTCTGACACCCGTATGAAAGGACCTATAAAACATTCTAATCTTAAAACTGCAGTTACATCAATCAACCACTAGATTATGTAATAACCTGTAAGGCAACATATTTTCTCGGTTAAGGCGCAACTCAAGTAGCGAGCGAAACTCGGCATCTGGCCATGTAGGGTGTAATGCATGATGCAAATCACCCGATCATTACCGATACCGTTACTTATTGATGCAAATTGGGCAGGGTGCTATAGGAGTGGCACGCCCTAGAAATAACCCTCAGAAGTGTGAGGTCAACGATCCCTGTTGTTGCTTGCTATCATAGCATATCATATGCATAGCACAGAAACATCTCATTGCTAATGATTGTCTCGGTACATATTCTCGTCCTGTGTTATTATAGTGATAACATGTTAAGATAACACCCAAACCCGCTGACCGGTTCTGTGAGCCATCAGCCTGATTTTAATATACAGTATAAGCTAAATGACATTAAGGGTGTCATTCACTCAAGTGGAGATCACCAAAAAATTACTTTTTTCCGTATCCGTAACTGCTGATTTAGGTGAGCGCCATTAGCAAATATTCTCTACGTAATTTGTAATTGGCTACACAGAAGTGTTCTTCATAAGTATTTCGCTTAGTGCTTTTGTAAGCGGCATGAATATTTTATGTACTCGGGTTATTTGTTCCACTGCTGATTTGAATATATAGGCAAATCCGTTGGACCACATATGGGCGCGGCAAATAACAAGGAACTTTAACCCTGGAGTATATTTCACTGGCATGCATATAACGGAGCGATGACTCACTCTGGAGGGCTATGCTAAATACTCAGCTAGTGATATGACGCCCACAAGCAAAGTTGCTCCCTTGGTGGTACCTTAAACGCCATAAATGCGACAGAAGAAAAATGGACGCCAGAAAGGTATAATACCTACATAGAATGTGCATTGCGGTGTCAACGCATGCGATCTTTTAAATTCGTAGCAAGACAGACAGTGTCACTGAAATCACTCGTCGTACGGATTATTCTTGAGTGATCGGCAAAAATCCCAGCTGACATAGCATTTCAACTCATTCGGAATGACGGTACAATAAATGATTGTTTGCCAACAAACATCACATTGAATGCTTGAATTCATGGCGTAACAATCTGGCGTCTGTAACCCCTGGTAATGTTAAGCATTGTTAGTAATGGATGAGAGCGATATTACCTACATTCTATGATTTCAGCGGTGTACTAAATCATTACCTCCTAAGTTATGGTGGTCAACAGAACAATAACCAGACGCTTAATCATAAGTGCCAATAATATATGCTGTTGGCCTCACCGTAGTCTACCACGGGTTCTTAGTAGGTACCATGCACACGTTATCAGTGCGCTGCAAACTTGAGGAGTACGTATGGCAACTACTTGTTATATATGTCAGATAACAATCTGCCTTAATGGATTGCTTTGGTCATATCGACCGCGCTTGGTCTATGCGAGCAGATGCTCACATTCATAGCTATAACTCAGTAGCTATATCACAGCGGAACACACCCTTATCCAGCCCATATTCTACTATGCAACGATGATGACAAATTGTGCGCTGAACCCATGTGCCATAGCGTCTTATGGACCGTTATTTTGCTGGGGCATTTGCATGTCAACAGTCGGGACAGGCACAAATTTATGCGATTGTGCTTCATCGAGCATCTAGTTTTATCTTCTTTTGTCTCAAGGGCCAGATGTATGGACCATAGTTACAAATACGTTACGTAAGTTATAGTAACACGGCTTGCCGTGAGTGATATTCCATTGTAACCAGGTGGCAATCGGGCTGCAAGATTGTTGGAATGCCAAACGTTCCGATTGTCCCAGTACAGTTATGGATTAAAGCACTATCGAGCATCCTCTAAAATTGTAGCGTGAAATCGTGGAATTACAATGGTCAGAATCTTTGTTTTATCGAATGAGTAATTGTACTACAGCATGTTCATGAATGGGACCCATTAGTCAATGGCGCAATGTTCAGAAATCATTAGCAAACCAGACTCACAATGAGCTGCGGTGTGGATAATGTCGAGAGAGGGTTGGTTCGCATGATTATTCCTGCAACAGCAAAGCATCCAACGCAAGTAAATCCCATTTGGGTTTTTTGGCCGGATGCTACCCAACCGATCAATAACTATGCTTCCTCACCACTGCGTAGCCCCAGTGTTGCTGCGGTGAAGACCCAAGTTTTGCTATTTGTAGTGAAGTTTGTAGTAACGGTATAAAATTGGCACTGGGTTAAAGTCGGTATTATTTTACTGTCAATATCAACGACATAGAAAACGATAGGAATGCATTTGGAACATTCATAAACGGACAATGCAGAAGACAAATAGGCAGTATGACAACTAACGTCGTAGTTAATATGGAAATTGTTTGGAGTGTGACATCATATTGTAATAAATCACTTTTATTTGTCAGCTACTGACATATAATACGATCAGGTCATATTACCGTAGTTGGTACAGATATCGTTCACTGTGTATATATTTCCAGCACTCTAAAGTGAGCCTCAAGGACTTGATATTTTACCAATGTTACTCAATGACAGTCATTAATGTTTAGTTTAGTCATTTGAGACGGAAAGTGATAATAAAATGTAAATCCGTATCATTTATTGAGACTATGGGAAGATGCTTTCGGCAAAGCTGGAATCAGACTTTGTACTCATCGTTACACACCGCAAAGGACTTAAATAGCCACCCGATAAATTAAACATACACAGGTTTATATGCGTGAAGTCCTATAGTGCATAAGCTTATCCAGTGCAAGATAATTCAAATTGCTATTTGCCTGATGTTATTATAGCGATGACACGTAAGCAATTGCGCTTGCGTAGTCGGTCTGTACAGCGAGACATTAGATACCTCTAGTGCTATTTAATGTAAACTATTTGACATTTATTGCGCCATTAATACAGAGCCTCGAAAAAATGTGATAGCCGGGAGACCTCGAGTCTCCTAGTTATCAAATGTTTTTGATGGTCCGCCACCTATCCGTCATTTTCGATATTGTTGAGCACCGTGATTGATATTTTATGCGCAAGTAATATCCAAATGTGTCAATAGTAAGTGAGGGATAGATGTCTTGCATGTCGCATGCATCCTACAAAAAACATCGTGAAATAAACGCGACCGATCAACGCAGCCCACCGGCCTGAATAACCATAAATGTAAAACAAACGCAGTAAATAATTTCCATTTATGCGTTTCAAATGATCATGCATTTTTCATACAAAATTTATTTGACCATTCATTTTGTCTATAACCAGCAGACAATATATATTTTCCATTACATCGATGAAAGGTGACACTAAAACTACCTGCAAAGCAATATCTCAAGTTTAACGATATATGCCAAAACCTTACCACGTTTATGGATACTGCTCATTTGCTTTAGTGAGGTATGTGAATCAAGAACAAAGCACGCTAATGCCATATTTAGGTGAGGTGCACTTTTGTATACCTTGACTTTTATCTACATTTGAAGCATGCACCAAAAGCCTTCTCTTGAGAGTAGCCATGGTTTTCCGCACGAAATGTAGCTTTGTGGCGATTAGTTACGTTGACACGTGACATTGGCATGTTATGGATAAATGTTTACATCATTATTTAGTCATTATCGATGTATTTATGCTGCCCACCACTCTACCTTGCCGATCCTTTCCGTAAATTGCTTATTAACTATATACATGTGTATGTATACATGTCATATTGTGTAAGTATACACACACACATATATATATACAGGATTTCATGCATATATAAGAATATCGCCACACGCATTAATAAGGAGGATAACTTATTAATAAAATGTTTGAATGATTGTCACATGGTACAGTCTGGTGCCATATGGACCTATTGGTACCGTATTTTGTATGCACTGCATTGAATGCTTACTTACATGCATGTCCTCTTTACTATGGGCCCTGTGCCTGAAATAAACTATTATTACTAGTATTATATATAAATATTTATATATAAATAATACAATCTATTAAATACATATGCATCTATTTAAATATATACGTATAATATATATATATATATATTATACATATATATATATATATTATATATATATATATAGAATAAATATATAGATAGAGTATACATATATATACGTATATATATATGTATGTACATACATATTTATATTTATACATATATATATATATAGATATATATATATATAAATATGTATATATATACACAGATATATATATATATTAATATATATAAAGAGAGATATACTATAGAGAGAGGGAGATAGAGATATAAAATAATATATCTATAGTATATAGATATATATATATGTATAGAGATTATATAGAGAGAGAGAGAGAGAGATATAGATAGAGATATATTCTCTCTCTATCTCTCTAGAGGAGAGAGAGAGATAGAGATAGATAGAGAGAGGGATATAGAATAGAGAGAGAGATAATAGATCTAGAGAGGATATAGATCTCTCCCTAGAGCTAGATCTAGATCTATATGAGAGATATCTCTCTCTCTCTTTTGTTTCTCTCTCTCTCTCTCTCTCTCTCTCTATCTCTCTCCCTCTCTATCTCTCTCCCTCTCTATAGAGATACATCTCTCTCTCTCTCTCTCTCTCTCTCTCTAGTATATCTATATCTCTCTCTCTATATATCTCTCTCTATCTCTCTATATATATATATATATCTATATCTCTATATATATATCTATATATATATATATATATACATCTATCACTGTTATTATTTGACATTCGATACCTACGTGCGCGTCTGTCTTGAGCTGAAATGCCTTGGTGGGCAAAGGTGTAATATAATGTTCCGGCAGCCTAGAGACAGCCTCCATTAGTCAAAGCGAGAGCAATTCGCACCATATATACAAACGTTGCCTATAGTGGATTAAGTAGCGGAATAATTCATAGAAAAGAGTTAGACAAATATGGATTTCTTTTTAGTCGGGAAGAACCTTCGACACATGACTCTCTTCTAAATGCTCGGAATTATTCACTGTTCGCATTTTCTGAACGCCGCGTGTACTGTTTTGTGTTTAGATGACTATCAGGGGAAGGAGATAATCAAGCTTTATGGGAAATGCACTAATCCAAAGATCGGGCAAGAATCCCGCGGAGACTGATAACAGACAACTATGCGCGAATATCAGAGCCTCGGTTTTATAATAGCACTGGTAACAATTAAATGTCAGAGAAGCTTAAATAGGCATCTCTTCCCATCAAGGCAGCACTGTGGAATTTATCACATTAGTCGCTAGCGGGACGGAGCAATATGTATTAAATGAGCCTTGTGCCTCAATATATTGTATGACCGTACACGCCTTCAAATCATGTGTTACTTATATATTCGTATAGATGATCGTTACGTAGTATAAAAAACTACTGTAGATGTATGTATTCATACTTTTTAGGCAAAACAAGATTGTTCCACTTAGCGTCATTATTGAATTTCATATGACTCAGTATATATTTACTAAATGTACGCTTCTCGCATTAACAGCAAAGTCACTGGCTTTCTTCTGTTTGCACTCATATGATTGATAAATGAAATAATAATATGGTATATACTACCGCAATAGTGAAATTCTAACAGTTGATTCATTTAATTTAGAGATAAAGTGTGCTATTATTCTTAACGAAACATAACTATGTCTTAGCTAAAATACCCAGTGGCAGATCCATTCAATGTACAATTATAGTGCAGATGGCATGCCATCTGCGTCAAGTTAATCATAATTAGTTGTGTTTAAGCAAAGCAAGAAGTAGAGTATAAACTATATGGAAAAATGACGGCCTAAATACAACTTTAGGTTTGCTTGATTGTAGCTGATGCATCCCAGTACAATGCGCTGTATTCTGTGTGAGAACTGTGCATAATCGTTCGCGTGACATTGATTCCGGCATACTATATGTTAGCCATAGACATAGTACTATTGCATACCATATTGAATCTTATTAATCTCTGCTTCTCCCACTGCTGACAACAGAGTGCGTTTGGCTTTTCTTTGCGAATGATATTGGTAACAACCCCGTAATATTTAGTGCAATGCTTACATTGCATTATGAAGAACACACATCGATTCGTAATCATGGTACAATCGGCTTGTGTCACATAAGAGTACTTTAAATTGGATATATCCTAGAAGTCATTACGCAGAGTAGGTTGTACATAGCGAATCCCTGAAGTCATTAGGTCGTTCCATTCTAATTAACGACACTATTCAAACGTGGGTAATTTTGGAACCCTCATAACCTTATATTCAGACGACGGCCGCACAATGCACCGATTGATAGCCGTTAAACTGCATCAAATTACGCCGCAGTGGTTGGGTAACTACGAATGATTTTATAACCTTCCGTGCTGTATCGCAACAATGTCCTAGAATTAGTATGACATTGTGCACTGTTTGCAAGATGCATATAGCTCTCATAGCACACTCAGAAAGTACACCCAAAGCAGTATTAGTATTATATCACAGTTATGTGGCCAGTCATCAGTTCACATTCTACCAGTAATACGTGTGACCTGCTTGGAGAATATTTATCATGTTTATGATCTGAATATGCAGTAAACTAGACTTACTACAGAATGGATTCATCAGTTGTGATACATCCTCCTGATCTTCAGCTCCTTCTCTGTCAAGGCGATGTAGGCCCCGAGGTACTTAAAGTCCTCCACCACTTTTAGCACTGCTCCATCGCCAGTGACGACAGTCGTGTCCTCGACGTTGAAGGCAAGCACTTTTGTTGTTTTGGCATTGAGATGAAGGCCGATCTTCTTGCACTCTGATTCCACTGCTAACAATAGCTTTGGCTGCTGTATCAGATATGAGGCCAATATCGTCAGCATAGTCTAGGTCAGTCACCATGACTGGTCCGACATGCCGGCTTCTTTTGGGCGTGAGTGTGAAGCCCAGTTGTTCCTCCTTGCCGTCAATAGCCTGCCTCAATGCATAGTCAAGAGCTAGAACAAATAGAAAGGGGGTCAGTATGTCGCCAATGCAGTTGTTTATCAAAATATCTTTAGTATTAAGAGATTAATGTAAGCATTTGAAGTATCAAAAATATAATTTTGATTTGAAAAGACAGCCAGATGTTGCAACAATTGAATATTCTGACAAAATTTGGGCAACTGCAGTCAAGAACTACATAAAGATTGGATAGCAATTTTATAAGGGGTGGAACCACGATAGCCAAGCGTAAATATTATTGTAGGCATTGCAAAAGCATTTACCTGAGCGAAAAAAAGATTTCATTGTAAGAAGTGCATTTTGACCCAGTAGCTTGGTAAGAGGAATCGTGCATTACGTCTAAGCTAAGGATCACGCTACCAATGGAGCCAGATTGCAAACGAAACTTGGCCATAGATCAAGCAATGCTTGCTATGACTGCGACATGTAGAATCATTTACATGGAGCAGAACCAAAAACCATCCTTCTCGCCACATAGCAAACGTTATTCAGTAGGGCGACAAAGGCTTCTTTCGGATTTTGTGACGAGCAATTGCCTATCAATTTACAATATGCAGATGTAATTTGCTATCTGGCATTAAGGGTAAGCTGATATCAACTGTGTAAAATGCGTTTATAATAACTGTCATAGGAGTTTGTCACACACAAAGCATATTAATCAGATTTGGTCACAAGCTCTACTAAGATTCAATTATATTCGAGCAGTCCCCAGTAGGATAATTAAAGGGTGACACCACACATGAGCCGTAAGTATTCATGATAAATCAGATCAAGGGTGGCTCTATTGAAATATATTGTAGACAATAGTCATTTACTTCCTGACACAGATATAATGTTATGAGGTGGAGTGATGCATCGGAGAGAAGATCACGCGTGTGAGATCACTATATGCCATACCAGGTTACAGCACAAGCCATTTCAGCACTACTTCTGGTAAAGCAACTTTATATATATATATATATATATATATATATATATATATATATATATATATATATATATATATATATATATATATATATATATATATATATATATATATATATATATATATATATATATATATATATATATATATATAACTGTATATTACTTTAATAAAACTTCCCCACTTCACCAAAACAAATGTTATCATTTATGTCCAATGACTTGCCACAAGTGTCATGTTTGCATATCTAACATGGAAACTGTAAAAATAACCGGCCGATTAAACGCTCAAGGATGGATAATGCTCGGCATTATGGGTGCATGGCATATATACAGGCAATGGAAACAATCAAGTAGTGTATTGTTTAATAGAACGTAAGCGCTGGTGGACTGATGGAATAATTTTGCAAAACCCTGCTAGTTAAGCTGAGAGTTCTACTTTTCCATTCATCCTTATTTAGATAAACACAATGTATTTAATAATCAGACATTGAAATGATTGTAGGCACATTTAAAACGTGATAGGATCTGATTTGGTCTTTTTCGTTAATTCATGCTGAGGAACTAGGGTGGTGATTCGGAATAAGAGATCCGTAATAAGAATATAAAGTCTCATAAATAGCATAGATTAGCTCGAAATCATTGCATCATGTCATCATATCGGTCGAATTAAGAGGTCGACTTGAGGAAAGTTTTACCTTGTCAAGTTCGCAAGCTTGTAACCCTTTCTTTGCACTTCATTGAAAACAAGAATCTTAGACCATTAATCGATAACCTTGAAATGATGCTTACAACTACATGGCAACGCGTTGCTAATGTTTCAACATTCTATAGTGTCTACCACCAGCCATATTTGACCATCTCCATGTCCCGTTAAAAAACGCAATTGAAGCCTATTAAAAATGATTGAGCAAATAATCATTGCTACTGAAATCATTCACCGGCTGTGGATATAGCTTTGACTATGCTAGACGTATTATCGAGCAGTGATTATGTTTAAGAGGAACATAGAAATAATCAATTGATCTCCGTGATTATCTAACAACCTTCGACTCGACATTGATCATACCTTTCTTAACATATTACATCATAACGCTTACCCTACTAACTAATTTGGAGGCCGTCATATACTTGCCACCACTAATCCATTTCTTCAGCGGTCGTTCAATGACTCACATCCTAGCGCAATTCGATGCCTTGTCGCTCTTGTACCTCTCACTTTCTGTCATCTATCCATCCCCTCACTCCCATCTATACCTACCCCTCGTTCTGATCACTCTCACCTCATAACAGGACTATTAAACAGGCATTAGTAGTGAAATGGTGAGGCAAGGTTTGTATGTAGGGGAGGGATCGGGGGGGGGGGGGGGGGGGGGGTCGTTCCCAAAATGCCCAGAATGTTCCAAGATGATGATATGAGGTAACCTTATTCTGCCAGGGATGTTTGATCACATACTTCTGCAACATTAACAGGGCGAGTGCTCGACCAGCTAATTACTATCTCTCTGCTAGACCCTTCTTCTGTACACTATTTGTCGACTGAATTTCTCGGCTTGGTACTCAAGCTGCTAATTGGATGTCACACCGGATAATGGATAACACACGCGGGAGGGAAGCGGCGGTATCCTCACGAATGCTACACCACAACGACCCTACATCACTTAGAGCATTCTGGGAATGGCATTCGATTTTCGGCTCAGATGCGATAGACAACAGCACCAACTAGGCACGCATAGGATTCAGAGCAATGCACCAATCAAATGGTTGCAACAACTATCGACCCTTAACCGATCAAAGAAATTCATTTTGAAGCATCGAAATTGGGTGTTTTATCTGCGTTAGAGATCAGTTTGAAAGCCTATATGGCGAACTTTAATAAACTGTTGCCATGTTGGCCATGCCCATACGTGTAATCGTTATCGATAGAATTAAAGGTCGCAACCGTCCAATTGTACAGAAGATTAGTTGCCTTGGTCCTCGGTTATTGTCCGGCAGCCAATAGTGCTCAGGTGATTAAAGAAACATGAACGAAATCCTTCAGTTGAATATCGGTTTTACTATACAGATCAACCGAAGGAATGAACGAGTTTCTGACGCCTTTTTATTTGACCGTCTAGGAAGTATATTTCTTTGGAAAGAATGCGAATTATCAGTGCCGCCAAACGCTCTATCATAAGACCATGACTCGCGTTTAGGATTTTAATTGAGCAGTATATTCGCCATTGAATTCGTATTCGTTTGACCTTTAAGTGATGTGAAGTAATAGTTGCTGTAGCTGGTTAGCAGAGCGCGTGTCATATCAAGTTACCGTGTCACTTACAGCGATCACTCATCAGGCACATGACATCCATAGCAGTAGAATATGTTATGCTTGAGAGGAGGTTAAGATCATAATCGAACGATAACCAAACGGACTTAATCTTATATTTCAGACCATGTCTGATTCAGACACACTGTGATATATGCTTTTCATCATATTATATGTTGAATATTATAAAGGAAAAGTCGTAATGACTCATATTTACGTTGATCGATGATAAACAGGAATTCACTATCATTAGCGTTGGTGACGTTTTCTCAACTGCCTATATTTTCCGTACTTATAACGGCTGATATCTCGGATTTATCATGATACATAGTTCCGCGAAATGGTTGTCAAGGTCTTGCAGGATTGCTTTACAGCAATAACCCCAATCACAAGAGAGTGAGTTTTGCTGGGAGAAAGGTTATGGAGATGTAGCCTAATCTAATATAGGTGACTTGGCTGACAGGAATATGTTTGTGATATCTTATTCTTGACAATTGCAGCTTATTTCCTTGCAACGGCACTGCGTAGAATATTCTGTTAACGATATTGCCTCATGGAAATTTCAAAAGGCTATCAACGCATAATCTGTACACATGAATCTGCAGCATGACACCCGAATGTGCCGATTTACCATTTTTCTCATAAGCACTTAAGCACAAAATAAATATATGACAATAATAAATTTATCTCGTTTGTGCTTTAAGTTCGTCTGCTTTAGACGGTTAACACATTAAATAGGCACTGTGGTATTTCAATCTCCAATTCTGCATTTAACCCAATAGGCTGCAAACAGCAGAAAACCCAATATAAAGTTGGGTTATTGAACGCCCCTGGCCGAGTTCATGTGCGTCTCGCATGAATACCGATGCGACTGCTAGCTATCTGAAATACAGATAAACTTCTTAGACCACATCAAAAGATCACAGTGATTTTCGGACCAGTATAATAAACGCTAAAGATTGCTACGAAAGCATCTTAAATCATAAAATTGATTCTTTCAACCTCAGCAATATGTATCAATTAGTTGAGCCCTTTCAATGATTCGCTTTATGAACAGTTTTCTTCTGATTATCCGAAATCAAGATGGCCGAAGCCACTTTGTTAACGATTCACCTGAATGACTTTCCATTAAGTGGTGGCACCGGCACAGCTATTTCATAAGAGAATAAGAGCCTGAGATTAGAAATGGTCACATTACCTCACATCTGTGTTGAGAATTGAATCATTTGGCAGATTGTGTTGATTCTCTGTTATTTTCCGTGTAAGGTGATGCATGCAAGCGAATTGCGAAATCACGGAATATGCATTGGATAAGCCGTCTCACATCAACGGCTGGTGTAGGAGCTTGTTATTATCATTAACAAAAGATACCTGTCCACTCAGTAATACAGAACCGCTCCCTCTGCGGATATAATGCTCTTGTGATGGACAGTATATAAACCATACGGAACTGTCACATTGTTCTCAGTCTGTATATTCTAACCTGAACCAGGATAGGTTTTAAGCATCGATGCCGGGTCAGGCGAACTGATTTCAATAGATACAATGTGTAACTGGAACGTCAAAGGAGGCATGAATCACACGCCAGAGAAGATATAAAGCATACCTGGAGGAAGCAAATATACCACGCCTGAGAAAGCATAAATCACACGTCATAAGAAAGCAAGAATTAAGCAAGGTGAATATATATCACACGCCTTGGGCTGATCTTAAATAACACACACGCGGAAAAATACATCACGTGTCAGGGATCATTTGAATCGAATGGCAGCGGCATACGCTGTTTGGTGACAAATGCGAAGAATACGGTTAGACACATGATGACAGTTCTTAAATGACCTACATATTTAGGAACGATTGCACTAAACATGATTTTTCCGCCTTCAATCTGTTAACGGTAAGAGAAACATTGGCATATACGACACACATTCAATACGCCGCATATTGACATAGTCACGCAGTTGTAAGGTCAGTAGGATTATGTCACAGGTATTAGCATATTTCATTATATGCTTTTTCGCATGTTTTATAGCGGTTATATATAAGCAAGGACCAGCTATAAAACGGAAATGACTATTTGGGTTTTATAAATACAATATGCTTTGTATCACAATGAACATTGGAACGAACATGACGATACGTAGCCACGGCCATGTAGTCAGAGAGACATATGTCTGATCCCTACGAACACAAATAACATGTGACCTTGATTACCTGGTGGTGGTAGCAAACGTTGCAGTGGTTTGGGCTACCGAGTAAAGCACTTTCTGTCATATAGCAATATGGTGGCGTATGCATAATGCAGATCACCCGGTCGTTACGAAACCGCTTAGAGAATTTCAAGGCCTTATCTGATTGCTACAAATTGGGTTGGGACATGCGGTGCTTTGGGAGTGGCACGCCATAGAAATAACACTCGGAAGTGTGAGGCTAACGATGTTTGTAAATGCTGCTACGTTGGCGCTGATTTCCCGTTGTTATCCTCTATGGGTAGAATCCAATAGATCACAGCTTTGAGTCAGCGTGAATATAAAGTAAGTCTCTTATCTTTCTGCGAAAATTTGAATGCAATCATAGCGCACCCTGACAGCTGCCATAATTAGGCACCACTCTACTATCCAATGAAACCTGAATATCAAGGATCAAATGCCATTGCAAAGAAAATTGGATCTCACTGAAAGTTTACCCCGCATTTGTTTGTGCTATTTGTATATCTCGTTCAACTAAACTCCATGATAAATAGGCCAGACAAACTTTCTGCACATGAAGAAAATGATACAAACATTCCTCCTCTCAGAATGTTAGTAAGTGTGCTGCAAAAATACAAGCCAACGTCAAACATGGGGCAAACACACCAGCTTGATTACTGGTTGAGCAATTGCTAAAGTTAGTTAGCAGTTAGACCATGATTAACTCACATGAACTAAAATAGACCACTAGCTCACCTACGTGAGCATTTGCCGTTCCCTAAACATCAGCAGCTTCAATGCACACGGTGCGATTCAAATATGATCTCAGTGCACATTTAGTATACCCCGGTCACTGGTTAACCTTCATTAAAATAAATGTACTCATGTGATGTCATATAATTTGTGTTCAACAAAAAAGATGATCAAATCGATTCCGTTTATCGGTCATTATTTATTTGAGCAGCAGCCGATCTATAACAGACCATCAATAAGGCATTTAATATATAACTTTATACCTAATGTATATAACCAGTACAGTGTATTTGCGTCAGTCACGATATCAAATAAGGGAAAATAAGGGAATACTATGGTAGGCGTTAGGAATATTGCTTGATAATCATCCTACTAACTCTCAATGCCAGAAATCACTGTAATTGGGGTCATGACTTTTCAGCGGTCACGCTGAACTGTGCCAGCACAGGCAAACACTCATTCTCGGAACTATGTATCTTGGTGAATTTAAGGTGCTGGCCCGCATAAGTACAATGAACATAGGCAATTGTGATAACGTTATGTCATACGAATGGTTTGCGGTAACAGACATAAGTAGTACCCTTGTGGGACGAGAAATGGCGATAGAATTAAAATACTGCTTTGTCATAATGACGACGCTTTATGTACCTTCCACATGATCATGGTGAGTAACAAGGCAACCGCATATGCATGGGCAATGCTGACAGCAAAGCAATCGAACCTTAATGCATTGGTATTTTAAACCAGCATAGATACGTAGAAACATGGCACCAGAACCACAAATTATCGAAGCGGATGTAAGTATATATAAGTAAGTAAGCATAGGGTTTTATGGCACACCAAAACTCATATGGTGTTATAAGGTGCCGAGAAAGGTTAATAGATACCATTGACCTGATTAAGCAGTGCTTTCAGAATGAAAATGGAGATATAAAAATGGAAATGATTATCCCAGGGCATGTTCCCACCAGCCTATTGACTGGACCATGCCATTCCAGCCTCTCGTCTAGGCGAAATACGGGCCGGAGTACTGTGTTGCAGACATGGCCCTCAAAAGTACCATTCAACCACCTGGATCCCATTGTCCAACGACATGAGTCGCCACCCACGGCCAACAGGTTGCTCCCTATTAGTTACCTCGTACGACATACAGGAAGATATAGTGGACCTATTCTACCCTCGGACACACAGGGGGGTCGAAGCGGATGTAAGCGCTCCTCTTACCTTCAATTCAGTTACTCCTATCATTCCTACAACTGGCATCCTTTTTGAACTGGCAACATCAAATCACTCATAGATACAGGCGTTTGTATATATGCCCACGGCATACGTGCATTATAAGTGCGTAAAATGTTCCATATCTCATTAAGTCTGGCATTTAGTCAAGTCACTTTAAGACACTTACAGGTATGCCGGGATGCTAACGAAATATGCTTGGTGCTATTCATCACATGGTGCAACGCATGGAGGTCGAACCTATCATGGGCTGCTTGACAATTTTTGTATTTACGAGTCTTCTTTCTAGCGTTTACGAGCACATTATCTGATTCATATGATGTGATGCAATACGTGGAAACACGCTAATCAGCTGGAGCCTCCACTTGTATATGTGAAATACGATGTTTCTACACCATGCACCAGGTAGACTAGTTAAAGCACCACTTGTATTCTTGATTTGAAGATTTCTGACGAGTTTTCTGGGATGCAGTGAACAATAGACTACCCCGAGTAATGCATAGACAATCAGTTATATTAGATATTAACCATTTTATTCCGTCGATTTAAGGTCATAAACAAGGAATTTGCGGCTTGATACATGCCTGCAGTTCGAAGCATGTTAAGCATTGTGGTTTAAGCAAGTGTGTGACAACATTGAAAAGTTGCACTCAGTCCAATGAAACATGTCCTTTCTAATCTGCCAAAAGATAAACGGTTTAACCTTAATATTTTCACACCCGTATTCAATGCTTGAACGGTCATTCATCTTCTACGCGGCATGTTTCCTTTGCAAAACTAGAATCATTCTTTTCTCTACAAAATGAAATAGATTATATACTACGGATGTGAGTTTATGTAAGGATGTTAACGCATATGGCCTCATATACACTCACAGATATGGAAAGGAAGATGTGCAATATCTCTTCGAAGATGGGACACTAGGCATATTTGTCAGATCTAATTATACTGATTACATAACAGCAGCAGACATTTGCTGCTAGTATAATGTATTTGACATTCAGGGACCCATTCAATTAAATGGATGTCTCTAAGAAATCACGTCTTCCATATCCGTAATTGCTGACATTGCTGAGTGCCTTTATCAAACGTATTATGCGCATTGAGCAGCACCGGTGCAATGACGAATGAATAACCGCTTCCTTAAAACGGCACAAATATTATATCTACGGTGGCTAATGGTTCACGGATACGCTTCATATGTTGGGATGTCCATCCCAACTCATACAAGCTCTGTCAAAACAGCGTAAGTAAATAGCAAAGCTTCACGACCCGGTGATACATAACTGAAGGATGACTATCTCACTCTTATGTATTTAGAGGAATACTGACTCGCCCAGCCGGACCTTGCCAGATGCCCAACTAGATAACCAACTGTGGTACTTATCTAGTAATATAAACAGACAGTATTTATACCACAGGAGAAACAGGAATTATTGTAAGGTAATTCGTATGTATATATATATATATCTAAATATATATATATATATATATATATATATATATATATATATATATAGATATACATATATTATATATATATAGAAATATCTAAATATATATATATATATACATATATATACAAATAGATATATATGTATATGTATATATAAATATATATATACATACATAAATATATATATATATAAATATATATATATATAGATATATATATATATATCTATATATATATATATATATATATATATATATATATATATATATATATATATATATATATATATATATATATCTATATATAAACTTATTTATGTGCATGAAGTAAATGAGGTGATTACAGCCCCAATGCATGTAACTATATAAAATATTTGTTGCTGCAATAAGTGCAACTAGGCATTGATGTCACCGAATATCTACTTTGTAATCGTTTTGTGTGTAAATATACTACTGATTGCAGCGTAAGTAATCGAAGACTCATATTACAACGAAATATCATCGTTTCCCAACGTATTCGACATCATTACATACATGATGAATCATTTCATAAGCACAACTTTTGCCGTTTTTTACACAAAACTGTTGTCATAGTTTCCTCTACAGGCCCTCGCCTCACATTCACCGAGATAGCGTATTTGTGTAGCTATTACCGTAGGTACATTCCCGTTATCAAGCAGCTTCGTTTAACGCCTCCTAGCGACATCTTCTTGGGTGATATTGAATGATTATATTACAGACGATGGTTTTCCTTTACATTAACTTTGCAAAATAGCAATTTGGGCTTGTACCGTAATAGAGTTATTTTAAAGCCTGTCGGGTTCTGGGACTTTTATTTCAACCAATTTATTTAATGTTCGCCAACTGCTCTAGGATGATTTGTGTGTCACAAATAGAAGTACTTAAAAGCTTTAATTACGGGACATAGTTATGCGGATCCCACTTTGCGTTTAAACGACTCGCATGTATCATTTATGAAGTTGTCCGAGTGTTTTCTTCATCTGCTTGATGGCCACGGCTAACGGCTTAGAAGAACGATTCCTTGGTCACATGAAATAAACCGAGTTATTTGTATTCGACGGAACCCATAATAACCTTTAAATCAGGTGAAGTAAATATTTTTCAAAACAAAATATAAGTGCAGCGAAGTCGTACAAAGATATACGATTAACTATCATAACTAAGGTTATTGATAAGTCGTGCGATGTCAAACGACTTTCACAAAACTAATATGAAAAGTGACGGGTTATACCCCATTAAGCCTAAATGGACCTTTTTGCTATTCTATATTCCAAGCGATGGGAATGAATGTGACAGGATTCAGGATCCTTTCTGAGAGACTTGGTTTGATCTTTTACAACAGAGAGTGCGCAGATTAAACATATTAGATTATTATATATGCGACTATTATCTTTTGGAAATTACGGCTCAAGCTAAATAGAGCTCCAATCAAATTGTCGTGTTATAGCACAGCAGGCAGGTCAATTGGTTGAGTGCTTTTTTAGAATAGTTTGTTTCTACTTACATAAATTCAATAATCTTGTCGAATAATATTATGGAACCTTTCGTATGCTGATATGTTGACTGCTAGGCATGAGAGATATAAGGTATGAATATTGCATGCAAACCCAGAATAGCATACATTTAGATAAGAATTGGAGTATTGTTGACAGAATTTTCTCCTGAAAACGAAAGCATATCCATGGCTCTTGTTTTGAGGCATTGTTACATACCGGTAGCATTAAAGTACATTTAAAGGCTTCATAAATCAGTATCCAACGTTTTAATGGTGCATGGCAATTGGGCTTTTTACTCAATACAATAGGATACTTCAGCAATGTGTTATAAACACACCGCCATAGTAATCATTGCTTATCACAAGGATAACAGTCTCAAAGATATCTTCATTGCTGGTCTGCAGAATCACAATCATTGTAATTAAACGATCTGCTTCCCTCGGCTGTCTATGGTGTGATAGCGCTATTTTATATCTCCGCGCATTTATCCGTTGACAATAACTGCTGTCAAGCCTTAATATCAAGGCGACTGCTCCGCTACAGAGCCAAATCATGTGCTGCAATCGTTAACGTATTAACCTGCCATGTTGTATCATTAAGAAATACCGATGGATTATATGTAGTTTGATATGGGTGTTATTTAGATTCGTCAAGAACCAGAATTCAAGGCCTAAAATATACTATTGATGGGAAGGCGCCCTTGACAAAACAGGGATCACACTTGATAAATATCAATTCACACAGCGAAAGACTATAGTAGTCGTCCGTTTTAGTGCACTTACGAGAGAACAGTTACTTGTCCAATACATGGTTATGTGTCTCATATTATTACTGTGATAATTGCAATTTCGCAGTTGACCTTTACTTGGAGCCATTACCCAGCTGTAGAAATATATTATGTAAATTATTTGACATTAGGTGCAATCAACACTGCTCTTAGCAATTACACTTTTTCAATGCTCCGACACATCTCGGTAATTGCCGACATTGGTGAGCGCCATTGATTGATATCAAACGCGCAGCATAACTTGGCAGCATCCCAAAGCAATTGCTCTAAGTGAAATTCTCGTGTAAACCTACGCTAGCGTTTTCTTATATGCAGGTAGAAATTCAATTCCCTATAGTCAGTGATTCCGCTGATATATTTCCCCTGTAGGCGCAATGTGTTTAGTATACAACAAAGCCAGTCAATCCTGTGCCAAAAAGTACTTACCATGGGGTGGACGCGTTTCCTTCTTGTACATCGCTGATGACTCACCCGCGTGGGCAAAGCCGAGTTCAAGACCAGCAATATGGCGCTCTACAAGCTTCATCGCTTGTCAGGTACTTTCAACAATACTGGTGAATCCGAGAGTATTATCACGGGCATAGGTATAACAACGCATGCGCGAACAAGGGGAAGTGTAATACGTTGTAATGTTGTGATTTCAATCGTGAAAGACACTATAAACGCTATAGTGTTTTGTCACGTCTTGAATACGTTGTATATAATTTTACCTTCTTAATGACTGATACTACGCTTGAATACATGAGCCTTCAGTAAGATTTGCGCCTTTTAGAATACAAACCTGCACTCAATTAATTATGTGTGCTCAAAATCGACCGGAGAAAATGGCTCGGTTGCCTCATTTGTTATGGGATTGTGCTCAATAGCGCAAATCAAACTTGTCTTTAAAAACTTAGAAAAGTCTTGAACATCCATCGTACATCCTTTCAATTTTTGCCTGCTTACACATTGCATTAAGTATAATTCACACGAATACCTAAAACAGGTGAGATATAGAACCAAAAGAAACCATGTTTCTTATACGTCTCGCATCAGTGCGTTAGATGAAGTCATGTTAGAAAATAATAATTTTTTATGGATGTAGCAATTCAGACTCTCTAACGGATGTAGATGGGTGTGTCTAATGCATACATGGATGCATTAATTTTCGAAGGTCATAGAAGTTAAATGTGTTTACAGCAAGTTGAAGATAGATGTCTTAAATATAGTTTGAAATCTTTACAATACATTGTCAATTAGCAACGATCTGTGCAGTCCAACACAGGTTCGATATAGCACGCGAAAAAGCACCGAAAGCAGAGCAAATAATTTCAATTTGTACATTGGTAATGATTGTGCATGTTTCAGATTTATCTTTGTATCTCTAAAATCAAACTAAATTCGTTTGAGCATTTGCTGTGTCGGTATATTTACTATAGTGCCAAGATCTGAGGAAAATAATTTAACAAGTTGTAATAGCGTTATTAGTAAGCCATTATGCCTATGGAACGTATGGAATAATTTGAATAGTACGAAATGACCTCACCTAGCTTTGCCATAACATACCGACGAAATTGCAGAGGTCTTCAGCGAGCATATCCGTATTTATTTAATCTGCATTCTTTATCCGAATAAGTTATGGTAATACTTTATTCTCCATGCATTGATTTGCACTCAAATTCATTGGCATCGATTATGCTCAGCAAATCTTCATCTCGCATTTATCGGGTTACAGTATTCAACCAGCTATCACTGAACCAAGATGACCTCTAAACGGCATCTACATTTAAAGCCTTGCGCCGATGCTTTTAAGGAAAACTTCAAACATTTAAGGACGATTGTTTTCCATTTCATCAAAGCGGAGTCGGCGCTTTGCAAAGCAGCCAGATGAATGGCAATTTCTAGCTAACTGGGTCCAGCGATGTTTGTATGAACCCTTACGATGTTGATGTCTGTTGCTTGGGTGCTTCAGTGAGATATGTGAACCAGGAACAAAGCACGTTATTGTCATATCCCAGCTAGGTGATCATGTATATTCTTGGACTTGAATTGACACCAACGGGGCAATTGTCCAAAGCATTGTTTGGTTCTATGTTAAATAAGCATTGTATGCTGCAATATGGGATTAATTGAGGATAAAGTATAATCCGTTAAGAAAATCCTAAAAGTTTCAAATCTCTACTTATATCAAATGCCGTTGACATTGGCTCGCGTTTAATGTCTTTGTCGATAGAAAACGATAGATGTTCTCATAAGCGTTCAAGCTGTTAACTTAAGTGCCCGCGCTATTCGTCATCACATCACCTACAGTTTAGAGGAACCCACATATCACATTCTGTGTTCTGGCGAGAGCCTTGTCTTTGAACTTGCATCCTGCGACGTAGAATGTGCCAGTACTTGGTGGACTTGGGTATGCGCAAAACTAATGCAAACTTGAGCGCTGGATGCTGATTAAGGTGCAACTGCAATATACTGATTAGTAGTAATGCAATTGCATATATTGCAAATATATCAAACCAATATATTAATCAAGATATGATATTTAGAGCAATGTCATAGCTTTAATCGCCTTATGTCACATAAGAGTACTGTAAATTGGATATATCCTAGTAGTCATTACGCAGAGTAAGTTCGACATAGTAATTCTTTAAAGTAATTAAGATGCTATTCAAATATGTGTAATTGTGTAACCTGCGTGACCTCGTAAGCAGAGAACCATATAGCGCACCGATAGATTGGTCGATTGCATCACACTGTATCACCTTTCCTAATTATGCAGTGGGTGTTTAATAACTACTCATAGTTTCATAACTTGCCGTGCATTTCCGCAAAATAATTCCCAGAATATGAATGGCTTTGTGCGCTGTTAGCAGGAAGCATACGGCTATTATAGCACACTCCGTCATCAGTGAGCATTCTATCTGTAATACCCTTGCTGAAATAACCAGTTTGCCGTTAGCAACAAAGGCAGTCGCCATTTATAAGCTGTATCGCGGTACAACTATGTTACATGCACAGAGAATACTGTGTGAATCAACCTACACAGAATGGATCCATCGGTGATGAGATCAAGCATGTTGGATGCGTAGCGGGTTTTTGTCCTTGTGTGATAACAATTCATGTCTAACATTGAAAAGAAAACGTGAACCGCACTTAGGAAAAATACCGCGGTGCGTCGTGTACCGCGGTTAAACGCTTCATCCTAATTGTATATCTATGGCAAATATGCTGCTGACATGCAGATAATGTATAGCATAGCCTCACATCTATAAAGCTGGCGTCTACGCCAGTTTGGGGTCATAAGACTAGACCATCTGGCGCTAGGGGCCTCGTAAAGGATAGTTTATGGTTTTATTCGCAACCCAATTGATAATACCAACATACCTAAATGTATCCGACTCAATAGCTGTTGGTTCATGTGGTAGATATAATGCATAAAGTTAGCAAATAATAGCTTGACATTCGGGACGGTAGGATATTAAACAATTTCAGTGACAGAGGCCGATAATTTTTGGACTGTTAGTTAAAGTATATACATCATAAATTTGGACATTCACGGACAGCGCTGTGTCCGCGTTAGTTTTAAAATAAGAAGTGAAAGAAAACTTTATCATTTTGTTAATGTAATATAATTTTTCACAGTGATGCCAAAATAATGTTCCAACCTTCGGTTATAAATGGACTATTGTTGAGTGACTGCAGTAACCTGATGCACGCATTGGCCATATAATTCGTAACGACAATCATCGTGTCGTGATGAAGAGCAATCTGGCCGCTGGGGAGTAGTTGGGCATTGCTTCCTTCAACGCAGTCCTCATTGCCGTAATGTACCACTTTGAATTTACAATTTTGTGGAGGATACGAGGTAATACTAATCAGTAAGTAGCTTTCAGTACGATATGATTCAGTGTTCCTAGGGGTAGTCAGGATTGATTAATATAGTTGATGGTTAAAGATGGGGTCAGGGTTTTCGGATAAGCTGCTGGACGTGCATGTAGATATTTTAGAAAGTGCAGCTCACTGCTGTTGATGAAGTGAAATCAATTCAATGCCATAGTGTGGGGTATATCGCTTCCAACAAGGAGGTGACATCGCTACAGTGATGTATAACGATGGTTGTACTTCATGGACTGTTGACTAGACCGATCTGCGAAACCATAGTCTAACAACGTACCATTGGACCAACGAGTCGGTTCTATCACTTGTTAGACATGGTACCGCCTTTTACCGATCATCCGAATAACCAGGCTAGCTGAGAATTAATCCGCAGCCAGCTGATTGAAAGACGCAGAAGATAACCACTACACCACGGAAACTGATTCTTCATTGGTTAAACACTCCACCAATGGGACACAGACACGGATGATGGTCGTCGTGAATCTACTGATAAGAAGGTAAAATGCTCTTGATATTGCTATAATATACGCTTCAAAAACGTCAAATAATTTAACCGCATTTGATTCCCTATACCAGTGCATTGACTTTTGACGTCTGATTCGGAGGCTGACGTTTTATGGGCAAGCTGAACATGAAAAATATTATTGGCAATATCTACCTAGAGATCCTACATTTTACAATCGCTCTCAAATCAAGTAGCTTCAGGGGGTCACCATCTCATGGATACTATTAACATCTGTTCTGCCTACTACGCTAACGCTTAGCTGACATAATATCCACGCGGCGACAGGTAGAACAGTTGCACACGCTATAAATACTGAGACTCTGTTCATAACATATATGCGGGACACAAAGTCAATAACAGCTCCAACATTTAAGTATGAAGCACGATGAATTGATAATAACTAATGAAATGTAAAGCACACCAGTTAAAGGAATAAACTGGACAGTGTTCCAACTAATATCTAACGCACACAGTAGAATAATATCTTCATCATTCTATGTAGGAAGATCAGAGTCATTGCCACGACTGCCCAGTTGCTATGACTACAATTATATAGGAAAATGTACAGGAATATTTCTTGTGTTTTACAAGTGGCACAAATGTCTTTTAGTTACCGTGGTGCTAATGTTTTAGCTACTGGATATACAATAGTAATTAATGATCCAAGCAGCATGACTTACTTGATCAAAGTAGTGGTAACTACTGTCGTGTTAAACGAACAAGTGTTCGCGAGGGGGTAGAACTATATGATTATAAAATCTAATTTATGTCCCACACGGCCGGTTGTTATAGATGGTAAGTGTATGCTTCATACATTATGTGTCCTCCATCTGAAGGTAGATTGTGGAACGTTTCAGAATGTCCGCATATGTAGCTAGGCAACATATTGGTTCCACTTGCCAGACGTTTGATGAGCGCTTGCCATTGCATATAGATTCATAACTAGTCTTTTTGGCTCGCTATAATACTCAAATAATCGTAAAAGACATTTTTTGCTTTTATAACTAATTTTATCTTAATTTCCATTTCAGATTGAGGCAGAGATTATCTCATAAAGTGAGTCGTGCAAGTTTGGAATGGGAATATTGATGACCAAGTCAAATTTTCAGGATTAAGTTACTATGACGTTAACTTATGACCAATACCTAAACTAACGGCTGGCATGGTCAGTTTGTGTATTATTGCTGTATTTGAAATTTTGAGCTTGCTCGCACAACAAAGCTTGTAAGCTATAAGGCAGCAGTGTGAGTCATGGCACAATAACACTGAGAATCGCCAAGTCATAATACAACATTCACATATTATGCATGACTGAATCAGAATAAAAGTTTTAATCATAACTATAATAAAGCAACTATTAATACTCGTAGTTTGATTAAACATTTACCAAATAGGCATGTCTGAATAATATTAAAAGTACGAACACATAGAAAAATAAGATACTAAACGCGCTCGTGGTGTGCCCATCATAATGTCGCATTATTCCTTCTGCTCACAATTGCCTTTGACGCAGGAGATTGTAGCCAACAACCACTAGTATTACCCACAACGTACACCCATTCCGCGGTCGACTACGTAACAGCAATTACATGATACCGATAAGTCTCCTTCAACATGGTGTTTCGGAATATTCGTCAGAACTAAAATGCAACACTTTATCGCATTATATCTTGGTTTATGGTATATCAACCTTGTGGACTCTATGGCGCCAACGTAATCGCAACAAGCCCTCTGGGATAGGTTGTGTGTCTCTGCTTTGTTTTCAACTGACGTGAGCGCATGATTGTGTGGCCCGTGTGGACGATGAGTTATGTAACTATGTAATGGTTTGATATCGCTGTGGAGCGACCTCTTTCATTCTCCTCCTCGAGCATCACTTTCAGGCCTAGGAGCTAATGGATATTTGTTCCGAAACCTGCCCTATCTAGATACATATCGTTAGTCTGGCACCATTGATATTTATGTGCAAGAGTTAATACAAAGGGAAATGGCAAAATCGACGGGGCTGTAAAACACAAATATAAGTAAGCAGTGAACAACATATGAATATATATATATATAAATATATATATATATATATATATATATATATATATATATATATATATATATATATATACATGTATATATATATATATACATATATATATATATATATATATATATATATATGAATATACATATATATATATATATGTATATATATATGAAATATATATATATGTATATATATATATATATAAATATATATATATATATATGTATATATATATATACTATCTATATATACACATATCTCTATATTATGTATATATTTTATTTTGTAAACTTCTTTTTACGAATGAATACTTTATATATATATATATATATATAATATTTATATGTGCGCATATACACATATATATAACACATATATATTTATACGCATCATATATATAAATATATATATATATATATATATATATATATCTATATATATATATATATATATATATATATATATATATATATATATATATATATATATATATATATATATATATATATATATATATATGTATATATATATATATATATATATATATATATATATATATATATATATATATATATATATATATATATATATATATATATATAATATTTATGTACATTTGCATATACATATATATATATACATATGTTGTGGCGAGACAGAGTGGATGCTTGTCGCTCGTGATGACTGGAATCGTGAGCAAAGAAAGCGTTGCCTTTCCAACCGTTAATTTTAGACACAATAGCCGGCCCCTTTAAACATGTAAAAACATCGCATAACGCCGTGAAAGCAAACAATTGCAGAGAGAGCTCTGCTGTTTGGATGATATTGTGACGGGCAAGCAAATACTGGTTCATTAGCAAATGCAGGAATAGTTTTATTGCACTTCAATAATTGAGTAGCTAACAACGACCCACGTTAACACAAAACCATCGCGTGCCTGGCACGTGTGCGGAATTTGCTTACAGCAGTGAGGTTTAAAGCATCGACCGTTGTTTACTGTATGCAGAGGTAAACCACCCTTGTCGTTTCCTCCTTACTATTGCTTTTTTGTCGCGGCATAAAAAATGATACTTGCTGTAGACTTAACACTCCAATCCCAAACATATGGTGCAATCAAATTAAATGCAACCTATTCGAGCTGTTACCTTAGGTCTGTCGAGTTGTATAGTGACTTTGTCATGTCATTGCGATTATTTGAGCAATTATTTTAGACTAAGCAAATATATGCATATACCATTATGATCCCGATTAATACTATAACCGTTGATGCTGCTTGGCATGACACAAGCAAAGTTCGCGTTTTCTTTTATATTTATCGCGGAATAAACTAATTGTAATCTGGATATTACAAGCTAATTTAAGAAATAGATTTGTGATATTGTTTTGGTCTATGATCAGGTGATTTTATAGTCCGGTGTCTGCGGGTTATATGACAGTGTATAACATTGGCTGGTGCATTATGCAAATTGTGCTGTGGTCAACGACACCGCTTGGAACTTTTCAAGGTTACAAAGAACTGCAACTAATTCAGCAATGCCACAGGCTACTTTTTCAATTGAATACTGTAGGCTATCAGACAGAGAGCATAGTAGTTGTAAATGGCTGAAAAATAAGTATCAGTGCGATGCCGTATTATATCGATGCCTTTTTGTGTTTATAGGTCATTTCAACATCCTCTATACCCGATGATAAATATGATGCTGATTATGCTGACCGTGATGTTTATAATGATGATGATGATGAAATAGATGTTGATGATGTTGCTGATGTTGTTGTTGATGTTGTTGATGTGGATGATGATGATGATGATGATGATGATGATGATGATGATGATGATGATGATGATGATGATGATGATGATGATATGATGATGATGGACGTGCTGAAAAGCAATATGATGAATAAGTATTGAAGAATAAAAACAAGACAAGACAGGAAAAGCGGCGTCAAATTACTCCCAAAACGAACTAAATCTCTCTTATGATTTATTTCAATGATGTTTATCATCTGAGTAAGAACCTACCTCAGAAAGCTGCAAAAAAGGGTTGTCACTCATAAACCGTATCATGAAACAGCTAGCCCTCCGTCATGTGGGTCGGCTCGGGGTGTAGGGGTGGGGGGGGGGGGGGGGTAGTTATAATAAAGAAATAGTCGGGTTGTTGTCTTTGACCTATCGTACCATATCCTACCTTACCCATCATATCGTATGCATTATCCTATCGATATATCACGCTGTTACATCGCGCAGTTCTTTTGCTGACGTTTCCATTTTCAAAACGACTTCCCTTCTATGACGCCTTCTCTGCCCAAGCATCATGTTCTTCTGCATCGTCATTTCCACCTCCGTACGAGTTTGTCATGGTGCAGCAAATCAACCGATAAGCGGCACAATGTGGTGACAGCTTTGAGAATTATTATTATTATTTGTTTCATTATGCAGTGGTAAATATTGATAAAAATTTACATTGTGATTATCTGCCGGATTACAATTTGTCTCAATCAACAGGTATTATAACTGACAAAGACGCAACCTTTAGGTACAGAACAACTTGAATGTAGCATGATTTACAGCTGGTAGCATATGATAGTGAATGGCTCAGTGAGCTAGCCAGGTTCCATATATTCCTGTCTGACGGCCTGTCTTTGATCCTCGCTTCTCTGTAGAATAATAAGCCACATATATCACGGAACCTAATGTCCCTTTTTTTCAAGCCATACTGAGAGTGTAATATATAATAAAAGTGCGTGTAACAGGAATAGATTCTTTTCACATTCCCCGCATTGTCACGAATATTAATTCATTCGAATGTTATATGGCTCAAATTGACATTGTGCAAATTATGGTGAAAGCTTTCTATGCGTTCGTTCGGGAAATGACAGATAGTACTTATCCCGTAGAAGGAATATGTCAAATTCGTCGCTATACATCAACTTCCCTTCACAAAGCACCAGGGTGCACAGGTGTAGTGTCCCTGTAGTGTGTTGTTGAAGCTGACATTGTGCTTTTATTTTACTTACGAAGGGTTTTATTTAACTCACATGTTGCTTGCGTATTCACAAGTGGGACTGCTACATATTGCTGCTGGCCCCGTTACTGGAGCATGCAATGAATAACAATAATAACAGCAGACTGGGGCAAGTGGCGTCTAACAACGAACGACTATATTTTCTGCACAATCCACTTACATTCTCTGAATTCTAAGTGCAACTAGATAAACTTCGTTGCACTATTAGTGCTGAATTCATCGTCGCATATCAATCATATCAGCTTCCTGATAAAGTCAGCCAACCATATCAGGTTATCTTGTACCACTACAAGTACAGTGAATATGTAATCATTCAGACCACATGTTTGCTCCGCGATACTATGCGGGCCTGATATTATTTGTCGCCCGTCATTATACAGACGATCAAATTCCATTCCAACAGTGTTGTAAGTGATGCAGTGTCGCTGCCGCTGAGCATTTATATGGACAGCATTGCTTCCCTTCAATGTAAGCGATTCATTATCCGTTTTGACATCCAATTAGCAGCTCGATTGCCGAACGAGGTCATGGCGAAAGAAATATTATTAGTTGCAAGCCTAAACTGTAATCACACATCCGACAACCAGAGATATTCATACAGCAGATGGTGACACTGTTATAGATGAGACACTTCAGCAAGAGGTAACCAGCATCTGATAGCGCAATGGCCTCGTTCACGTCACAGGAGTTCGTCATCAACATATCTGCCTGATAGATGTCCTATTTCTGTAATTCATTACATTCCGGACGTTTTGTTGTCACACATTATTTGGTCACTATGGTCTCATGCGCTATGCACCACGAGATATGATGAGCGAATATCACTGCGGAGCGTTTTATCCAACCTCAGAGCAGAAATGACATTCATTGTTGTATATGACTTATATCTTATGCTAAGGCTTTTCATATCACGTCGCGGACTAAGCTACCCTAACTTGTCGCATTGTACATCATTGTGAATGACCATGCACATAAGTATTTGACACATCACACCTCCACATCTTCCCGGTATCATATCATTGTTTTAGTCAAATTGGAGTGACACATCATTTTTACAATTATCCACATTTTTTACTAGACTTAAGTATAAGAAAAGAAACGCCGCCACAATATTTTATTTCCATCCCACCACTGAAACATGTATTGCATTGTTATGGGATGTAAGTGATTGGAGCGAGAGTGAGACGTCAGTGAGCGAGCAGTAGAAGGAGAACAGGGGGCTAGAGGCACGAGAGGGAAGAGTCATCGAAAGGCGGAAGGATGTGAGTATGGGAAGGACCACTGAAGGATTTGAGCGGGCAAGTAACTCAATCAAGAGGATTATAGATGCGATACGTTTAGATAGGCTAGATCTAAATCATGTAAAGGATAATTAGAAAGGTACTGATCATAAGATTATTCTCAAGTTCTTCATTAACGTATTACCCGTTGTTGCAGCTTGTGTTTTTGTCCCACAACAGTTCAGAGATCAAGCAGTTGACCAAAGGTTCGGCTGTCATATTTGCCTACAAGCTGTTCATGTTATATTAATATCCTTACAGAACTGATTCTGCTGTAAGCATTTTGATGTGACTAATATAAATAGTAGTTACGAAAGTAATGTATATATTATATTGCAATTATGTCCAGCAGTTAGAAAAACAGGAAAACCCAATCACAATAAATGCTCGCTATATGTATAACTACAGCTCTTTGAGTGACAGATCGGACACATTTAAAGCATTGCAGTGCATTCACATATTACATACACATAGAGTGAACGTTGGTCCATCAATGTTTCATTTTCAGACATCCGCCGTATCACCTGAAATTCGCGATCGCTTCCTGCCATCGCTCACTATTGTGGAATAATTTATGGTGTGTTTAGGGCTGATATAGAAAATAAAATTGCTGTTATGTCGAAAAAACAAACGACGCAGTAAAACATTCCATCGCCGTTTATGTGTGTATTGCGTGCGAGAGCAGCTCCTCACGTGACAGACTGAACCGAGCATTGCATATATTATTTATAGGTTACTGCATTCTGTATAGTTTCATATGTTCATACAACTGTAATGTGTTGTGTTCTGTGTCACTGAGACCACAGAGGGAAAGCCCTGCCATCGCTCATTGTAATTTGTGATAGCATTATCATGGGAATTTACGTTCGAACCTCAGCATCACTACCGTGGAACCGTCGGATTACATGAGATTGATGGCGTATTGCTGCTGTTGCTGCTGCTGTCTGAATGTGATTTGATATGCATGTATCATTGCGGTTCATTTGTTAAAGATTATAATGCGAATTACTGTTGTGATGTTTACCAAACGGTAGATCTACTTAACATTGGCGTCGAACTTGTGGCTGTTGTCTCATAAAGCATTCTCATATCGTGCCTTTGGCATGTCGCACTATTTCCACATCGTAATTTGCGGCAATACAACTGGTCCTTGAATTCCAGTTAGCAGTGTCAGAAACATCGAACAATTTCAATTATACATAAGCCCATGTCTATATGCAAACATGACGTGTGTATGGTACGACGGCTGGCGCATAACGTAAACAGACAAGCTGGACAAACAACTACATACATCAGTTTGCCACTTAACGGCGTGTAACCGTGTGCAGATTGCCCATTCTGCCAAACACCGTTAAAGGAAATTAACAGAACATAGGATTTAGAATACGTAATGGGAATGAATTGCAATAAATTACAATCTTTCACTAAGAGGTGCCTAATCTCTGTTTGGGTCAGCGTATCCTTAGCTGGTAAAATAGCCTAATTAAATGTACACATATATACCGATATATGCGCATATACAAGTATATCTATCCATATATAAATGGATTGATGTAAAATATATATATAAATATATATATATATATATATATATATAATATATATATATATATATATATATATATATATATATATATATATATATATATATATATATATATATATATATATATATATATATACAGACATATATATTAGATATATATATATATATATACATATATATACATATATCTATATAAATAGTTCAATATATATATATATATAAACATAAACATATGCATATATATATATACATACACATACTATATATGCATATTAATAATATGTATGTACATTTATGTATATGTATATAACACACATATGCATAAAAAAGTATACTTGTACATACATATGAATATTTACACATATAAATATGTATATTAGTGTAAATATATATATAAAAAATATATATATATAATATATATATACATAAACATTGATACATATTATGTGCTTGCTTAAAACACATATACACACATATATATATATATATATATATATATATATATATATATATATATATATATATATATAAATTGCAATTATATGCATATTTATATGAATGTCAGTAACATATACATAACAAACATACATATATATGTCATATACATATATACATATACATATGTACATATATATATATATATATATATATATATATATATATATATATATATATATATATATATATATGTATATGTATATATATGTATATTCATATTGTATGTGTGTGTGTGTGTGTGTGTGTGTGTGTGTGTTTGTGTGTGTGTATACATACACTTATGTATACATATGCTGCATCATCCGTGTTGTTTCTACCAACGAGACTAATGAGAGTGGATGCTTGGCACTCACTAAACTCGTGATCAAAGACAGCTTGCCTTTTTATCACAGCTAATTTAAACACAATAACAACCCGTACGAATATGTCAAAACATTGCATAACGTAGTAAAAGTAATAAATTGCAGGGGAAACATTGCTAGTTGGATGTTATTGTGACATGCATGTATTGAATTCTTTGCAAATGCATGCTTAGTTATAGTGCACCTGAATAAATGAGTAACAAACAACGGCCGATATTGACACAAAACCATCACTTGACTGATACGTGTTTGGAATTCGCTTATAGCGGCGAGTTTTAGGGGTTGACTTACTGTATGTTCACTGTATGCAGAGGTAAACCTCACTCGTCACAACCTCCTTACTATTGCTTTCTTGTTGCGCGTTAATTAAACTTGCAGAAGACTTCGCATTCAACAGTTATAAGTATACTTAGCAAATATATGAATAGCATAGCAATAAACCCGATTAAATTGTCCGGTGTCTGCAGGTGAAATGAGGATATAATACTCTGTCTTGTGCATTATGCCAAATGTGCTATAGTTGAAGGAAGCCGCCTGGAGGAACCTCAAGAGGAAAGCTGTCACACAATGCCATAGCCGCAGAAATTCACACAAGAGATTAAGAGAGGCCTTCCTTCATGTGTGTCGGCGTGGGGAATGCGGTGGGGGGAGGGGTGGGTTGTGATAAAGTTATAGTCGGCTTGTTAGCTTTGAGCTATCGTACCATATCCTATCTTTCCCATCATATTGTAGATAGGTACTATGTTTTGACGCTTGTTGACCCACGATGTGTGATATTTGTCGTTCATGAGTAAGACAAAAAGTCTTGTGCAATGCATTTGCCATATAAATCGTAACGAAAAAACATCGTACCGTCTGATGCAGAGCAATCTGGTCACAGGGGAGTAGTTGGGCATTGCTTCCTTCAACGCAGTCCACATTACCGCAATGTACCACTTTGAGTAGACAATTGCTGAGGATAAGAGGTAAAACTAATCACTAAGTAGCTTTCCGTCCGATATGATTCAGTGTCCTTAGGGGTAGTCAGAATTAAAGAATTGAGTTGAATGATAACGATGGGGTGAGGGTTTTCGGTCAGGCGGCTGGTCGTGCATTTGATAATATAATTTTTAGAAAGTGCGGTTCACTTCTATTGATGAGCAGTAATCAATTCAATGCTATACACTGGGTTTGAGTGATGGATGATGATGATTGTTCTTCTTCCAAGGCCGCTTATACCGAGGTCCATCAACGTACCATTGCACCAACGAGTCAGTTTTATCACCTGTTAGACATGGTGCCTGCTGTATTCTGACCATCCAGGTCACGGGTGGTAACAAGGCTAGCTGAGATTTAATCCGCAACCAGTTGATTGAAAGGCGAAGAAGATGACCACCACACGGCGAAAACAGATTCGTCATTGGTGAAACACTCCACCAATGGGACACCATCACGCAGGCGGGGATGCTGGTCGTCAAAAAGATTATCACATAAAGTGAGATGTGCAAGTTTGGAATGCAACTACCGGCGAGAAAGTAAAATGCTCTTGATATTGTTATTATATACGCTGCAAAAACGTAGAATAATTTAACCGTATTTGATTCACTTATCAGTTTATTGACTATCGCTGACAGGTACATAATATCCTGAATACGGAGACTGACGTTTAAACGGCGACCTGAACATGACAAATATTATTGGCAATATCTACCTAGTAGATCCTACATTTAAAACTCGCTCTCAAATCAAGTAGCTTAAGAAGGTCACCATCTCATGGATATTGTCAACATCTATTCCGCCTTCTAAGCTACGCTTAGCTGCAATATTGGCGTTCACTATCGCGTGAAAGTAATATCCGCGCGGCGACGGGTAAAGCAGTTACACACGTTATTTTCATTACGTAAAATAATTTTACAGTCATTATATACAGTTTATATCCATACCGGTAATATAAGACTTAGTCTAATGAACAACTACTTAACAGCAGACGAGTATCAAACTTTAAATGCATCATTGCGAGGCATGTTATTCCAACACATGTGATAATACCATATATGCGGGTAACATAGTTAATGCGTGCTACAACATATAAGTATGAAGCACGATGAATTGATAATAACTAATGAAATGTAAAGCACACCACTTAAAGGAATAGACTGGACAGTGAACCAACTAATATCTAACGCACACAGTAGAATAATATCTTCATCATTCTATGTAGGAAGACGCGACTGCCCAGTTGCTATGACTACAATTATAAAGGAACATGTACAGAAATATTTCTTGTGTTTTACAAATGGCACAAATGTCTGTTAATTACCGTGGTGCTAATATTTTAGCTAATACACAATAGAAACCAGAGCGATATACAATAGTACTTAATGATCTCAGCAGCATGACTTATTTGAACAAAGTAGTGGTAACTAGTGTCATGTTAAACGAAAAAGTGTTCGCCAAGGGTATACTATATGACTCATTGTCTCATAAGGCCTGTTGCTAGAAATGGTAAGTGTATGCTTCATATATTATGTGTCCTCCGTCTGAAGGTAGATTTTGGAACGTTTCAGAATTACCGCATATGTAGCTCGGCAAAATATTGATTCGACTTGCCAGACGCATAATAAGCGCTTTGTGGCTCGCTATACAGATAGTCATAATAGACAATCTATGCATTTATAACTTACCTTATCTTTATTTCCATTTCAGGTATATATAGAGCTGCAGGTTGTTTCAAAGATTATCACATAAACTCAGTCGTGCAAGTTTGGAATGGAAATATTGATAACCAAGTCAAATGCTTTTGATTTTGTTACTATGACGTTGAATTATATCCAATACCTAAACATCGAGCAGGCATCGTCATTTTGTGTACCATTGATGTATTGAGCTTATTAGCTATAAGGCAGCTGTGTTAGTCATGGTGCAATAAGATTGACGATCCCTAAGCCATGATAAATGAATTTCTGAATGAGAATAACTTAAGCAAACAACCAATACTATTGCCCACCAAGTAGACACAATTTGCGCTCGGCTACGTATCAAAAAGTACAAGACACCTAAGAGTCTTCTTCAACAGGGTGAATCGGAATATCCGCCAGAGGTCAAATGCAACACTTTATCACTTTATATATTGGTTACTGGCAGGTCAGCCTTGTGGACTGTATGGCACCAACGTAATCGAAACTAGCTATCGGCGATAGTTTCCGTGTCCCTGCTGTGCTTGCAACTGACGCGAGTGACTAACTGTGCTGCCCGTGCAGACGCTGACTTATGTGCCGATGTAATGTTTTGACATTGCTATGGAGCGACCACTTTCATTCTCATTCTCGAGCAACATTTTCAGGCCGATGAGCTTATGCATGTATGTTCCGAAAACTGCCGCTTCTAGTTACATATCTGGCACCATTAATATGATCGTGCAAGAGTTTATAAGAAGAGAAATGGTAAATAAACCGGGCTATAATACACAAGTGTGAATAAGTAATGACCCCATATATCTTTATATTTTATATATATATATATATATATATATATATATATATATATATATATATATATATATATATATATATATATATATATATATATATATATATATATATATATATATATATATATATATATATATATATATATATATATATATATATATATGAGTAGATTCGACCAACGAGACAGAGTGGATGCTTGGCGCTCACAGAACTCATGATCAAAGATGGCGTTGCCTTTCGCACCGCTAATTTAAACACAATAACCGCACCTTAAAGCATGAAGAAATATTGCATAACGTAGTTAATGCAAACAACTGCCAAAATAAACTTTGCTGTTTGTGTGCTTTTGTGAGAGGCACGCAAGTAGTGGTTCATTTGCAAATGAATGAATATTTCTATTGCGCTTCAATTAATGAGTAGCAAACGTCGACCCAGATTGACACAAAACCACCGCGTGCCTGGCACAGATACGTGTGTGTGATTTGCTAATAGCAATGAGGTTTGGTGCATCCACTTGTATCGTTATCCACAGTTTGCAGAAGTAAACCTCCCTCATAACTTCCTTCTCACTATTGCTCTTAAAACTTGTGCTTTTTTGTCGCGGAACGTAAATTAACAAATGCAGTAGATCCTGATGCCAAATGTATAGTGGTATCCAATAACATGTAACCTATTCGAGCTGTTATATTGGTTCCGTCTAGTTGTATTGTGTCATTGAGATTACTTGAACAATTATTAGTATACTAAGCAAACATATAAATAGCGCAGCAATTAACCCGATTGATGATATAACCGTTGATGCTGCTTTGCATGACACAAGCCAAGTTTGCAGTCTCTTCTTTTTTCATAGCAGAGTTTATTAATTGTAATCTGGATATTACAAGCTAAGTTCAGCGGTAGATAAATGATTTTGTTTAGGTCCATGGTCAGATGATGCTATTGTACGATGTCTGCAGGTAATATGACAGTGTAATACTTTGGCTGGGGCATTGTGCAAATTGTGCGTTGGTCAACACAATTCAAGGCCACGGAAAAATGCAACTAATTTAACAATGTCATAGGCTACTTTTTTCAATTGAATAGTGAGACAATCAGGCAGCTAAGAAACTCCTAAAAAGAAGTAACTCTCTCATATGATTTATTTCAATGATGTCCATTTCATGAGAAATAACATATCTCAGATAGCTGCAAAACAGATGTCACTAATAGGCCGTATCACGAAACGGATAGGTCTTCCTTCATGTTTGTCGGCGTGGGGTGTGGGCGGTTTGTAATAAAGAAATTGTCGGCTGGTTGGTATTCAACTATCGTACTATATCCTATCATACCCATCATATCCTACGCATTATCCAATCTATATATCACGCTGTCATATCACGCTGTTTCTTCGCTGGCCTTTCCGTTTCGAATCGACTCCCCTTCTCTTCCCAAGCGTCGTGTTCCTCCGCATCATGTCATTTTCACCTCCATAAGCGTTTATCGTGGTGCAGCAGACCCACCGATTAGCGGCACAATGCGCTGACAGCTTTGGGAAAACCCTAGTTCATAATTGATAAATGATTTGTTCCATTATATAATGGTAAATAATGATAAGAATTTGCATCGTGATTATCTGCCGGATTACAATTTGTCTCAATCAGCAGGTATTATAACTGCCAAAGACGCAACCTTTAAGGACAAAACAACTTGAATGCAGCATGATTTACAGCTGATGACATATGATAGTGAATGGCTCAGTGAGGTTTCATTCTAGCCAGCGTCTTTATACTCCTTTGTAACGGCCTGTCTTTTTATCTTCGCTTCTCTGTCGAGTCCACACAAAATGTACTTCACATATATAACGGAATCTAATGTAACTTGTAAAGCCGTACTGAGAGTGTAATAAATAATGAAAGTGCGTTTAACGTAATAGATTATTTTTACATTGTCCCGCATGTTAATTCATTGACATGTTATATGGCTATACTTGACATCGTACAAATTACGATGTTAGTGATGTTGTGTCGCTGTCGTAGGGCATTTATATGGACAGCAATGCTTCCCTCAAGTGTAAGCAATCCATTATCCGCGTTGACGTTCAATTAGCAGCTCGATTGTCGACCGAGATCATGGCAACAGGATATTCTTGATTACAAGCCTGACTATACAGCCACCACACACATTCGACAACCAGAGAGTATTCATGCAGACGCTGATAACTTTCAACCTACCTTTATTTAGTACATTCCGAACGTGTTTTTGTCACATAATGTATGGTCACTATGTATGGTCACTATGGTATTATATGCCATTCACCACGAGAAATGATGAGCAAATACTGCGAAGAGCTTATTTCAATAGCATCCTATCAAATGGGAATTACACTGCATACGGAGGCAACACATTGACAGTAGTGGGGTTTATGATTTATAAAGCCACCGCTGTATTGCATGGTTAAAGAGTGTGAGTGATTAGAGCAAGAGTTGTGTTCAGACGTCAGTGAGCGAACGGTAGAAGAAGGACAGTGGGCGGGAGGCGCGAGAAGGAAGAGCAATCTAAAGGCACAAGGTCGTGAGTTGGCAAGTAAGTTAATTAATAGGATTATAGGATACAATGCGATACGCTTAGATCATAATCAATTTTAAGGATAATTAAAAAGGTACAGATCATAGAAGTATTCTCAAGTTCCCTATTAAGAGATTGGTGTATTTTTGCTGCTGCTATTGCTCTTGTTGCTGTTGCTGCTGCTGCTGCTGCCAACCGGAAACTGATTATAGTAGTATGTCTGTCTGATGTGATATGATATGCATGTTTCATTATGATATATTTGTTACATACTATAATGCGACTTGCTGTTGTGATGTTCACAAAACGGCTGATCTACTTCCCATTGGTGACGGACTAGTGTCTCTTGTCTCAAAGCATTCCCGTCGCGTGCCTTTGGCACGTTACATTATGTCCCCATCCAAATTTGCGGCAATACAACTGCGCACTGAATTCCAGTTAGCAGTGTCAGAAACACCGCACAACGTCAATTGTGCATATCCCCATGTCTATTGACAATGTGTGTATTGTACGACGGCTGACTCATAACGTGCACGGAGAGGTTGGACAAACAACTAGACACATCAGTTTTTCCTCTTTACAGCGTCTCACTGTGTGCGTATTGCAATAAATTACAATCTTTCACTAAGAACTGGCTTATTTATTTTCGGATCAGCGCATCCTTCGCTGGTATAATGATCCAATTAAATTACATATATATACAGATATATGTACATACATATATATGTATACAGTTGCATCTACCCATATATATGGTTCTTTGTGAAAATATATATATTGAGATATATAAATATATATATTAACATATATATATATATATACAAACTTATACATATGTTTATATATATATATATGTATATATATATATATTTGTATATATATATATATATATATATATATATATATATATATATATATATATATATATCTATATATATATATGTGTGTGTATTTATATAATATATATACTATATATACATATATAGTTATTCCCCCGATAACTCGCGTCGGGATTACTCGCGAATCTGCATAATTCTCCCTCAGGTCTTGGACCCGAAAAATGGGAGTAATCTTAACAGAATAGGATTAAAAACTTTGGTCTTATTGACATCCGCCATCCGTAATAGTGTGCTTTAACAACAAGCTTCCCTGAGAGAGGTGTTGACACCAAGGAATAAAGTGTAAATAAGGTGAGAATTTGTTTGGAGCTGGAGGCGAATATAAATTTAATATAATCAGCTAATTTTGAATTTCCCATCGATCATCTCTCTCTCTCTCTAATCTCTCTTTCCCATCGATCTCTCTCTCTCTCTCTCTCTCTCTCTCTCTCTCTCTCTCTCTCTCTCTCTCTCTCTCTCTCTCTCTCTCTCTCTCTCTCTCTCTGTCTCTGTTGTCTCTCTCTCTCTCTCTCTCTCTCTCTCTCTCTCTCTCTCTCTCTCTCTCTCTATATATATATATATATATATATATAATATATATATATATATATATATATATATATATATATATATATATATATATATATATATATATATATATATATAAGCAGCATTTGTAGTCTTCTGACGCTTTATGACCCACGATGTGTGATTTTGGATGATCATGATTAAGTCTTGTGTAACGCATTGGCAATATACATCTTAATGACAAAACATCGTATCGTCTGATGCAGAGCAATCTGGTCACAGGGGAGTTATTAGGCATTGCTTCCCTCGACGCAGTCAACATTGCCGCAATGTACCACTTTGAGCAGACAATTGTTGGTGGGACTCCATCACACAGACAGGGATGCTGGCCGTCAAAAAGATTATCACAAGTGAGTCGTGCAAGCTTGGAATGCATCTACTTATGAGAAAGAAAAAAATGCTCATGATATTGTTATCATATACGCTGTAAAAACGTAAAATTATTTAACCGTATTTGATTCCCTTTACTAGTTCACTGAGTACTGATGACAGATACATAATTTCCTGAATTCAGAGACTGACGTTTAATGGGCAACCTGAACATGAAAAAATGTTATTGGCAGTGTCTACCAAGTAGATACTTCATTTTAAACTCGCTATCAAATGAAGTAGCTTCATGAGATCACTATCTCATTGATACTGTCAATAACTATTCAGCCTTCTAAGCTAGGCTTAGCCGACATATTGGCGTTTACATCGCAGTAAAAGTAATATCCACGTGGCGACAGATAGAGTAGTTGCACACGTTATAAATACTGAGACTCTTCCGAATTTGAATTTTACAGTCAATATTTACAGTTTATATCCATTCCGGTAACATAAGACTTGGTCAAATGAATCAACAGCCTAACAGCAGACGAGTATTATAACTTGAAACGTATCATTGCGAGGCATGTTGTCCAAACTATTTTAATGCTACATATATGCTGGAAACTTAGTTAATGACTGCTCCAACGTTCAAGTGTGAAGCACGATGAATAGATAATAGCTGATGAAATGTAATGTACCCCCGACCGCCCCCCCCCCCCTCCGTTAAAGGAATAGACAGGACAGTTAACCAACCGATATCAAACGCACACAGTTGCATAATATCTTCATCATTCTATGTAGAAAGAGAAAAGTCATGGACGCGACTGCCAAGTTGCTATGACTAAAATTATGGAGGAAAGTGCTGGAATATTACTTCTGGGTTATACAAACCCAAAGCGATATACAATAGTAATTAATGATCCCAGCAACATGACTTATTTGACCAAAGTACTGGTAACTAGTGTCGTGTTAAACGAAACAGTGGCCGCCAAGGGTATAGCATAGTCAAGGTCCCACACATTCTACAACACTCCGATTTGTGGCACCGTTAATCACACAGTCGGCGAGAGAAGCAGACACACAACTGGTTCGTTTTAACTGACTATTACGTAAACATACTATCGTGCAGCTAAGCGATTAAAGCGCTTGTTGTGGTGCCAATTTGAACTTTTGAGACGCCCCATAATTCCAGAAGACATTCAATGTGTTCTCATTGGACGCAGACCACTACAATGTCCATGACGTCACATAGAACCGAGGGTGCGTATCACAAGCCAGACACGCGAAATTAAGGTCAATCCGAGTCACAATCTTTGCGTTGATTGGTCACGAATATTAACGAACGTGTCTAATGAATATTCGGACGCGCCAGTTTTAGACCTTGTCTGGTCGTAGACTCTAGGGCGAGAAGCGTAGCGGAGCCCCTTGAGTCTGGGACGCAGACTAGGTATAGCACTATATGACTATAAAATGTGATTAATTTCCCATACGACCGGTTGCTATAGATGACAAATGTATGCTTCATATATTATGTGTCCTCAACCAGAACGTAGAATGTTTTAGAATGTCCGCATATGTAGCTAGGCATCATATGAATTCCACTTGCCAGACGTATAATGAGCGCTTTCCATTGCATATAGCTGCATAACTAGTCTATATGGCTCGCTTTATTGCTCAGATGGTCGTAAAAGACAATCTATGCTTTTACAACTAACCTTATCTTTAAATCCATTTCAGGTATAGACAGAGATGCTGGATGTTTCAAAGAATATCACATAAGTGAGTCATGCAAGTTTGGAATGGAAATATTGATGACCAAGTCAAATGCTTTTGATTAAGTTACTATGACGTCGAAATATGACCCATACCTAAACAATAGGCTGGCATCGTCATTTTGTGTACTATTGATGTATTTGATAGCTCGCACAGCAAAGATTATAAGCTACAAGGCAGCAGTGTTAGTCATGGCACAATAACATTGACAATCCCTAAAACATGATACAACATTCACTAACTATGCATGTCTAAAAAAGAATAACAGTTTTAATCATAACTATTAAAAAGCAACTATACTCGTAGTTTGAACAAACATTGACCAAATAGGCATGTCTGAATAATATCAAAAGTACGAACCACATAGATAAATAAGATACTAAACGCGCTCGTGGTTTGCTGTATGAAGCATGTTGTGCCCAGCACATTATCGCATTATTCATTTTGCTCACAGATGCCTTTGACACAGGAGAGCGATTGTAGCCAGCAACCAATACTATTGCCCACCAAGTAGACCCATTACGCGCTCCACTACGCATCCAAATTTACGTCTTGAATGCGGAATGTAAATCAGTACCTCACATTCAAATGCCAAATATATGGTGCGATGAAATTAAACTTAACCTATTTGATTGGTTACATTAGTTCCGTCTAGTTTTATTGTGACTTTGTCATGTCATTGAGGTTACTTGAACGATGATTAGTATACTAAGCAAATATATAAATACCATGGTAATGAACCCGATTAATGCTATTACCCTTGATGCTGTTTGGCGCAACACAAGACTGGTTCGCCGTCTCTTCTCTGTTCGTTGCTAAATTCATTAAATGTAGACGGGATATTACAAGCTAATTTAAGCTATTGATTTATGATATTGTTTTGGCCCATGGACAAGTAATGTTATCATACGGTGTCTGCAGGTTGAATGACAGTGTAATATATTGGCTGGTGCGTTATGTAAATTGTGCTATTGTCAACGACATCGCTTGGAGCAATTTAAGGTTATTTCCACCTCCATAAGCTTTTGTCATGGCGCAGATCAAACGATTAGTGGCACAATGCGCTGACAGCTTTGGGAAACCTCTAGTTTATAATTTATAAATGTTTTGTTCCATTATACAATGGTAAATAATGATAAGTATTTACATTGTGATTACCGGTCAGATTACAATTATTCTCAAACAGCAGGTATTCCAAAAATGCAACCTTTAAGGACAGAACAACTTGAATGTAGCATGATAGCTGATGGCATATGATAGTGAATGGCTCAGTGAGGATTCATTCTAGCCAGCGTCTTTATACTCCTGTGTAACGGCCTATCTTTCGATCTTCGCTTCTCTGTCGAATAATTAGTCCACAAAAAACGTACTTTACATATATCACGGAATCTAATATCCCTCGTAAAGCCATGATAGTGCAATATATGATAAAAGTGCGTTTAACGAAATAAATTATTTTCACATTGCCTGTATTGTCACGCATATTAATTCATTTGCATTTGATATGGCTCAAATTGACATTGTGCAAATTGATAGCTATTCTTCGCGTTCGTTTGTGAAATGACAGTTTGAACCTTTCTCGTAGAAGGATTATTCTTTAATTCAGTACATTCCGAACGTGTTGTTGTCACATAATAACTGGTCACTAAGGAATTATGTGCTCTTCACCATGTGAAATGATGAGCAAACATTACTGCTGAGCGCTTATTTCAATAGCATCCTATCAAATGGGAATTACAACGTGCACGGAGGCAACACATTGAAAGTGGGCAAGTAAGTTAGTTAATAGGATCATAGGATTTGATGCGATACGTTCAGGTAGGCTAGATCAAAGTCAAGTTGAGGTTAATTAGAAAGGTATGGATCATACTTCAGTTCTCCATTTACATAACCACTTATGATTTGTAGTCATGTATGCAGCAATTTGATATACATAGCCGATGTATGATTACGGTAGCAATGATTATTTATTAAGTCAGCTGAAGTGCACTTTGCAAGTTATATTTGCGTTTGTATACTGGAAGTTCTCTGCTCATTGAGTTAATCAAGAATAGGAATCAAGATGTGATAAACGTCATTTTGTCTTGCTGCATAGCTCGTATTTTTAATTTTCACACGTAATGAATAATCAAGCAAGCAAACCTGCACCACACATACACGATAGCACCACTTGTTTAATCCACCATTACGCCACATGTGTTTGATACATGATAACACAGAATTATCAGCCCCTGTCTTTGGCATTGTACACTAGACTTGTGTTTGGTCGTACCGACACCTAACTGCTTATTCACGAATAATTAGTTTTGTTCTACACACAACTGTGCTGTCGATTGAAATGGCCAATTTGGGATCGTAGTGAGTAGCAAAGAAAATTATCATTGACCTTCCATATCATGGCAACCATATCACAGTAAATGCTCGTTATGCGTATAGCTACAACTCTTCGGGTGAAAGAGCGAACACATTTATAACGTCGTCATCAATAAGCAGCAATAAACCTGGTCCTTGAACTCCAGTTAGTAGGGTCAGAAATATCAAATAACTGTAATTATGCATAAGCCAATGTCTATTTGCACACAAGACGTGTGTATGGAGCAAGGCCTGGTTCATATCGTGAACAGAAAGGTTGGACAAACAACTATATACATCAGTTTTACAATAAACAGCGTGAAACCGTGTGCGGATTGCCCATACTGTCAATTAATAACATCAAAGTCCGTTCCTTAATGTTTTGTGATTTGAGTACGCGTTTCCAGCAAATCAATAAAATATAGGATTGAGTGTACGTACATGGAATAAATTGCTATCAATTACAACCTCTTCAGGGTCAGAGCAACCTTCGCTGAAATAATTGCCGCATTGAATATATATATATATAAACATATATGCATGCACATATATGCATACATATAATAATGCACATATATGCATACAAATATATATATGCATCTATCGATTTATATATATATGTTTAAATACATATATGTATGTATATATATATGTATATATATATATATTTAAATATATATATGTATATATAAATATATATATTTATATATATATATATTTATATATATATATATATATATATATATATTTTTATATATATATGCATATACATATGTATACAAATATATATTTGTGAGCTTATTTCGCTCTCAAGGTACCAATATAAGCTTGCCAAAGTTCCGAATCAATCATGACGTAAATTCTCATATATAATGACAGCAGATAACCTGACTAGGGCTTTTGTAGAGCAGTCAGCATTTAGTGACAATCGTTCAGTGCCCCGGTGCATCGCAATGTCGGCTTTAATTGTATAGAAATGCAACAAAAGGAAACACTTTGGTTCACTTTATGTCACTTTCAACAACTATATGATATCGCAGAGGTAAATAAAGATGATGCTGATAAATAACCAAACTCAAATGATTAACTGGAGTTGATCATTACTTGTGAAGATATATTATTAATAAAAGCGAACCATCAACCTGGGATGGCAATTTTTTAAAAATCCAAACTGAATGCCATTACTTCAGGGAAGGATAAGTCAAGACGGGCGAGTTAACCGATAACGTGCCTGTTAACTGTTAAAACTATGCAGCCAGATGTTTAGATTCAAAGTGTCTTGTATGAATAATCCATATCTAATATCGCAGGCCCGAAAAACGACTTACAATATCCATACATGTGACAGTCAAAATGAAAGACTGCCTCCTTATGCATGATATGGGTGTTTGATGTGTGTTTCGGCGTTATTGCTCACAATGATTGATGACTGCCATGCTGCTCCAGGCGCTTCAGGACCCAAGCAGCGCGGAACATATCCTGATGTCTTGAGTTTAAAAGACACGTCCATGCAATATGCTATTCATTTGGAGTTATCATGTTTTCATTTTACCATCATCGTTATCACAATCATCATTACCAACATCACCATTGTCATGGCGAAATCTACAGAGCATTAGGCATCTACATTATACGGTACCTAACTAGAAAGATTGTCAACTGTGCGCAATAGAAATAGCTTATTATGCTGTTACCAAATTGGCTGCACCTAGGAGTAACATTCGAGTTCTGCTAGCGGTGCCGTGGCTATAGCACTATTTGAATTATGTATCAGCCAACATATTTCCCAGTGTCTAAAAGACACCGGACAATAACATCACCTGACAAACTACCCAAATACCATCGTATATCAATTATCTGAATTACCTTGTAATATATTGCTTGTGCCACTGAATAACAATTGAGTAAATTGGCAGCGAACACAAAAGAGACAGCAAACGAGAATGCTGTCGTTAATAACACAATCGAAGGTTCTATTACTACAGTGCTCTAAGGTTGTTAAAAATTTGCATAGTTTACCAAACAATATGCAAATAACTTCAGTGAGAGAGCAAATATTGTTCCCTGAACTGAATATTACTCACATCCGTAATCACCCATCCATCACACCTACATTATAAGTCAAAACGATGACAGTTAATGTGATTGACCATATTTCGATCAATACAATTCGCATGCGTCCAGTGACATCACGTCCTTGTAAGCTACTAGTCGGATCAGTATTGTTTCACATGATGCAGCAATTAAACTCAAGCATTGGAAGAAGTATGGTGAGAGACATATTGCAGGGCTTTCATGTCCATTCCATTGACTAGCAAGCAATGACATTCAATTAATTCATCAGTTAAATTTCAATAGAAATGAAGACCCATAAGACCCACTTATCGCCATTGGTATTCATGCAATACCACGAAGTTAAAATAAACGATGACAGCTCGATGCGTCAGGCGTCTGCTGGCTCTGTTCAAACATAGAATGTGTGACTATTGAGAATTATCGCAAGAGGGTTGCCATATGGTTTAAAAATGGTGGTAAAATTTGGAGAATCTGTGGTCGAAATAGGATCGGAAGCAAACGGTGATAGCGTAGGTACGCATCGGGTCATATATAGTCTTCCGCTGTATGGTATCTCAATAACATTCATGAGCTAGACTGTGATATATATTGGTATTACCCGAGGATCCATGAATTACTTACAAGATTGCCATATCATATCATACTACATATATTAGGCCGAATCGTACGCTGGGGCACTATTGCCAGTTAACAAAAGCAAATACAAGAGCATAGACCGCGTCCGGTGATTCTTTTATGATCGTCTGAATGTATTAATAGCATTCCCGTAATCTGTGAATTACATCTTATGTTTTCAAATAGCTCATGACCATGATCCAACCGTTTATTGATTGGCATGTGGTTGTTGTTGTTGTTGTTGTTGACGTTATGTTTGGCTGTTGTTTAGGACGACGCCACATGGATGAATGGGGCGATTAGGATTCAGACTGAAGTCGATCCATGTTTCGTCATTTACTGTTTCAGCTTGATTCGCACTGAAACAATCTGTTCCACGTTTAGTCCCACCTTAACCAGCCCCCGCCCACCACGAACATCTAAATACTGACAAGACTAAAGCTAAATGCATTGTCCATGAACCCATAATGTTAACGTCTGGAGGGTGACGATAAGGTAAAAATAATCACCATAGTATTCTCGTTTATATGCGCGTCTTCCGACAATCACTATGCCAGTGGAAAGTAAAAGCAAACATATAGATAATATTGACACATCAGTTTAATCAACTGCCACATTCACATGAATATATTATGCAAAAACCTAAACATTAGTTAACTGCAATGACGATATACTACTCTTGGTACGTACTGAAAAGGCAATTACGATACACATGAAACAATTCAAGATGAGGAAAGACGTTCAGTTAGTTCGTAATGGCCTTTGAATAACCAAGGAGCGTTAATTAATAATAGCACCAAAGCACTCGCACATGCACATATATCGCAGTATTTGAATAAGTGAATAAACTTTTACCATTCCTCATCACGACCAATAAATGTCATCATTCGCATAGAAAAATTAGGGCGCATTTTAAAGTATGCTGGCGAGAATGCTCTAAGGTGTAACAATTAATGAGGAAACGGTTATAGGCTCATCGAGCTATTTTGAAGGTTAGTACTTAACAAAGCTAGGGGAACAGGCAGATACATACCTGGAAGGCTGAATTGGTCGACAGTTGGCAGATTATAAATAATGATGGCAGCAAGTTAGCCATTATCGATGCACAGTTACAAGAATTTGTATTCGCTTCCAGTTCGAGTCAATTCTTCGTGCAGATTATGCAAAGGGAATGGTCGAATTCACAGAATCGTTCATAGTTACTTTAAACTATTAGATAGCACATTGCACAGCACGCCCCTTTTATGGGAATGTACACATTGTCGATGGGGTAAGTAAATTCGATAGCGCGGCTCTTTACACCATGCTAACGAACAAACTTTATTGTCAATGCAGATAATGTCCTCGTCAATCACTCTACACGACCAACAGCCGACTTTCAGAAGAGAGTTGACTCTGTATTGTTTATGCAGCTGTTAATGGCACACCAAACCTTAGTCAATTACTGAGCATTTGGTTGCCGTTTTGTAAACACGACATATTGCTTCTAGATCACATATAAGAAACGATAGAAACGTACCAGCACGAATTGTAGGAATTGCTTCTCTGGATAAATGTCACCATAAGTGAACAAATTATCGTTTATTGGCAGAGGAGTTTAACAAAACCATTATGTTCGTTTATTTACATGTTCTTGGATTGTAGTATCCTTTCACAAATAAAGGAATATCATCAACATTCTCAATCTATTAGACAAATATTTGTTGTCATGCCTTGGCAGTTGTATGTGGTAAGTGTTTAGTTGACCATAATTTGTTTAATAAAGTCATGGATGTCTGCCATGTACCCGCAAAACAATATCGGTATGGCGCACGTTGATTTTATTTGAAATGTCAGCAAACAAGAAAAAATAATGCAATGCTCTCGACCAGGTATATTTTGCAGTGTCTCGTCGCAGTCCTCAAGAGAAGAGCACGTCTCTCTAATTTACTCACATTGCCTATTTGAAACTCCTGAAAACAGGCTCGTCAATCCATTATCTCCGAGTGCCACCCAGTAAAGGGCCCGGGTGACCGGAGCAGCGCATTAAATACGTTCCTTCAATATGCTTTAACTAAGAAGACAGTTATTTAGATTCCAAAGAAACTAAAATGGACGCACATATTTTTAATCAACTGAATCGTAGCATGCATTTGCAGATGTCACAATGGCATCATCATCTTTTTAATGTTTTAAAAGAGCTTTTGTTAGGCTACAAATTGCTTTGTGAATAAAACAGTTCTTGTGTCGGGTGTTGGTTGCCATCGTTGGATTACTATGGGCAACGTTATAACATTAATGGTCACCTTTCGTGTAATAAAGCACATTATTAAAACATGCAGACATTCACTGCGTTTCCGCTGACGAATCGTGGTCCATCCCATGCAGCAGCGCAGTGTGGCTTTGCGTCATACAGCGTAAACATTACTATAGAGGATATCGTCGTGTTAGTGTTCCATGCCTAGTTCGCCGCTCACATTGTTACATAAGCCGAATATACTCCAGGGTAGTTCACGCTATAGCTCTACTCATCTAAGTCAATTAACAATATAACGCAGGACACCCAGTAGTCAATACTTCTGGTCGATCGGTAGTGGTAATGATGATATTGGGGGTTAACGTCGATTTCAACTAAGAGGTGATTCAATGACGGTGATGGATGAGGATGATTGTGATGATTGGACAGCCCTCCTTAAGTTCCAGGGCAGGGACCGCTGAAAAAGTTGATAAGATTGGGAAGTAATTGAGATAACAAAGAAGAACAAAACCACAGGCTATGTGGCTTGAAAGTTAAACAACGAACTCGGCTCATTGTAATTCCTCCAATTCTGTCCGCAGCTCCTAAAGACACAGTGATGGACGGTATTACCGCTTTATCGCTGGTAAGGTAATATCGCCAAAGTGATGAATGGTATTACTTTGACCGATCTCCTTTATCGCCATTAAGGTAATATCGCCACTGTTAAGGGTGGTATTACTTGTGCAGATCCCCTTTATCGCCAGTAAGGTAATATCGCCACTGTTAGGGATGGTATTACTTGGGCAGATCCCCTTTATTGCCAGTAACGTCATATCGCTACCGTGAGGAACGGTATTACTTGGGTAGATCTCATTAATCACCTGTGAGATAATATGGCCACCGTGATGAATGGTATTACTTCGGCATATCTCGTTAACTGACAGTGAGGTAATATCGCCCCCGTGGTGGATCTTATTATTTGGCCAGATCCCCTTAATCACCAATCCCTACGTCCCTTCCCCTGATGTATTGGCGTACACCACAATCATCAGTGTATTTTGCGTTCCCTGCTGATTCATAGAGGATGACTTTACATCAAGTAGAGTCAATTAACAGCAGTTCATATAAACAACTTCCGCAAATGTATTCGGTAAAATATAATCCATTTGTATTTTACGTTTAAAAGCAAACGGCTTTTATAGTTCATATTACCACCGGCATATATATAGATATATTTAGAAGTAAAATATAGCTCAATCTATACGTCGTCGATGATTTATCTTTTGTAGCGGAGACCAGCTACAGAGTGACTGCAATACGATTGCGGTTCTAGTGGCCTACACATCCCTAACGACATTCACATACCCATGTGTATCTCACGCCAAGCTGCATTGTCAGACTTGTCGCATGATACAGTGGAAATCTAATAAATGGGGCTGAATAGCTATTCCTTAGAGAGACCAGTTAAACTAAGTCACTGTAGCAAATGTTGCGCCGTGTGCGGAGCTCAAAACTGCTTTCTCCAATACGGGAAGAAGCCATGTTTGGCACTAATGAAATAAAATCAATAAAATTTCATTCAGCCCTCAACGACTTCTCAACAACAATCACCATGTCGCAAAGTCAATTAGACGGGCAGTACTGGTTTACGGCATTTGAATATATTTCATTAGTACCGAACACGTCTCTAGACGAGGAATATAAACGCAAGTATTGTTTTTGTACGTCAGTGCAAGCATAACGGGGTCGACGCCAGCAAAGAGAAGCTGATGTCAACATAACGTCAGCTGACAGGCCATAGATATTGGTGACAGTAATCCAGCAAGTACTTACTGTAACGAACATGTTTGATTGGCCACACAACAGTTGATTATAAACTGTTGATCGGGTTAAAGCTGGACACCTTAAGTACTAAATATTTTTCGACAACAATGTTCTTTTAAATAAGCTACTTGGATGTTGTCCTGCCTATAATAAATATGATATGTTGGAAATATCTAGAAACCCGCGTAGCTAATGTGGTGTTTTGTTTTATATTATAACTCCTACAAATCTAGATGCTAGTTGGTCCCTTGGACAGTTTACAATGATTCTACTAGAATCCGCCGACGGCTTTGGATAGATTACAATATGCAATAAGGAGCCGAGACGGCGATGGATGGAGTCTAATTATGTTATTAGGAGCCACGGACGGCGATGGATGGAAAATAATAATGTCTTTATGAGCCGCAGACGGTGTTGGAAACAGTGCAATTATGTTATTAGGAGCCTAAGACGGCGTTGGATGGATTACAAAGATGCTTTTAGGAGCCGCTGACACCGATAGACGGATTACAAAGATGTTGTATGGACGGATTACAAAGATGTTATATGGAGCTGTGGACGGTGTTGGACGGATTACAATGATGTCACGGACTGAGTCAGACGGATCACAATGTGAATATGCAAAAACGCACTGCACTAAATTAACATATCTCCTAGGCATGCAATTGTCTTCTAATTGATTACTCAAGGGGATCTCCAGTAGATTGAATATCATTTCTTTATTCCCGGTCGGATTTAAATTAAAATAGATTGCTTCCCTATCAAATGCCAGGATGTAATAAGCTGGCAGGTTATTGTTGCCAGGTTACCCGTCATGTGATATAATTGTGTAGTTACTGATCACTGCGCTTCATCACAACTCGCCCTTCCCTACATCACGTATAGGATCAAAGCTGGTCTGCATTGTACCGTTGTGCAATCTCTGAGTTGTCGTTTATGAAGAATCTCTAGGAGTACATTGTTAATGATTTGGGGTTCAAGCAAATGGCTCTAATTACTACAATACACGGAGTGAATATTTCTAGGCAAAGGTAAAAGTAATTTCTAACTAATTAAGGTTTCCAATATTTAGCCAGCACAAGCCACATGATAACACCATATGCATAGGAATGGCTCTGAATTCCGAAATAATCATATTTAATTTCCCAATCAACAGCTAGATTAATGGTGATGAGGTTTAAAACGCATATTCCTCTATCAATTATCCGTGCAATAAGTACGGATTTGTGTCGCTATTGACATCTTTGTTATATCGTTGGATTAGTGTGGTGCTTGGACACCGCCACTTCGGTGCGGAGCCCAATAGCAGGAAAGAGGTTCCGAAGAAATATAGCTCACGCCAATTGCAGATGAATGTACGTAGTTGTCTATGTATTTCCAATGGATGGGAGATATTTTTACTCACTGCCCAAGCATTTTGTTGCTGTTATTCTAGCGTTCTCAGTTGCATTTCCGTCCAGTAATTGGATTGATTAATCCTTATTTTCATATTTCATCGAAGAATTCTTGCAAGGGATTGACTATGAACGCATTGAATAATACTCGTTTTAAATGCAACAGTTCTCCACTGGTGTAATCGATCTTGTCATCTCATCAATGTGTTCGCCTGTATCGATTATCGATGTTTACGCCCACACAACAGTCATGTGGTTGATTTTCCGGAAGTTCTATTTTTGTCCCTTGCTAATCTGCTTATTGAGTGATCTTCAATTGTCCACCAGAAGCCACTGAGTGCGATTCCTGTTAGTACAACAGTTCAAAGATACACAGAACCTGGCATAATTAGGAGAGCTATAAGAAGCCATTTACGTCAGTCAGCCAGATCATCATCAAAGGTCTGGATGACATCTCGGAAATGGTGACATGCAGAGATAATTCGACTTACTCTTGGCCCATGTGATTGGCCCGAAACCACCCCAAACACCCCTGCCATAATAATCTTGTATCTGAAAGCTAATTTAATTGTTACGATTATGACAGCGTCATGTCATGAACTCAGGTATTATACCCGACTTAATCCATAGGCCCATTTCCTTGGTCGCTAGGAAAGTTTCTAGCTCACTCTCAGTTGACCAGTAATCATTCAACGGGCATTCTTCGCCAACAAATAGATATTCATCGCTTTAATGCCACTGTCTCTTCAAATAAAATTGAATTGTAGAGAGCCACACATCTCGACAACGTCTGAAAGTGATGGCTTTACGTGCCAATGAATTTATGTAAGTGTAGGTTTCGCCTAATCAAAAGGCAGACCATGCAAACATACAGTATAAACTGTACAACATGACCATGATGACATAACGATCATTGCGTCAGAAGCAGACCATTGGGGTCGTTATTGGAGGTCGTCAGTAATCAGCACAGCCAGCAATTAGGTTACTTCCTAATCAAACAGGGATTGTACACATCATGAACAGAACCGTCCTTCCCAGAACCTATTTGAATTCATAGACACCCAGCACCATATATTTACTTGCTATTCTATCAATAATTTTAGACTGTGGATGAATTCACAGCAGGGTTCCTGCAAACCAGACCAGGGGCGCTCAGTATTTCAAAAGTAACGTCCTATTTACATGTAAACAATCTAGCTGCGTAAGTCGAACTGTGCATGCTTAAAAGCGATGTAGCGTTCTCCCTATATACGTTTACTCCATATAACGCAGTGAAGATGCGCCAAAAATGGTCGCGATCCAAAGTCAGAAAGGGAATGAATGATATCTGATGCTTCATAAATCATTTATTCAATTACTAGACTATCAGGGTGTGGTTAAAATACACTTTCCAAAAAGGAAATCTACTGTTATGATAGGAGACAGTATAACCGCGAAGAGTGCATGACATTAGTTAACTTGAAGAAGAGATATGATTTTTGTACGGTTGATTATCCGTTAATGGACCCATTACACACGAGCTGCCCTCCATCCAGCACGCAGTTGCTTACTCAGTCGCCGCCGTATGTGGGCGTAATCGGCATTATGAGCAACATTATAATTGCCATCTGGATCTCTGTTATAATCATACAGCTCAACTCCATACAACTTACGCCAATCTGGCTTAAACAAAGGCTCTTTGTGGAATTTCACCCATTCCGTGTACGTGTATTCCGTCGTTTTCATGGTATATCCCATTTTGGTATTGATGCGCATTGTTTGGGAGAAAACTCTGTTCTTCCACTTTCCAGGGCTTCCTTTTGCTCTCATGAGCGGCATCAAACTCGAACCTTCCGTGCAGAGGTTTATTCTACGCGAGTCTTCTGGACATAGATCCATGCTTGGGAACCCAGAAGCTTCGATCACTGTGGGGAATAGGTCAACGAACTCTGTAAGCTCATGAGCGACTATTCCGTGGTCGGTTAAGCCGGGAACCCGAATCATCATCATCGGGGCGTGGGTAGCCTCTTCAAAACTTGTATGCTTGGTCCATTGTCCATGCTCGCCCAAATGCCAACCATGATCTCCAAATAAGGCAATAATGGTGTCGTCCCAGAGACCAAGGTCCTTGAGTTCCGCCAGCACCGTGCCGACGAGATGATCCGTGTAGGATACCGAGCCATAGTAAGCTCGGATGAGTTCTCTAGCCTTACTGTCGGGCAGGGTGATGTTAACAGCAAAAGATAAACCTAATTCATTAATATCTGGGTATCTCCAAAGTTCCTCTGGAATGCGCCATGCTAGGTCTGGCATGTTAACTGGGGCGTATGGATTCGGGGGCAGGGTAATGTTCGAGTATGGATACATATCCCAAAATGTTTGTGGGATCACGAAAGGCATGTGGGGTCTTTTGAATCCGACAGCTACAAAGAAGGGTTGGTCGTTGTTCTTTGCCCCGGGAGCTAACCTCCGTAATGTTTGCACGGCGTGGTGTGCTATCTGTACATCCGGTAGTTCGTCCTTAGCTTCCTCCTCTCTAGTGACTGAGCGCCAACTGGACTCCCTTGTATCCCAAAGGTCCCTATTTGGCGGATTAAAATACGGCTCTGTCCATGAAACAGGATCATCAAAACCGGAAGCTGCCCCATGATGGAAGACTTTCCCCATTCCCGCCACCTTGTATCCGTTGTGCTTGAAGAACTGTGGTATGGTTGTGTAGTTTTCCCCGAGATCCCGGAAATATCCTTTCACATTATGAATCTTGGTTGTATCCGGTCGGCGTCCAGTAAGGACGGATGTCCTGCTGGGATTACACGAGGCTTGCTGTACATAGGCTCTCTCGAGAAGCAGGCTTTGTGCAGCTAGAGCGTCTATGCTGGGAGTGTGCATCCGCTGTTGATGACGAGTAGGGAAATGAGGTCCGTGGTAGCAGCCCAGTTGAGGTCGCATATCGTCCGCAATGATAAACAGTACGTTCTTACCTCCACCACACACCGGCAATGCCAAGGAGAGTAAGACTATCCATAAATACATCGCTTTCATGGCAGTGATTTGTCTTCTTGACATCTGGAAGCATAAGACATGACACCATGTATAAATGAATCGTCATATGGTTCATATCGCAAAAACCAATTGTTTCAATATCCCCAAAATAAAGTTATCAACACTTATCAGCGACGATTGAATTCAAAAAGCGTGCTAAAGCTCCTTCTCTAGCACTTATCTCTTTTCCTCAACAAAGTCCGGGCAAGTCCCAATATAATTACGAAAAATATTCATGAAATAAACTAGCCCAACAAACCGTATTCCCGACGAGAGATTACCAAACGTCACCTGAAGCGCGCAATCTATTGCCAACTCTAAGGAATGGGATGAAAAACCTTAATGAACGACCCTGGTCGTACACAAATCCAACAGGTCTTCTAGAAATAACTATTTATCATTATAGATCGCGAATCAAATCATAGATTCAACGGCTTGAAAGTAAAACTGAATGGCTCAGTGAGGTTTCATTCTAGCCAGCGTCTTTATACTCCTGTGTAACGGCCTGTCTTTTTATCTTCGCTTCTCTGTCGAGTCCACACAAAATGTACTTCACATATATAACGGAATCTAATGTAACTTGTAAAGCCGTACTGAGAGTGTAATAAATAATGAAAGTGCGTTTAACGTAATAGATTATTTTTACATTGTCCCGCATGTTAATTCACTGGCATGTGATATGGCTATACTTGACATCGTACAAATTATGATGAAATCTTTCTTTGCGCTCGTTCGAGAAATGACAGTTTGTATTTTTCCCGTAGAGAGATATGTCAAATCCGTCAAAATACACAAACTTCCGTTCACGACGCAACAAGGCTTACAGGTGTAGTGATGTGACTGCTACTTAATGCTGTTGGGCCCGTTACTGGAGCATGCAATGAATAATTATAATAACAGCAAACTGGGGCAAGTGGCGTCTAATAACGAACATCTTCTGCACAATCCACATACATTTTAGAGGTTGTGATGTAACCTTAGTGCTTCATTCATCGTCGCATATCTATCATTTCAACTTTTTGATATCGTCAGCCAACCACATCAGGTTATCTCGTACCACTACAAGCACAGTGAATATGTAATCAGTAGACCACTTGTTGCTCTGAATTATTATGCGAACCTGATAATTTTTCGCCCGTCATTATGCGTTAAATCCGGTTAGTGATGTTGTGTCGCTGTCGTAGGGTATTTATATGGACAGCAATGCTTCCCTCAAGTGTAAGCAATCCATTATCCGCGTTGACGTTCAATTAGCAGCTCAATTGTCGACCGAGATCATGGCAACAGGATATTCTTGATTACAAGCCTGACTATACTCACACATTCGACAACCAGAGATATTCATGCAGATGCTGACACTTTCAACCTACCTTTATTTAGTACATTCCGAACGTGTTTTTGTCACAAAATGTATGGTCACTATGGTATTATATGCCATTCACCACGAGAAATGATGAGCAAATACTGCGGAGAGCTTATTTCAATAGCATCCTATCAAATGGGAATTACACTGCATACGGAGGCAACACATTGACAGTAGTGGGGTTTATGATTTATAAAGCCACCGCTGTATTGCATGGTTAAAGAGTGTGAGTGATTAGAGCTAGAGTTGTGTTCAGACGTCAGTGAGCGAACGGTAGAAGAAGGACAGTGGGCAGGAGGCGCGAGAAGGAAGAGCAATCTAAAGGCACAAGGTCGTGAGTTGGCAAGTAAGTTAATTAATAGGATTATAGGATACAATGCGATACGCTTAGATCATTATCAATTTTAAGGATAATTAAAAAGGTACAGATCATAGAAGTATTCTCAAGTTCCCTATTAAGAGATTGGTGTATTTTTGCTGCTGCTATTGCTCTTGTTGCTGTTGCTGCTGCTGCTGCTGCCAACCGGAAACTGATTAAAGTATGTCTGTCTGATGTGATATGATATGCATGTTTCATTATGATATATTTGTTACATACTATAATGCGACTTGCTGTTGTGATGTTCACAAAACGGCTGATCTACTTCCCATTGGTGACGGACTAGTGTCTCTTGTCTCATAAAGCATTCCCGTCGCGTGCCTTTGGCACGTTACATTATGTCCCCATCCAAATTTGCGGCAATACAACTGCGCCCTGAATTCCAGTTAGCAGTGTCAGAAACACCGCACAACGTCAATTGTGCATATCCCCATGTCTATTGACAATGTGTGTATTGTACGACGGCTGACTCATAACGTGCACGAAGAGGTTGGACAAATAACTAGACACATCAGTTTTCCTCTTTACAGCGTCTCACTGTGTGCGTATTGCAATAAATTACAATCTTTCACTAAGAACTGGCTTATTTCTTTTCGGATCAGCGCATCCTTCGCTGGTATAATGGTCCAATTAAATTACATATATATACAGATATATGTACATACATATATATGTATACAGTTGCATCTACCCATATATATGGTTCTTTGTGAAAATATATATATTGATATATAAATATATATATTAACATATATATATACAAACTTATACATATATGTTTATATATAGATGTATATATATATATATATATATATTTGTATATATATATATATAATATATATATAGATCTACATATATATATATATATATATATATATATATATATATATATATCTCTATATATCTATCTATCTCTATATCTATATATATATCTATATATATATATATATATGTATTTTTAAATATATATACATATATACATATATAGTTATTCCCCCGATAACTCGCGTCGGGATTACTCGCGAATCTGCATATTCAACCTCAGGTCTTGGACCCGAAAAATGGGAGTAATCTTAACAGAATAGGATCAAAAACTTTAGTCTTATTGACATCCGCCATCCGTAATAGTGTGCTTTAACAACAAGCTTCCCTGAGAGAGGTGTTGACACTAAGGGAATAAAGTGTAAATAAGGTGAGAATTTGTTTGGAGCTGGAGGTGAATATAAATTTAATATAATCAGCTAATTTTGCATTTCCCATCGATCATCTCTCTCTCTCTCTCTCTCTCTCTCTCCTCCTCTCTCTCTCTCTCCTCTCTCTCTCTCTCTCTCTCTCTCTCTCTCTCTCTCTCTCTCTCTCTCTATCTATCTCTCTCTCTCTCTCTCTCTCTCTCTCTCTCTCTCTCTCTCTCTCTATATATATATATATATATATATATATATATATATACATAAGCAGCATTTGTAGTCTTCTGACGCTTTATGACCCACGATGTGTGATTTTGGATGGTCATGATTAAGACAAGAAGTCTTGTGTAACGCATTGGCTATATACATCTTAATGACAAAACATCGTATCGTCTGATGCAGAGCAATCTGGTCACAGGGGAGTTATTAGGCGTTGCTTCCCTCGACGCAGTCAACATTGCCGCAATGTACCACTTTGAGCAGACAATTGTTGGTGGGACACCATCACACAGACAGGGATGCTGGCCGTCAAAAAGATTATCACAAGTGAGTCGTGCAAGCTTGGAATGCATCTACTGATGAGAAAGAAAAAATGCTCATTATATTGTTATCATATACGCTGTAAATACGTAAAATTATTTAACCGTATTTGATTCCCTTTACTAGTTCACTGAGTACTAATGACAGATACATAATTTCCTTCATTTTAAACTCGCTATCAAATGAAGTAGCTTCATGAGATCACTATCTCATTGATACTGTCAATAACTATTCAGCCTTCTAAGCTAGGCTTAGCCGACATATTGGAGTTTACATCGCAGTAAAAGTAATATCCACGCGGCGTAGTTGCACACGTTATAAATACTGAGACTCTTCCGAATTTGAATTTTACAGTCAATATTTACAGTTTATATCCATTCCGGTATCATAAGACTTGGTCAAATGAATCAACAGCCTAACAGCAGACGAGTATTATAACTTGAAACGTATCATTGCGAGGCATGTTGTCCAAACTATTTTAATGCTACATATATGCTGGAAACTTAGTTAATGACTGCTCCAACGTTCAAGTGTGAAGCACGATGAATAGATAATAGCCGATGAAATGTAATGTACCCCCCCCGACCGCCCCCCCCCCCCGTTAAAGGAATAGACAGGACAGTTAACCAACCGATATCCAACGCACACAGTTGCATAATATCTTCATCATTCTATGTAGAAAGAGGAAAGTCATGGACGCGACTGCCAAGTTGCTATGACTAAAATTATGGAGGAATGTGCTGGAATATTACTTCTGGGTTATACAACCCAAAGCGATATACAATAGTAATTAATGATCCCAGCAACATGACTTATTTGACCAAAGTACTGGTAACTAGTGTCGTGTTAAACGAAAAAGTGGCCGCCAAGGGTATAGCATAGTCAAGGTCCCCTAGCCTGATGGCTGCGGGCGCTGCTTACATGTTACTGATATTCAATAGTCTCGCCTTCAGGTCTAGGGGAACTTAATGTCTTGAAATGGACAGGCATCCCAGATTTGGGATGCTCCAATCATAAGCCGTGTCTCTCGGTCACTCTCGGGTACTTTTGAGTTGTTGTCTCTCATTGGTTAGTTCTACAAGTTCCGAAGAACGAGTGATTTTTATGAGCCGGGCACACATTCTACAACACTCCGATTTGTTGTTTCACGCTGAGTGGCACCGTTAATCACACAGTCGGCGAGAGAAGCAGACATACAACTGGCTCTTTTTAACTGACTATTACGTAAACATACTATCGTGCAGCTAAGCGATTAAAGCTTTTGTTGTGGTGCCAATTTGAACTTTTGAGACGCCCCATAATTCCAGAAGACATTCAATGTGTTCTCATTGGACGCAGACCACTACAATGTCCATGACGTCACATAGAACCGAGGGTGCGTATCACAAGCCAGACACGCGCAATTAAGGTCAATCCGGGTCACAACCTTTGCGTTGATTGGTCACGAATATTAACGAACGTGTCTAATGAATATTCGGACGCGCCAGTTTTAGACCTTGTCTGGTCGTAGACTCTAGGGCGAGAAGCGTAGCGGAACCCCTTGAGTCTGGGACGCAGACTAGGTATAGCACTATATGACTATAAAATGTAATTAATTTTCCATACGACCGGTTGCTATAGATGATAAGTGTATGCTTCATATGTTATGTGTCCTCAACCAGAACGTAGAATGTTTTAGAATGTCCGCATATGTAGCTAGGCATCATATGGATTCCACTTGCCAGACGTATAATGAGCGCTTTCCATTGCATATAGCTGCATAACTAGTCTATATGGCTCGCTTTATTGCTCAGATGGTCGTAAAAGACAATCTGTGCTTTTACAACTAACCTTATCTTTAAATCCATTTCAATTATAGACAGAGATGCTGGATGTTTCAAAGAATATCACATAAGTGAGTCATGCAAGTTTGGAATGGAAATATTGATGACCAAGTCAAATGCTTTTGATTAAGTTACTATGACGTCGAAATATGACCCAAACCTAAACAATAGGCTGGCATCGTCATTTTGTGTACTATTGATGTATTTGATAGCTCGCACAGCAAAGATTATAAGCTACAATGCAGCAGTGTTAGTCATGGCACAATAACATTGACAATCCCTAAAACATGATACAACATTCACTAACTATGCATGTCTAAAAAAGAATAAAAGTTTTAATCATAACTATTAAAAAGCAATTATGAATACTCGTAGTTTGAACAAACATTGACCAAATAGGCATGTCTGAATAATATCAAAAGTATGAACCATATAGATAAATAAGATACTAAACGCGCTCGTGGTTTGCTGTATGAAGCATGTTGTGCCCAGCACATTATCGCATTATTCATTTTGCTCACAGATGCCTTTGACACAGGAGAGCGATTGTAGCCAGCAACCAATACTATTGCCCACCAAGTAGACCCATTACGCGCTCCACTACGCATCCAAATTTACATGACTTGAATGCGGAATGTAAATCAGTACCTCACATTCAAATGCCAAATATATGGTGCGATCAAATTAAACTTAACCTATTTGATTGGTTACATTAGTTCCGTCTAGTTTTATTGTGACTTTGTCATGTCATTGAGGTTACTTGAACGATGATTAGTATACTAAGCAAAAATATATAAATACCATGGTAATGAACCCGATTAATGCTATAACCCTTGATGCTGTTTGGCGCAACACAAGCCTGGTTCGCCGTCTCTTCTGTGTTCGTTGCTAAATTCATTAAATGTAGACGGGATATTACAAGCTAATTTAAGCAATTGATTTATGATATTGTTTTGGCCCATGGACAAGTAATGTTATCATACGGTGTCTGCAGGTTGAATGACAGTGTAATATATTGGCTGGTGCGTTATGTAAATTGTGCTATTGTCAACGACATCGCTTGGAGCAATTTAAGGTTATTGAAAACTGCAACTAATTCAATAATGCCCTAGCTGCAGAAAGGGGTGTCACAAATATACTGTCTCAAGTGCGTCGGCGCGGGGAGTAGGAGGGCTCTTATAAAGCAATTGTCGGCTTGTTGGATTTGAGCTATTGTACTATATCCTGTCATACCCATCATATCGTACACATTATTTCATCTATATATCGCGCTGTTACATCGTGTTGTTGCTTTTCTGACCTTTCCTTTTCGAAACAACTTCCCTTCTTTGACGCCCAAGCCTCATGTCCTTCCGCATTATGTCATTTCCACCTCCGTAAGCTTTTGTCATGGCGCAGATCAAACGATTAGTGGCACAATGCGCTGACAGCTTTGGGAAACCTCTAGTTTATAATTTATAAATGTTTTGTTCCATTATACAATGGTAAATATTGATAAGTATTTACATTGTGATTATCGGTCAGATTACAATTATTCTCAAACAGCAGGTATTAAACTGCCAAAAAAGCAACCTTTAAGGACAGAACAACTTGAATGTAGCATGATAGCTGATGGCATATGATAGTGAATGGCTCAGTGAGGATTCATTCTAGCCAGCGTCTTTATACTCCTGTGTAACGGCCAATCTTTCGATCTTCGCTTCTCTGTCGAATAATTAGTCCACAAAAAACGTACTTTACATATATCACGGAATCTAATATCCCTCGTAAAGCTATGATAGTGCAATATATGATAAAAGTGTGTTTAACGAAATAAATTATTTTCACATTGCCTGTATTGTCACGCATATTAATTTATTTGCATGTGATATGGCTCAAATTGACATTGTGCAAATTGATAGCTATTCTTTGCGTTCGTTTGTGAAATGACAGTCTGAACCTTTCTCGTAGAAGGATTATTCTTTAATTCAGTACATTCCGAACGTGTTGTTGTCACATAATAAATAGTCACTAAGGCATTATGTGCTATTCACCATGTGAAATGATGAGCAAACATTACTGCTGAACGCTTATTTCAATAGCATCCTATCAAATGGGAATTACAATGCATACGGAGGCAACACATTGAAAGTAGGCAAGTAAGTTAGTTAATAAGATCATAGGATTCGATGCGATACGTTCAGGTAGGCTAGATCAAAGTCAAGTTGAGGTTAATTAGAAAGGTATGGATCATAAGATTGTACTTCAGTTCTCCATTTACATAACCACTTATGATTTGTAGTCATGTATGCAGCAATTTGATATATACATAGCCGATGTATGATTACGGTAGCAATGATTATTTATTAAGTCAGCTGAAGTGCACTTTGCAAGTTATATTTGCGTTTGTATACTGGAAGTTCTCTGCTCATTGAGTTAATCAAGAATAGGAATCAAGATGTGATAAACGTCATTTTGTCAAGGTACCAATATAAGCTTGCCAAAGTTCCGAATCAATCATGACGTAAATTCTCATATATAATGACAGCAGATAACCTGACTAGGGCTTTTGTAGAGCAGTCAGCATTTAGTGACAATCGTTCAGTGCCCCGGTGCATCGCAATGTCGGCTTTAATTGTATAGAAATGGAACAAAAGGAAACACTTTGGTTCACTTTATGTCACTTTCAACAACTATATGATATCGCAGAGGTAAATCAAGATGATGCTGATAAATAACCAAGCTCAAATGATTAATTGGAGTTGATCATTACTTATGAAGATATATTATTAATAAAAGCGGACCATCAACCTGGGATGGCAATTTTTTAAAAATCCAAACTGAATGCCATTACTTCGGGGAAGGATAAGTCAAGATGGGCGAGTTAACCGATAACGTGCCTGTAAACTTTTAAAACTATGCAGCCAGATGGTTAGATTCAAAGTGTCCTGTATGAATAATCCATATCTAATATCGCAGGCCCGAAAAACGACTTACAATATCCATGCATGTGACAATCAAAATGAAAGACTGCCTCCCTATGCATGATATGGGTGTTTGATGTGTGTTTCGGCATTATTGCTCACAATGATTGATGACTGCCATGCTGCTCCAGGCGCTTCAGCACCCAAGCAGCGCGGAACACATCCTGATGTCTTGAGTTTAAAAGACACGTCCATGCAATATGCTATTCATTTGGAGTTATCATGTTTTCATTTTAACACCATCGTTATCACAATCATCATTACCAACATCACCATTGTCATCGCGACATAACGAATCTACAGACCATGAGGCATCTACATTATACGGTACCTAACTAGAAAGATTGTCAACTGTGCGCAATTGAAATAGCTTATTATGCTGTTGCCAAATTTATTCGAGTTCTGCTAGCGGTGCCGTGGCTATAGCACTATTTGAATTATGTATCAGCCAACATATTTCCCAGTGTCTAAAAGACACCGGACAATAACATCACCTGACAAACTACCAAAATACCATCGTATATCAATTATCTAAATTCCCTTGTAATATATTGCTTGTGCCACTGAATAACAATTGAGTAAATTGGCAGCGAACACAAAAGAGACAGCAAATGAGAATGCTGTCGTTGATAACACAATCCAAGGTTATATTACTACAGTGCTGTAAGGTTGTTGTATATTTGCATAGTTTACCATACAATATGCAAATAACTTCAGTGAGAGAGCAAATATTGTTCCCTGAACTGAATATTACTCACATCCGTAATCACCCATTCATCACACCTACATTATAAGTCAAAACGATGACAGTTAATGTGATTGACCATATTTTGATCAATACAATACGCAGGCATCGAATGACATCACGTTCTTGTAAGCTACTAGTCGGATAAGTATTGTTTCACATGATGCAGCAATTAAACTCAAGCATTGGAAGATGCATGGTGAGAGACATATTGCAGGGCTTTCATGTCCATTCCATTGACTAGCAAGCAATAACATTCAATTAATTCATCAGTTAAATTTCAATAAAAATGATGACCCATAAGACCCACTTATTGCCATTGGCATTCATGCAATACCACGAAGTTAAAATAAAAGATGACAGCTCGATGCGTCAGGCGTCTGCTGGCTCTGTTTTAAACATAGAATGTGTGACTAGTGAGTATTATCGCAAGAGGGTTGCCATTTGGTTTAAAAATGATGCTAATATTTGGAGAATCTGTGGTCGAAATAGGATCGGAAACAAACGGTGATAGCGGAGGTATGCATCGGGTCATATATTCTTTTCCGCCGTATGGTACCTCAATAACATTCATGGGCTAGACTGTGATATATATTGGTATTATCTGAGGATCCATGGATTACTTACAAGATTGCCATATCATATCATACTACATATATTAGGCCACATCGTACGCTGGGGCACTATTGCCAGTTAAACAAAAGCAAATACATGAGCATAGACCGCGTCCGGTGATTCTTTTATGAGCCCGGTAACCCACATTATTTTAGCCATGCTAACTTGTGGATGAATTACTGAGAAATTTCACTCCAACCACCTTTAATGCAATGTTAACGAGACTGCCAAGCAGAGTGTTTTCATTAAGACGGCACCAGCTAGTGATGTTACTCTTGGAGATTGTTATGTAACGTAGCAAAATATCCCAGATATTTCATCTTATGTTTTTCAAATTCTGATGCATCGGTAATGAGTCTGAATGTATTAATAGCATTCCCGTAATCTTTGAATTACATCTTGTGTTTTCAAATAGCTCATGACCATGATCCAACCGTTTATTGATTGGCATGTGGTTGTTGTTGTTGTTGTTGTTGACGTTATGTTTGGCTGTTGTTTAGGACGACGCCACATGGATGAATGGGGCGATTAGGATTCAGACTGTCGATGTTTCGTCATTTACTGTTTCAGCTTGATTCGCACTGAAACAATCTGTTCCACGTTTAGTCCCACCTAAACCAGCTTCGCCCCCCACGAACATCTAAATACTGACGAGACTAAAGCTAAATGCATTGTCCATGAACCCATGGTGTTAACGTCTGGAGGGCGACGATAAGGTGAAAGTTATTACCATAGTATTCTCATTTGTATGCGCGTCTTCCGACAATCACTATGCCAGTGGCACGTAAAAGCAAACATATAGATAATGTTCGCACTGATATGACACATCAGTTTAATCAACTACCACATTCACATGAATATATTATGCAAAAACCTATACATTAGTTAACTGCAATGACGATATACTACTCTTGGTACGTACTGAAAAGGCAATCACGATACACATGACATGAAACAATTCAAGATGAGGGAAGGTGTTTTGCTAGTTCGTAATGGCCTTTGAATAACCAAGGAGTTTTAATTAGCAATAGCAGCAAAGCACTCGCACATGCACATATATAGCAGTATTTGAATAAGTGAATAAACTTCTACCATTCCTCATCACGACCAATAAATGTCATCATTCGCACGGAGATAGTCGACAGTTGTTAGATAATAAATAATGATGACAGCAAGTTAGCCATTATCGATGCACAGTTACAAGAATTTGTATTCGCTTTCTGCTCGAGTCAATTCTTCGTGCAGATTATGCAAAGGGAATGCTCGAATTCACAGAATCGTTCATAATTACTATAAACTACTAGATAGCACGTTGCACAGCATACCCCTTTTATGTGAATGTACACATTGTCGATGGAGTAAGTAAATTCGATAGCGCGGCTCTTTACACCATGCTAACGAACAAGTTTGTTTTCAGTGCAGATAATGGCCTCATCAATCACTCTTCACGACCAACAGACGACTTTCAGACGAGAGTTGACTCTGTATTGTTTATGCAGCACCAAACCTTAGTCAATTACCGTGCATTTGGTTCCCGTTTTGTAAACACGACATATTGCTTCTAGATCACATATAAGAAACGATAGAAACGTACCTGCACGAATTGTAGGAATTGATTCCCTGGATAAATGTCACCATAAGTGAACAAATTATCGTATATTGGCAGAGGGGTTTAACAAAACCATTATGTTCGTTTATTTAAATGTTTTGGATTGTAGTATCTTTTCAACAAATAAAGGAATATCATCAACATTCTCTATCTGTAAGCCAAATTTTTTGTCATGTCAGCCAGTTGTACGTGGTAAGTGTTTAGTGGACCATAATTTGTTTAATAAAGTCATGGGTGCCTGCCATGCGAAGGGGCATTCGGTAATCTTGCATAATATACAAAAACAAGTCAAAACTAGACACTGTTTAGGAATTACCAGAAAAAACAATATCGGTATGACTAACGTTGATTTTATTTGAAATGTCAGCAAGCAAAATGCAATGCGCTCGACCAGGAATAGTTTGCAGTGTCTCGCAGTCCTAAAGAAAAGAGCATGTCTCTCAAATTCACTCCGATTGCCGATTTGAAACTCCTGGAAACAGGATCGTCAACCCATTATCTCCGACTCAAATCTGAGTGCCACTCAGTAAACGGCCCGTTGACCGTAGCAGCACATTAAATACGCTCCTTCAATATGCTTTAACTAGGAAGACAGTTATCGAGATTCCACAGAAATTAAATTGGACGCACATATCGTAGCTTGCAATTGCAGATGCCACAATGGCATCATCATCTTTTTAATGTTTTAAAAGAGCTTTTGTGTTAGGCTACAAATTGGTTTGTGAATAAAAACAATTCTTGTGTCGGGTGTTGGTTGCCATCGTTGGATTACTATGGGCAACGTTATAACATTAATGGTCACCTTTCGTGTAATAAAGCACATTATTAAAACATGAAGACATTCACTGCGTTTCCGCTGACGAATCGTGATCCATCTCATGCAGCAGCGCAGTGTGGCTTTGCGTCATACAGCGTAAACATTACTATAGAGGATATCGTCGTGTTAGTGTTCCATGCCTAGTTCGCCGCTCACATTGTTACATAAGCCGAATATACTCCAGGGTAGTTCACGCTATAGCTCTACTCATCTAAGTCAATTAACAATATTACGCAAGACACCCAGTAGTCAATACTTCTGGTCGATCGGTAGTGGTAATGATGATATTGGGGGTTAACGTCGATTTCAACTAAGAGGTGATTCAATGACGGTGATGGATGAGGATGATTGTGATGATTGGACAGCCCCCCTTAAGTCCCAGGGCAGGGACCGCTGAAAAAGTTAATAAGATTGGGAAGTAATTGAGATAACAAAGAAGAACAAAACCACAGGCTATGTGGCTTGAAAGTTAAACAACGAAATCGGCTCATTGTAATTCCTCCAATTCTGTCCGCAGCTCCTAGAGACACAGTGATGGACGGTATTACTTGGGCAGATCCGCTTAATCGCTGGTAAGGTAATATCGCCAAAGTGATGAATGGTATTACTTTGACCGATCTCCTTTATCGCCATTAAGGTAATATCGCCACTGTTAAGGATGGTATTACTTGTGCAGATCCCCTTTATCGCCAGTAAGGTAATATCGCCACTGTTAGGGATGTTATTACTTGGGCAGATCCCCTTTATCACCAGTAACGTAATATCGCTACCGTGAGGGACGGTATTACTTGGGTAATTCTCATTAAACACCTGTGAGGTAATATGGCCACCGTGATGAATGGTATTACTTCGGCTTATTTCGTTAACTGACAGTGAGGTAATATCGCCACCGTGGTGGATGTTATTATTTGGCCAGATCCCCTTAATCACCAGTCCCTATGCACCTTCCCCTGATGTATTGGTGTACACCACAATCATCAGTGTATTTGGGGTTCCCTGCTGATTCATAGAGGATGACTTTACATCAAGTAGAGTCAATTAACAGCAGTTCAAAGAGACAACTAAAGCAAATGTATTCGGTAAAATATAATCCATTTGTATTTCCGTTTAAAAGCAATCGGCTTTTATAGTTCATACTACCACCCGCATATATATAGATATATTTAGATGTAAAATGTAGCTCAATGTATACGTCGTCGATGATTTATCATTTGTAGCGGAGACCAGCTACAGAGTGACTGCAATACGATTGCGGTTCTAGTGGCCTACACATCCCTAACGACATTCACATACCCATGTGTATCTCACGCCAAGCTGCATTGTCAGACTTGTCGCATGATACAGTGGAAATCTAATAAATGGGGCTGAATAGCTATTCCTTAGAGAGACCAGTTAAACTAAGTCACTGTAGCAAATGTTGCGCCGTGTGCGGAGCTCAAAACTGCTTTCTCCCATACGGGAAGAAGCCATGTTTGGCACTAATGAAATAAAATCAATAAAATTTCATTCAGCCCTCAACGACTTCTCAACAACAATCACCATGTCGCAAAGTCAATTAGACGGGCAGTACTGGTTTACGGCATTTTGAATATATTTCATTAGTACCGAACACGTCTCTAGACGAGGAATATAAACGCAAGTATTGTTTTTGTACGTCAGTGCAAGCATAACGGGGTCGACGCCAGCAAAGAGAAGCTGATGTCAACATAACGTCAGCTGACAGGCCATAGATATTGGTGACAGTAATCCAGCAAGTACTTACTGTAACGAACATGTTTGATTGGCCACACAACAGTTGATTATATACTGTTGATCGGGTTAAAGCTGGACACCTTAAGTGCTAAATATTTTTCGACGACAATGTTCTTATAAATAAGCTACTTGGATGTTGTCCTGCCTATAATAAATATGATATGTTGGAAATATCTAGAAAACCCGCGTAGCTAGTGTGGTGTTTTGTTTTATATTATAACTCCTACAAATCTAGATTCTAGTTGGTCCCTTGGAAAGTTTACAATGATTCTACTAGAATCCGCCGACGGCTTTGGATAGATTACAATATGCCATAAGGAGCCGAGACGGCGATGGATGGAGTCTAATTATGTTATTAGGAGCCACGGACGGCGATGGATGGAAAATAATAATGTCTTTATGAGCCGCAGACGGTGTTGGAAGCAGTGCAATTATGTTATTAGGAGCCTAAGACGGCGTTGGATGGATTACAAAGTTGCTTTTAGGAGCCGCTGACACCGATGGACGGATTACAAAGATGTTGTATGGACGAATTACAAAGATGTTATATGGAGCTGTGGACGGTGTTGGACGGGTAACAATGATGTCACGGACTGAGTCAGATGGATCACAATGTGAATATGCAAAAAAGCACTGCACTAAAGTAACATATCACCTAGGCAGGCAATTGTCTTCTAATTGATTACTCAAGGGGATCTCCAGTAGATTGAATATCATTTCTTTATTCCCGGTCGGATTTAAATTAAAATAGATTGCTTCCCTATCAAATGCCAGGATGTAATAAGCTGGCGGGTTATTGTTGCCAGTTTACCCGTCATGTGATATAATTGTGTAGTTACTGATCACTGCGCTTCATCACAACTCGCCCTTCCCTACATCACGTATAGGATCAAAGCTGGTCTGCATTGTACCGTTGTGCAATCTCTGAGTTGTCGTTTATGAAGAATCTCTAGGAGTATATTGTTAATGATTTGGGGTTCAAGCAAATGGCTCTAATTACTACAATACACGGAGTGAATATTTCTAGGCAAAGGTAAAAGTAATTTCTAACTAATTAAGGTTTCCAATATTTAGCCAGCACAAGCCACATGATAACACCATATGCATAGGAATGGCTCTGAATTCCGAAATAATCATATTTAATTTCCCAATCAACAGCTAGATTAATAGTGATGAGGTTTAAAACGCATATTCCTCTATCAATTATCCGTGCAATAAGTACGGATTTGTGTCGCTATTGACATCTTTGTTATATCGTTGGATTAGTGTGGTGCTTGGACACAGCCACTTCGGTGCGGAGCCCAATAACAGGAAAGAGGTTCCGAAGAAATATAGCTCACGCCAATTGCAGATGAACGTATATATAGTTGTCTATGTATTTCCAATGGATGGGGAGATATTTTCACTCACTGCCCAAGCATTGTGTTGCTGTTATTCTAGCGTTCACAGTTGCATTCCCGTCCAGTAATTGGATTGATTAATCCTTATTTTCATATTTCATCGAAGAATTCTTGCAAGGGATTGACTATGAACGCATTGAATAATACTAGTTTTAAATGCAACAGTTCCCCACTGGTGTAATCGATCTTGTCATCTCATCAATGTGTTCGCCTGTATCGATTATCTATGGTTACGCCCACACAACAGTCATGTGGTTGATTTTCCGGAAGTTCTATTTTTGTCCCTTGCTAATCTGCTTATTGAGTGATCTTCAATTGTCCACCAGAAGCCACTGAGTGCGATTCCTGTTAGTACAACAGTTCAAAGATACACAGAACCTGGCATAATTAGGAGAGCTATAAGAAGCCATTTATGTCAGTCAGCCAGATCATCATCAAAGGTCTGGATGAAATCTCGGAAATGGTGACATGCAGAGATAATTCGACTTACTCTTGGCCCATGTGATTGGCCCGAAACCACCCCAAAACACCCCTGCCATAATAATCTTGTATCTGAAAGCTAATTTAATTGTTACGATTATGACAGCGTCATGTCATGAACTCAGGTATTACACCCGACTTAATCCATAGGCCCATTTCCTTGGTCGCTAGGAAAGTTTCTAGCTCACTCTCAGTTGACCAGTAATCATTCAACGGGCATTCTTCGCCAACAAATAGATATTCATCGCTTTTAATGCCACTGTCTCTTCAAATAAAATTGAATTGTAGAGAGCCACACATCTCGACAACGTCTGAAAGTGATGGCTTTACGTGCCAATGAATTTATGTAAGTGTAGGTTTCGCCTAATCAAAAGGCAGACCATGCAAACATACAGTATAAACTGTACAACATGACCATGATGACATAACGATCATTGCGTCAGAAGCAGACCATTGGGGTCGTTATTGGAGGTCGTCAGTAATCAGCACAGCCAGCAATTAGGTTACTTCCTAATCAAACAGGGATTGTACACATCATGAACAGAACCGTCCTTCTCAGAACCTATTTGAATTCATAGACACCCAGCACCATATATTTACTTGCTATTCTATCAATAATTTTAGACTGTGGATGAATTCACAGCAGGGTTCCTGCAAACCAGACCAGGGGCGCTCAGTATTTCAAAAGTAACGTCCTATTTACATGTAAACAATCTAGCTGCGTAAGTCGAACTGTGCATGCTTAAAAGCGATGTAGCTTTCTCCCTATATACGTTTACTCCATATAACGCAGTGAAGATGCGCCAAAAATGGTCGCGATCCAAAGTCAGAAAGGGAATGAATGATATCTGATGCTTCATAAATCATTTATTCAATTACTAGACTATCAGGGTGTGGTTAAAATACACTTTCCAAAAAGGAAATCTACTGTTATGATAGGAGACAGTATAACCGCGAAGAGTGCATGACATTAGTTAACTTGAAGAAGAGATATGATTTTGTACGGTTGATTATCCGTTAATGGACCCATTACACACGAGCTGCCCTCCATCCAGCACGCAGTTGCTTACTCAGTCGCCGCCGTATGTGGGCGTAATCGGCATTATGAGCAACATTATAATTGCCATCTGGATCTCTGTTATAATCATACAGCTCAACTCCATACAACTTACGCCAATCTGGCTTAAACAAAGGCTCTTTGTGGAATTTCACCCATTCCGTGTACGTGTATTCCGTCGTTTTCATGGTATATCCCATTTTGGTATTGATGCGCATTGTTTGGGAGAAAACTCTGTTCTTCCACTTTCCAGGGCTTCCTTTTGCTCTCATGAGCGGCATCAAACTCGAACCTTCCGTGCAGAGGTTTATTCTACGCGAGTCTTCTGGACATAGATCCATGCTTGGGAACCCAGAAGCTTCGATCACTGTGGGGAATAGGTCAACGAACTCTGTAAGCTCATGAGCGACTATTCCGTGGTCGGTTAAGCCGGGAACCCGAATCATCATCGGGGCGTGGGTAGCCTCTTCAAAACTTGTATGCTTGGTCCATTGTCCATGCTCACCCAAATGCCAACCATGATCTCCAAATAAGGCAATAATGGTGTCGTCCCAGAGACCAAGGTCCTTGAGTTCCGCCAGCACCGTGCCGACGAGATGATCCGTGTAGGATACCGAGCCATAGTAAGCTCGGATGAGTTCTCTAGCCTTACTGTCGGGCAGGGTGATGTTAACAGCGAAAGATAAACCTAATTCATTAATATCTGGGTATCTCCAAAGTTCCTCTGGAATGCGCCATGCTAGGTCTGGCATGTTAACTGGGGCGTATGGATTCGGGGGCAGGATAATGTTCGAGTATGGATACATATCCCAAAATCTTTGTGGGATCACGAAAGGCATGTGGGGTCTTTTGAATCCGACAGCTACAAAGAAGGGTTGGTCGTTGTTCTTTGCCCCGGGAGCTAACCTCCGTAATGTTTGCACAGCGTGGTGTGCTATCTGTACATCCGGTAGTTCGTCCTTAGCTTCCTCCTCTCTAGCGACTGAGCGCCAACTGGACTCCCTTGTATCCCAAAGGTCCCTATTTGGCGGATTAAAATACGGCTCTGTCCATGAAAAACAGGATCATCAAAACCGGAAGCTGCCCCATGATGGAAGACTTTCCCCATTCCCGCCGCCTTGTATCCGTTGTGCTTGAAGAACTGTGGTATGGTTGTGTAGTTTTCCCCGAGATCCCGGAAATATCCCTCCACATTATGAATCTTGGTTGTATCCGGTCGGCGTCCAGTAAGGACGGATGTCCTGCTGGGATTACACGAGGCTTGCTGTACATAGGCTCTCTCGAGGAGCAGGCTTTGTGCAGCTAGAGCGTCTATGCTGGGAGTGTGCATCCGCTGTTGATGACGAGTAGGGAAATGAGGTCCGTGGTAGCAGCCCAATTGAGGTCGCATATCGTCCGCAATGATAAACAGTACGTTCTTACCTCCACCACACACCGGCAATGCCAAGGAGAGTAAGCCTATCCATAAATACATCGCTTTCATGGCAGTGATTTGTCTTCTTGACATCTGGAAGCATAAGACATGACACCATTTATAAATGAATCGTCACATGGTTCATATCGCAAAAACCAATTGTTTCAATATCCCTAAAATAAAGTTATCAACACTTATCAGCGACGATTGAATTCAAAAAGCGTGCTAAAGCTCCTTCTCTAGCACTTATCTCTTTTCCGCAACAAAGTCCGGGCAAGTCCCAATATAATTACGAAAAATATTCATGAAATAAACTAGCCCAACAAACCGTATTCCCGACGAGAGATTACCAAACGTCACCTGAAGCGCACAATCTATTCCCAACTCTAAGGAATGGGATGAAAAACCTTAATGAACGACCCTGGTCGTACACAAATCCAACAGGTCTTCTAGAAATAACTATTTATCATTATAGATCGCGAATCAAATCATAGATTCAACGGCTTGAAAGTAAAACTGACCACCCAACCTGTGAGGATTACTACGAATAGTTCGAGTGTCGGTGTTGATCGGCGTTGTACAGGCTTCGATGAATGACACGATGTCAAGAGTCCCCTGTAACAACGCTAAGCACTACTGGCTGTTCGTACACTCGAGGCAATTGCGTCCGCTATGACTCACAGCGTTTGATAATTGAATAATGGCTAATCACCAGGCATATTTGTCAGTAAATAAATTGGCCCCATCAATTATTTTGGTCTGTGTGTAATAGCGTTGTTCACATGTTGTTTAACACGCTATGGGCAGATGGTGGATGGTGGGTTGACAGATTATTGGGAAACAATTAAGAGCAGTGGAATGATTTAGTGCAGCAAAATGAAGTCTCAGTGGTGCGTTTCAGTGATAGCATGGCGACGTGTCTGATATCGGAAATAAACAGGATGACGACTGGTGTAGATGAAGGCCAGATCGGGAAGTGATTGAGATAGGTGAACAAGTGGTGGACCAGATCGGGAAGTGATTGAGATAAGTGAACAAGTGGTAGACCAGATCGGGAAGTGATTGAGATAGGTGAACAAGTGGTAGACCAGATCGGGAAGTGATTGAGATAAGTGAACAAGTGGTAGACCAGATCGGGAAGTGATTGAGATAAGTGAACAAGTGGTGGACCAGATCGGGAAGTGATTGAGATAGGTGAACAAGTGGTAGACCAGATCGGGAAGTGATTGAGACAGGTGAACAAGTGGTAGACCAGATCGGGAAGTGATTGAGATAGGTGAACAAGTGGTAGACCAGATCGGGAAGTGATTGAGATAAGTGAACATGTGGTAGACCAGATCGGGAAGTGATTGTAACAGGCGAACAAGTGATAGACCAGAGTTATTGTGACAGATAAACACGTGGTAGACCAGATCGGAAAGTGATTAAGACAAGGGGCTTAGGGTACAAATTTTTGTGTGGAGTATATATGATTTCCGATAGTCGGGATCAAATTTCTATGAATCCGAAAATATGATTGCCATAGTTGATAATGTACCTTCGATGACTCAGTTTTACGCCTTAAGCTACAGCAGGTCCATTATATTCGACACTTAACAAGAGAACAACTTAAAGAGTACTATTCATTATTTAAAACTCGGTTAAGGGATGGCAATAAACTAACACCCACACACACACACACACACATATACACACACAAACATACCTATAAATATATATATATATCTATATATATATATATATATATATATATATATATATATATATATATATATATATATAGATATATATATATATAGATATATCTATATATATATATCTATATATATATATATATATATCTATATATATATATATATATATATATATATATATATATATATATATATCTATATATATATATATATATACCATGTTGCTCAATAGATCATTGTCCCAGCGGCGTGGGTTTCACAGCCTGGGTTTCACAGCCTTGGTTTGTGCCAAGTGGGTCTCGGCACTGAGGGGGAGCTGTTTAATCATACATTCCTGCCGCTCATGTTGGGCTCAGTTTCTGGATTTTGCCTGCTTTGTTTTGGTACATAAGCGGAAGACTAACTGGCCAAAAGTAGGCTATGAGCTGAAAAATCTATCTTGCCAAATCAGTCGGTACTTATTCTAGCGATTTGTGTGCTTATCCCTTCGAGACTGCTAAGCATACTATATTTCATCGAAACACTACATATGTTAGAGCGTAGCGTATCACATATCGGCTTGGAAGACCTTTAGGGACAGAGACTTGCAGAGGTCATATTCCCATAAACGAAGCATGCGGCAGTGTTCCGCTACCGGCTCCATAACCCCAATGACCACATATACTGTCCAACATATGTAAAGTTTTAACAGGTATGTTCCACGCTATTAATGTCAGTCTGATCATTGATACATTCATGTCGATCATTCACACTCACGGATTCATGATGCATTATTTTGATGGTTAAGCTTTTGATTCAATTCGAATTGCTCGGTCACAAACACCAACAGTTCTGACAATAAAGCGATAATCATTCTCCCAGATAAATGTTGGTTTATAGTTACTCGCTATAACTATGGCATTAAGAAAACTGAATCAACCAGAATGATGCAGTATTGAGGTTAACAACTGACATTGCCGCGATATTCAACTACTAGAAGACTCACATATGAAGCAGAATATGTTTAGTTACACGTTCGCTTGTCTGATGGGCATCGTAATTGATGCCAATGTTGTATGCTTCGAGTTCTTTCGCGGTTCCAGAGTGCCAATTCAAAGTATATTTTATCGCCTCATTAAAATTCCTAGCTATTGGCGAACATTGGGAGGGGGGGGGGGCTACTTCACTGAGTTACCTTAATGCGTTAATGCTGATCAAACACCGAACGGCACAGCCGAGCAACAGAAATATCCATTGCCTGTCAAATTAAAAAGGCGTAGAGTAAATCGCCTGGCCGACAAGGAAGATTTGTCATGGTTTTGGGGAGCCACACAATCACAAATCAGCCAACTGGCCGGATGAAAAAGTAATTGAAGCAGTCTGCTATAGTGCTCACTATAAGGCGCTTATTAATTCAGCCATAACGTATTAGATAAAAGCCGTGGGAGAATTGAATAAACTAGTAGGTAAATAAAATCTGTAATTGATTTCAGTGTGAGGTTGAAAACATTTGTGGAATTAAATTGGATTGAATGTTTGTATGGATGACGTAAGCCGATTACCTCTGCATCACGTCTTGTTAAAAGCGCATCTGAAGATAAGACACATTAACTATAGCCATACCTTTCTATCAACTAAACACACCTAGCGAGAAATTATTTATTGTATTATACAACAATATTCAACACCGCAAGCTTCTGAATCGAAGCTGCGACCCGTGATGATGCTTAGATATTGCGCTAGCAAAGGTCGACCACACAATGAAACTCTTTCTCTCTTACGTTCTCTATCTTCTAACTCTATCTACTCTGCCATGTATTTCTACCTCACTCTAGCTCCTTCTTGTGTGTGCTCTTTTTTTTCATGAGCTGCATGCAATATATATTATCAACACTGATCGACAGGTTCAAGCGTATAAACGTTCCAGCTAGCACCACGATTGTCCCAGATAGCCAGAGCAATGCATATCATCCGAAAACGCAGTGGCCATTCTATTGATGATCAATCGATCCCTATCAGCATTCCACTTATGTTCTACTAGTATTGAGCAAAGGCTGAAGAAATCGTTAAATGTTAAAACATTGTCACCTTAAGGGAGATATATGATTCACGCGTTGCATGGCTTTAAAAGTAGTCTTACCACCTGATTGGGAATTACGTCATGGAGATAAAGGGTCAGCCAAGAAGCCCTCACAATAAAACAAACCATTATTGATAGGCCATAAGGCAGTTTCAAACGGAGAACTGTTTCTTCCCGAAGCTTGCAACATTTATTGTTCCAGCATTTTACGTCGTATAAAGGATTTAGTAAATTCGCGCTGATTTGAGCATACATACTTACGCTCTTCTTTTAACAGCATCTGAATGGTGCATTTGTGTCCCGCGATATGAATTCAGTCTACAAGCATATTTGCTCTAAGCGATACCTACTGGTTGGCATTCTATGCAGCATAAGTATGTAGAAGGATCGTCAGTATTATAATTGTTCATGATGTTGTATTACGATTGGTACCGTAGGCTGCCTGCTTTGAATTTTAGATTTGATAATAATAATAATTGAAATTGATAAGATCAGCTTTGATTCAGTTGTTGTAAGCATAACCAATGTTTGATCTGACACAAATGCGTTCTAGGTAATCACTAATATCACAGACATTTCTCCACTGCTTTGTCGCACATGACCGCTGATCTGTCTCATGGTAGCAAGAGAGAGCGGCAGAATATCGGGTTCATCATACAGTCTTACTCGTCATAATGGATATACTTGATCAATCGTGATCATTACCCATGGTTGTCAAGGAAATAATAAACTCTCACCAGTTGTATAAGGCCAGGAGTAACTGAACTTACATCGGTTTTCTTGGATCGAATGCGAGGGTCAGAGACTAAACTAAATACCTTAACGTGATCGCTGTTATTGACATTCCTTGGCCGTTCTGAAGGAATGGATAGGATAACGAGCATCCACCAAAGGCGACTCTCAGTGGGTGCCACGTTCACCATCAAACAGCTTAAGTCTTATAGCAAACACCAACTCTATAAAAGAGTACTTGTCTAGACTCTCAGTGGGTGCCACGTTCACCATCAAACAGCTTAAGTCTTATAGCAAACACCAACTCTATAAAAGAGTACTTGTCTAGACTCTCAGTGGGTGCCACGTTCACCATCAAACAGCTTAAGTCTTATAGCAAACACCAACTCTATAAAAGAGTACTTGTCTAGACTCTCAGTGGTTGCCACGTTCACCATCAAACAGCTTAAGTCTTATAGCAAACACCAACTCTATAAAAGAGTACTTGTCTAGACTCTCAGTGGGTGCCACGTTCACCATCAAACAGCTTAAGTCTTATAGCAAAACACAACTCTATAAAAGAGTACTTGTCTAGACTCTCAGTGGGTGCCACGTTCACCATCAAACAGCTTAAGTCTTATAGCAAACACCAACTCTATAAAAGAGTACTTGTCTATCGAGGGAGCCACAGTCGCTGATGAGGAACGAATGAGGGCGATTGTTCTTTTAGAACTCATGTCGAACGTCTACAGCCTAAAATGTGCAATGATAGTAGGATTGCTAGACCAAAAGGGCATGTTCGTGCTAATACAAGGAAATGAATGACACAACACCGACTGGACAACTACATTATATATAGTAATCATAGAGTAAAAAACTTCTCATTTGCATCGTCACATCTACAGAAAGGGTCGTTTATTCAATCGCGATACACAGTATTGTAAAGACATTATAAAAGTGCAGCGCACTGGCAATCCATAGGCTTATGTGTAAGGTCATTTTACCTGTTCCTGGTATTAGTGAGTATCACGGAGCAGATGAAGAGTTTGATAAAGATTTACCATCATAAAGCACACAGAATGCAAGAACATGCATTTTAGAGGCTTGAAAATTACATAATACGTTTGAGAAGGAATTCGTCTTTTTGCTTGCTAGAATGGACCATATCGCTATCAAGTATCTAAGCAAACATTTCCTAGACCCAAATGCTGCAGACGGGTTACTATAAAACCGCATGGAAGCAGCTTTTATGTTTTATAATAATCTACACACCCCATAATCATATGCGTTAATTAATGACGCGGCGATGTGCAGGTCAGCAGTTTTACTCTATTTGTCTGACACAAGTCGAAGAGAAATACAAACTGAAAGAACAATTCTCAACCAGGACGTACTGCATGCCATTAATCAAGTTGTTTACGCGGAATGAGGAAATGTTTTTTTCCTCTTACGATAATTATTTGCAACCGAGCGAATGAGTTGACGGAATTCTTATATATCACGTTATCCAACACAATGCTGCTGTATACTTAAGATTAATGGGCACTCGATCAGCGTGCTATATTCCGTATCTTTATACCGTTTATTGTATCCATGATTGAATCCATATTATAATTGGTGCCAATGTTTTAGTTAGACCCATTGCTAATTAATAGTGAATACGATAGGACAATGAAGCTGTTCTGGTGGTCTTTCATAATTCTGGTTACAGCTAGCTATAATGGTGCAGGCGTAGTAAAACCCGCCATGGGTCGGGGTATACTAAGGAAGCCAGCTGTATCCGGTTACTGTGGCCTGCATGTCATGTCTAGTACAGAGGAAGCAGGGGATACATCGAATCAAGCTTGGTTTCTCACATTTGGAACTACTACAACCCTTATAGAAGGTCAACGGGCAATGACAACATGTGAAGGACCGCAAGCAATATCAAGAGTGTTATTGCCAGAGTCGCTATAGAATACACCTACACAAAGGTCATGGCTGCCGGCAGCAACTCCTCTTGTTATTAATATTGCAAAGCCGAACTCAAGGTGAATCACCCACACTGTTTGACACTGCGTTCCACAATGCTGTGTAAATGTAATGCTGGTGGGTGTCCGTTTTACAAGCAGCAGCGAACTATTCAAGTGAATAGAAATACAGTACAGAACGAAGCACCACTCACCGTAATAACAAGCAGCAGTGGACTATTCAAGTCAATAGAAATACAGTACAGAACGAAGCACCATTCACCGTAATGTCATGGTTAGATACGGGAAATGCTACCCCATCGCCCATTGGTAGCAGTACATACTTCATGACGATGGAACGGATGACCAGGAATCATATGATAATACAGACGTTTCCGCAGTGTGGCCCTCAATGATCATATAATGCATGCGTAGCATGTACAATTCTAAAACATGGTTCATGGGAGTTACATCCGTTAGTTAGAGCATTCCTGTCTACAGATGACAGCAACAGTTCGGCCCGCTGCTTACTGTTCATAGTTGATACATATTTAACACCAATCACCATGCGAACCGCTAAACCTATTAAACAAGCAAGTCATTAGGAAATCCTATTTATAAACATTAACATTAAAAGGTAAGTCCCCTGATGAATATTTTGTAATGGAGATTGTATTGGACAAAGGCATTTAGAAATCGACGGAAAATGTAGGAAAAATGCAAGAAATGATACTTCGTTGTCCTACCTTTAGGTTCACCAATATGACATTTCGGTTTTCACAGTGCAATATAACTAAGTTCATAAATTGTTGCCGGACACCATTGTCTGCGATGACGCAACCTCTGCAAACTGTCGGCGCGTGTAAACATCACCGTTTGGTGACATTTTCACTTTCCAGGTGCTGGACGTGGATAAAGTGATTTCTTATTTGAGTGCATGTGTCATTTGAGTGCATATGTCATTCAACAATTTATCAATTACCTATTGAAACAACTTATGACAACAACCAACAATATATCGAGTAAACATTATTAAAAGTAAGATAACCACCACACAATGTTCATCGATTCTGCGAATCTATAGCTCAGTGATGTTGTCAGTTGGTAAGTAGATACATATATAACTATCGAATCAAGCTACCAGCAGTAGAATAAAATCTGCTATCGGCGATACGGACAGCATTGGTCAAGAAAATACCTATTACAGCCTACGGCTGTAAGAATATTCACCAGTCTACATATGCCTGTAAGCTGTTGGTAAAGAAGCAGAGCATCATTAAGGTCAAAACGATTTTCAGGCTTTTTTTATTTCAATTGTGTACTTGTTTACCCACATCGCACGTACATATCACTGGTTGCTTCATGCATTCCACAGTAGAGTCGTCGATGTTGTTTACAAGTTGGCATAAAGCATGCTATCATATGTTAATATTATCAGCATTTTTGTATCAGCATAATGTCAGTTTTCAACAAGCACAAGAAGTGTCCATAAAAAATGTGTCAGATGTATCTTTTTTCTGAGACAATAAAGTAAATTTTGATCTTTTTCTAGCTGTTTATAACAATAAATGGCATTTGTTGGGAGACATCAATAGTGCAGTAAATATCTGCGTAGGAAAGAAAGGAAATTAATTGTCCATAGCGAAAGATGCGTATAAGCAAACGAAAGAAACCTCTGCTGATTCATTGCTTGTCTGTTGCTATAATGCCTTGTTAGTTGCAATAATGCCTTGTCAGAGGCTATAATGCAGAATAGTAAATGCACGTCTGATTCGAAATGAGTATAAATTAGTTTTCTCACGTGTTTATGTATTCAAATGTACTTCAAACCTAAAAATAAACACCTATAAAAGGGAAAGCTAGTCCAGTGCTGTGCTCATATAAGGACGGTTTTGCATTAGAGTGCATGCTGAATATAGCTCCTAAAGACCAACTCACGTAATGCATCTGGTTTCATTCCACAAGCAGCCAATTATTCACTTGCAGTGCTGTTAACTTGATGGACCATTCTATGGAGCTCTTAAGTCTATGCGATGATTTTGCTTTTTCATGAGCATTTACGCCGATTTAGGAGAGGCTATGGCAGCTGTGGTGGTTGCTCTGAAATGTCGTACACGTGACCAATGCGACTCGTTAAGTCCCATGAGAATTGCATTGATGACACAACCAGGTGCAGAGCCATTATTCCTATCTCTTGTAGGACATGGAGTTTATTGTTGCAATATGAACAACACCGCTGCATTCCATTAGCTGATGTACGCTTATCGATCGAAAGGATTTGCAGAATGAAAACTCCATTTTAACACTAGCACAACCAAGGCAGTTTGCAAACCGATAAGATACCCTGATACAAGAATCATTAAAGACCTCTACATATGTTCCAATGTATGTTTATCTGTTTGTTTGTGTGCCTGTGCTCAAAATATATCCGTATTGAGGGCACACGGTTTGTGTGTCTCTGTGAGATCACTCTGTGTGCTACTGTTCAGTGCGTTCGTTGCTCATTGGCAATCATTTTGCTGTTGCACTGTTGCATATTAACAATGTGAGTTAAGACATTTATCCTCCGTGTCTAATCCGTCTTGTTGTCAACAAAAGGCTGATATCAAGACTAATAACAAATTGTTGTGGGGATGCTTGAAGGTGTTCCGATACTTTGTCGCGAACAAGGCTTTTGACCAAACTATTTAGCAGTGTTTATTGTTGATGGGTTCGTGGTTACCATATATAAACACTGCATTTGATCGTGTATACCAGGTGGGATTTTGTGGGTATTAAAGCGTGTAACTTGAATTAATGATTATTCAACATGATCGTCAAAGGCACAAATGAAGAATATGCAACCAATCGTTACAGTCATTAATTGCAGCTTTGTTTTGGTGAAAATGGTGCTATGATTGCATAATACGTTGTTTATAACATGGGAGGGTAAATTGAGTGTAGGTGGTAGAGGGAGGGTGAGGCTTAGAGGGAGGGGATGAATTACCAACGAATGCTTATGTAACTATTTATTGCATCATTTTGATACTCTGGGATTCTCTACTCACGAAACCCAAGGTCATAAATTGTGACAGCTGATGATAGTAATGATGCGTTCAAGTAGCACATTGGTAAGCAGCTAATTAGCTATGCATGCTAATGCTGCCGTCTTAGAGTAACCACCGGTCATTACGTAACTATAGGCCACGTGACAAATCATGGGATATTCAAAAATAAAGGAGTTCACAGTTTCATCTGCAGACAATGGGTCTAAAGCTACACCCTGCGGTGATGTCTCTGAGATCTAATATCCAGGGGTTGTAAGAAAAACTATCCTTCACGTAATTAAGTAGCCATATTTTTTTATCGTGCAAAATGTCTGTCTCTACGCCGGATGCAAACATCTATTGTCCGCTCCATTTCAAGCAGAGAGATGTCGTTTTGTTGTAGAAGCTTTTTGACATTTTTAACAGACAGACAATTTTCAGCATTCAAAGATTGGTCGAAAGCTGCCAAGGTTGTCTTGAATTCAAAATTGCCTTGTCACAATATTGCGAATTCCAAAGTAGTCGCAAGGTTACCTATACCCTTTAATGTCCCACTGTGATATCATGATATTGCGTAGGAAAGTCTTGAACAAAAACAAACATTTATTGAATGCTCATGATACAATTCAGCCGTGATGCTTTACTTAACCGCCACAATGCTGGGACTATCTCCATCCCAATATCAAAAAGGCTATACTAGAATGATTGGCAAACCTAAACAATATCAATACAGAGCTTAGCGATGGCGTTACAATCCGATAAAAAAATATGCACTGAACAATAACGGACCCTGAAAAACGGAGACCTTTCTTAAAAAAGCTAGTAAAATATCGCGCCCTGCATTATGGGGTATAGAGATCTACATACTTCCTGTAACCAATAATGGGTCACCAGAGACGGTGCGCGCCCAGCTATGACCAGGCACGGTTACGGGATTACTACAAAAACGGCGGATCATATCATGAACATGATGTGGGATTGTGATACCATCCCTGCTCATGCGCTCCGTTTACGCAGTATGAAGCGCTACCGAAGCTGCAATTGTGGCGTATAATGTGGAACCGTGCTTTTGGTTTTTGCTGATAACAGTTGTTCAGAGTACATTTTGCATGCATTTATTCTTATTGTTTCTCTCAAACGCTTGTCCATTAATTGTGCGATTTGCTTCATACCAGCCCGTTTTTAAATGCAACAAGATTCATCAATGATACTTTGGATTTACCTGTAAAATGCAGATACAATTATTGTTACGCTTAAATCAAATATATGCATGATAGATGTCTACATTTTTTGAGCGGAGCCTGTTTATAATCGACCATATTTACATAACCAGTTCATTTAATAGCATGATCAAACTTATTTAATGAGAGATTATTGGATAATGTATGTGCGTATATATGCTTGATATCTCTACTACCTGCACCGCCAGTGAATTCTCTAATGATTGGGATTCCAGCTTCAGTGTGGTGCTATTTCATGGGCGTGAATAAGTTATTGTATTTGCACTGATTTAGACAGCTCACCAAAATGGACGCCTACCGAATTCACAATAACACAGCAATGCGTTACACAGTGTCAAATAGTTTGTGTAGTTCAGCCTGTGTTCTGCTCTGCAGTATTACCAACAAGACGAATTACTGTTGGCAACAATGACCCTTTCAATACGTTTCTTCGATTGCAAGTCTGGTAATAACTCTCTTGTTATTGCGAGTAGTCATTCATGTAGAGTCAACACACTTGGGTCATAGGGATTTCATAACGGGAAGCCAGAGACAAGCAAAACAAAACAGATCGCGTGATTTGATTTAGGGCTCACGATACAAATAATTTACAATGTAATACTATTCTATAACCCAACTCACTCATTGAGTGATAAGGGGTGACTATCGTAGAATGTCAGGGGATATCTATGCCTTCTATCTATTTTTGCCTGTTAAGTTTGGTAGGTTTTCTGTATAGTGCTGTTGCATTGCGTCAATGAAGTCATTGTCCAGAGGCAATACACTAAGGTCTAAGGGGATTTCATATGTCAAAACCATAGACAAGCAAACAACAATATAGATCTCGTGATTTGATTTATAAAATTCTGCATCTACAGCTACTCTCGTTGTTGATGATGCAAAGCAGAACCTTTCTGTAACCACATGCACAAGACATTCAGCACACAAGGTGGGGTCCTGACTAATCACACTCCATGGTATGATAAAGCATATATATATATATATATATATATATATATATATATATATAGAGATATATATATATATATAGATATATATATATATATATATATATATATCTATATATATATATATATATATATATATATAGAGATATATATATATATATATCTATATATATATATCTAAATATATATATATATATCTATCTCTATATCTATATATATATATATATATATATATATATATATATATATATCTCTATATATATATATATCTATCTCTATATATATATATATATATATAATGGACCTTACATGTGAAGGTATTGAAAGGATGACCCTCTCCTTCGCAACATCGCATACACGATAGCAAGCAGGCAGCGGTACCCAGTTGTAGGTATTAAATGTCCGAAGAAACAGATGCCCTCATGTATTATTCATCAGCGAGTTTGGCTCCCTCGAAAAGTAGCCTTCCATGGAATCGCCATCAAATGCCTAGTTTTGTCCTTGTTTTGTATGTATTTAAAGGAGTTTATATCCGTTCAGCTGCTTGATGTTGATCTCGGTAATCCCTACGGATGTTCGACCTCGACATCTAATCTAGTCGTATCGAACAGCCAAGAAAAAGACAATGATAGCGATCGTGCCTTTAATTTACTAACAGCAATTGCAAAATGCGAGGATTGTTTCTTTCCTTACCTGCAGTGGGAGTAGTGACTAGCAGCACCAACAGGTCTCTGGTTCATACGATTGTTGCGATTGTTGCGTGTTTTATATGATTTTGACAACAAGGATATTTATCACGATTGAGAAGGGTATGGCTGTATGATGAAAGCGATGTGTTGGGCTACGTTCGATATGGCTGTATGATGAAAGCGATGTGTTGGGCTACGTTCGATATGGATGTATGATGAAAGCGATGTGTTGGGCTACGTTCGATATGGCTGTATGATGAAAGCGATGTGTTGGGCTTCGTTCGATATGGATGTATGATGAAAGCGATGTGTTGGGCTACGTTCGATATGGCTGTATGATGAAAGCGATGTGTGTTGGGCTACGTTCGATATGGCTGTATGATGAAAGCGATGTGTTGGGCTTCGTTCGATATGGCTGTATGATGAAAGCGATGTGTTGGGCTACGTTCGATATGGCTGTATGATGAAAGCGATGTGTTGGGCTTCGTTCGATATGGCTGTATGATGAAAGCGATGTGTTGGGCTACGTTCGATATGGCTGTATGATGAAAGCGATGTGTTGGGCTACGTTCGATATGGCTGTATGATGAAAGCGATGTGTTGGGCTACGTTCGATATGGCTGTATGATGAAAGCGATGTGTTGGGCTTCGTTCGATATGGATGTATGATGAAAGCGATGTGTTGGGCTACATTCGATATGGCTGTATGATGAAAGCGATGTGTTGGGCTACGTTCGATATGGCTGTATGATGAACATGATATTATGTTGCTTTCCTCAGCTACAATATAACAGCCCTCAGTGTGTGAAAGAAGACAACAGAACAGTATATACTTGTGCAATAACTTAGGTTTTAAGTAATGTTTTAACCCGACTGAATTGTAATACGATATAGATAATCTAGTCAATAGTTGTGAGCTATGGGCAGGGACCTGGCAATCACAATGCCGTCTTGGTTGGCCATCTTTGTTCAGCTTTTCTACTTATGCAAAATGATTCAAAACAGAATCAAACCATTGCTGGTTTTTCAAACATATGTACTTGAAATTGCACTCTGCTTCCTTCTGTCGTTGAATAGCCCATGTAAGATAATGGTGGTCTTTGCAACCTAAGATCTTGAAGAATGCGACAGCTGCAGCAAACAGGGAACCAAGCGTGTTGTAAGATAAATACTGTTAGGCCATATACGATTACTGTCAGAGTTGTTCATGCGTATTTGCTTCCCCCGTACTCGGCTGACCAGGCCGCTGCATGTTCCATTATGATTTAAATAGCGTGCCTTAGTCGTTGAATCACTTTTTAAATCAGTTCTTTGCTGGCCTCCGAGCTCCACACATCTAAAAACTCCATCTTAAATTCAAAAATCAAAGTTCTTCTAAACCCTACGCCTGGAGCTCGTGTTCTTTCATCCACAACCTCAAGTACCTGTCGTGGATCGCAACACCACCTTTCACGATATGACACTAAGAGGAATTTCAGTAAGATAGAACAATTAGCGACTAATTTAATCGAATAAAATGAATAATTGGAGAAGAGTAACAGCAGAACATGACCAAATGTGACCACATCCTACCGTTTCCAAATGATCTAGGTGAAATTGCTCTGGCTTACATACCCAGCCATCGCAATGCTTTAAGGCTGATGAAATCACAATAAAACACAACCAAAAGCTTGAAGCTGATTGGTTCATCATGCAACTCATTTAATATCCATGGTTACCACGTCTTTATTCACTTGTCCACATAGTTTGGGGAATTTCTAATTAATTGTTGGTTAAAATGATATTAATTTTGGCTACAAATTATCACTTTTTTTGCGATAGTTACCTTTTCGTAGACCATTCAAAGTCTAATAGCGAATATTGTGCATTAGTGGTAACAGGCTTAGAGAAAGCGGTAGTTCAGAATGACAGTGCGATGCTCGTAGAATGCAATACACGATTTGTCATTGCTCTGCAGTAGGCATTGGTTCTAATGTCTGGATTCTTGCAATTACGATTGACACGGACACTGTCTAGATTTATTTGTGATGCATAATAGATTGCAATCAGGTGCGTCACAATAAATACTCTCTCTATCGTGATGACGAAGATGATAGTCATGCACATCACATAATTAACCCAAACGTGGTCAACTGAGTATGCCATGTGCGTACAGCTTTGGTACCGCAATGGGTTTGCCCAAACTTGTACCACAACATATTTTTAAAAGGGGTATCATAATAATGACGATGTTAACAACTGTTATGCTGTGCAATGATATAACAACGACTGATTGGTCCAATTTATGGCATCAATAAATGTATCGAGCTTAAATTGTTAAATACTATAATTCGTTAACATAATCATTATATTCTGCGTTCAAGAACTTCATGATGTTATTAATGGTCCTGTTGCTACAGATGTACCACCACAATCACATTATTATTAAAGCACAGTCGGTGGAACACGTGTAGAATAATGGGTCTCAGCGCTAACAAGTGAATTGTAGCAGGCGACCACTGCGGTTTGTTAGTCGTCGAGGTAACTGACTCGAGTGATTCATACCACCTGTAGCTAATGGCATTCGCTTGATGTTGCAGCGATGCATGCAACGCAGATTAATCCTGATGATTTGGGGCTTTCTTGTACTCAGGGGTAGCAACATTAATTTAAAAAGCATAATTGAGTCTATGAGTACACGGCAATTTAACTTTAGTCTTATGCGCATCTTATGACCATTCGTACATTAAAGGCATTCAGATTTGCCCAATGAGACAGCACAGTGTCCTCCTATGATAAATAATTCTGTTTTAAGCTTTGTTCCACAGAGACTACTGGGCTCTAGGCTTGAGATTACCTCTCTCTTATGTCCCTCAAGGGAATCTATTTGTGGTGCGAGTTCACTTAACCAGGCTTGTGAAGTATCCGCAATGTACCGCTATATCAAAGAATCAACGACGAGACTTTAAGAGATCATTTCTGTCAGCGCAACATTTGACAGTAACGGATAAGCGTCTCCTCACTTCATACGATCACGTGGTGAATGAGGCGAGCAGAGCCTGAATGCAATCTGTATCGATCTATGATATGATCAATATTCATCAAAAGTCTAGGGCATATTTACTAGCCATATATTCTTAAATCTTCATCTGAAGTGTTGCAGCTGACTTCGTGCGCCTAATAGAGAAGCTGTTGATATTGCAGTTTTGTGAATAGCATTGAAATAGTAAATTACCCACGAGACAGATATATGCATGCTAATGCTTTAGTGTATTTAGAGTAATCGCATCTACCAGGGCTAGGGGTCACGTGACGAATTGTGCAAGATGTCGAGGGACAGAGGGTAAATAAAAGAGTTGATTGTTACATCTGCAGTCAACGGGACCATTTCTGAACCCGGCGGCAACTTGGAAATTTAATCACCCAGAATTAAAAAGAAGCCAATCCTTCGCGCAATGTAATAAGCGTAACTATTTATAGCAGCAAAAGCTTTACAACACTTCGCGTGCATACATCTATCGTCCGATCCGTTTCAAGAGTCAAGATTGACCGTAAACATCACTTTGCTGTCCATATAGGAATAAGGAAAAATGATAGATCTTTATTTGAAATTAAAGATAATCAATTGTTGCTGTTCGTAACGCCCGAATAACGACTGATGATCAAGCTAATTGACAATGATTATGGGTGTGGCAGCATGATATATGAAATATTCAAATGGCGTCGTTATGAAGCTCTGAACATTTATATTATCTTAAGGTAAATCTCATTGCGCCCCCGAATATATCCAATTGTGATACTGCGATGTTCAGTACAATATGCAACCAATGTTGTCTTCAACATAGCGCTACAGACCATTTGCAATGTAATACTACACTATAATCAAATTTACCCGACAAGGAGTGACTATTGTAGAATATCAGGAGATATTTATGCGTCTTATCTATTGTTGCCTGTCGGTGGTGTATCTTATGTTTAATCATATTCCATATGCGTCAATGGGTTAGTGATTTTGTATTGCCTCTGAGAGCTCACCTTTGTTATCGAGTCGGACGCCATCAGCTTGGGTTTTTCTTTGCAAAATTAATGAAATGAGGAGTTACTACTGTCGGCAGAGGTGAACTTTGAATACGTGTATTCCATTGCAAGCATGGCAATAACACTCTTGATATTAAATGCCATCCTTCGTGTGGTGTCATTGTCCGGCCATTATACACAAGACTATATATGCTGGATATCCAGTGTTGTTTGTTGGTATGTGGGGTAACTGACTTGAGTGATTCCCGGCGATTGTCTAGAAGCTGATACTCATATGATTGGCATTACATATACAGTTAGCAACATGCTATGCGAAAATATTCCATATCAGCACAGATCGTTGCGACGGCATTGTAATCTCAGAATAAAATATGCAACGCGCATCAATCAGCCCCTGGTTATCAAAACCGAGACTAGCACAAGGGAAAGATCGCACCGGAAAATAGTCCGGGAAATAGTCAAGTGCTGCCGTAAAGCATTATTGGTCAGCAGAGACAGGAATCATTAAGCAAGGTAAGGTTTCGGGAATACTTCGCCGTATCTTGTACACGATACTGCCTTTGTTTTACACAAGCCCTTATCATGATTGCGCTCTTTGCTTGTTTTCTAAAGCAACTAGTTTGATCAAATTAATCTGGAGTTAATAGAAGGGGTTATAATATATTGTACGCTTGTATCAGATACATGGAATATAAATACTTCCAGTGGCATCTTTAGCATAGCTGCTTAACGAATGGTATGGTCATTGTCTGTATGACAATCGTTATTTTGCAGAAACCCAAGCACCTTCGACGGATATTTGGCTTGGGTTTTGTGAGCTCTGTTTTTTGTGGTTTGAGTTTTTTCATATTTAAATACAGGTCTTCCCCTGATAACTCGCTTCGGGATCACCCGCGAATCTGCAAAACTCGCGCTCAGGTTTATGACCCGCATTTTTAGCCAAAATAAGCGAGTTATCTTAACAAAAGAGCAACAATTGCCATCCGCTATCCGTAATACAAACTAGCACATTTGCAAACCCGCTCTTATATTAAACTCACGGCTCCAATGTATGGACCAGAATTGGAGGGAGTTATCAGGGTAGCTCTGTACATATATTCATATATATATATGAGCAAATATATATAAATACTTATATGCATAAACATTGATACATATCAATGTGCTTATAAATAAATACACACACATATGCATATAGATAAATGTGTATATATATATGCATACTTATGCAAACATCTATATATACTGCACATAGTATATATACATATATATATATATATATATATATATATATATATATATATATATATATATTAATTATATGCATATACTTATGAATGTAAGCAACATATACAAACATACATATATATGTTTATGTATGTATGTGTGTGGGGGGTGTACGTACACTTATGTATACATATGTTGCGTCATCCGTGTTGTTTCTACCAACGACACTAATGAGAGTGGATGCTTGGCGCTCACTAAACTCGTGATCATAGACAGCTTTGATTTTCTCACAGCTAATTTAAACACAATGACCAACCCCTAAGAATATGTAAAAACATTGCATAACCTAGCAAACGTAGTAAATAACAGGTGAAACTTTGCTAGTTGGATGTTATTGTGACAGGCATGTGCGTATTGAATCCTTTGCAAATGCATCATTAGTTATATTGCGCCTGAATAAATGAGTAACAAACAACGACCAACATTGACACAAAACCATCGCGTGCCTGGCACGTGTTTGGAATTTGCTTATAGCAGTGAGGTTTAGGGCATTGACTTGTACCGTTGTTCACTATATGCCGAGGTAAACCTCCCTCGTCACTTCCTCCTTTAACTAATTAAACAATGTCATAGCTGCAGAACGGGTTGTCACACAAATAACCGTATCAATAAAGAGATAAGCCTACCTTTAAGTGTGTCGGCATGCGGAATGAGGGGGAGTGGGGAGGGATGGGTTGTGATAAAGTTATAGTCGGCTTGTTAGCTTTGAGCTATCGTACCATATCCTATCTTTCCTATCATATTTTAGGTAGGTACTATATTTCCGGCATCTTTGGGCTTTTGACGCTTGTTGACCCACGATGTGTGATATTTGTCGATCATGAGACAAATAGTCTTGTGCAATGCATTGGCAATATAAATCTTAAGGAAAAAACATCGTACCGTCTGATGCAGGGGAGTTGTTGGGCATTGTTACCTTCAACGCAGTCCACATTACCACAATGTACCACATTGAGTAGACAATTGTTGAGGATAAGAGGTAAAACTAATCACTAAGTAGCTTTCCGTCCGATATGATTTATTGTTCCTAGGGGTATTCAGGATCGATGAATAGAGTTGAATGATAAAGATGGGGTGAGGGTTTTCGGTCAGGCGGCTGGTCGTGCATTTGATCATATAAATTTTTGAAAGTGCGGCTCACTTCTATTCCTAAAATTATAAAGGAAAATGTACTAGAATATTTCTTGTGCTTTACCATTGGCACAAATGTCTGTTAGTTAGTTAGTTGGCGTTACTATTTTAGATATTAGGTTGTAGAATCCCAGAGCGATATACAATAGTAATTGATGATCTCAGTAGCATGACGAAAAAGTGTTCACCAAGGGTATACTACATGACTCATTGTGTCATAAGGCCTGTTGCTAGAGATGGTAAGTGTATGCTTCATATATTATGTGTCCTCCGTCTGAAGGTAGATTTTGGAACGTTTCAGAATTACCGCATATGTAGCTCGGCAACATATGGATTCCAATTGCCAGACATATAATGAGCGCTTGTCATTGCATATAGCTACATAACTAGTCTTTTTGGCTCGTTATACAGATAGTCATGATAGACAATCTATGTTTTATATAATTTACCTTATCTTTATTTCCATTTCAGATATAGATAGAGCTACAGGTTGTTGCAACGATTATCACATAAAGTGAGTCATGCAAGTTTGGAATGGAAATATTGATGACCAAGTCAAATGCTTTTTAATTTGTTACTATGACGTTGAATTATGACCAATACCTTAACAACAGGCAGGCATCGTCTTATTGTGTACCATCGATGCATCTAAGATTTTTAGCTTGCTCGCACAGCAAAGCTTATTAGCTACAAGGCAGCTATGTTTGTCTAAGTGCAATAAGATTGACGATCCCTAAGCCATGATAAATGAATGTCCGAATGAGAATAATTTTAGCAAGCAACAAATACTATTGCCAACCACGTAGACCCATTTCGCGCTCGACTACCAATCAAAAATTACAAGACACCTAAGAGTCTTCTTCAACAGGGTGTTTCGGAATATCCGCCAGAGGTCAAATGCAACACTGTATCGCGTTATATCTTGGTAACTGGCAGGTTAGCCTTGTGGACTCCATGGGCGCGAACGTATATATATATATTTATATATATATATATATAGATATATATAGATATATATATATAGATATATATATATATATATATATATATATATATAGATGTAGATATATATATATATATATATATATGTAGATATATATATATATATATATATCTCTATCTATACAGAGAGATATAGAGATAGATCTATCTGTATTTATATATATATCTATTTATATAGATATATGTATAGATATATAAACATATGGCACCAACGTATATATATATATATATATATAGATATATATAGATCTCTAGAGAGAGATATATCTAGAGTCTATATATCTCTCTCTCCCTCTCTCTCTCTAGATCTCTATATCTCTCTAGATATCTCTCTCTCCTATCTCTATGTTTCTCTCTAGATTTCTCTATCTCTCTAGATCTATCTCTTTCTTCTCTGGATCTCCCCCTAGATCTCTATATCTCTATCTCTATCTCTCTCTCTCTATCTCTATATATCTCTCTATCTCTATCTCTCTCTCTATCTCTATATCTATATATACATTATATAAATATGCATACTTATTGTGGCATTTCGTCATCCGTGTAGATTTGACCCACGAGACAGAGTGGATACTTGGCACTCACAGAACTCATCATCCAAGATAGCGTTGTCCATCACACTGCTAAGTTAGACGCAAAAACAGGCACATTAAAGCAGGAAGAAATATTGCATAACGTAGTTAATGCAAACAACTGCCAAAAGAAACTTTGCTGTTTGGATGGTTTTGTGACAGGCACGCAAGTACTGGTTTATTTGCAAATGCATGAATATTTCTATTGCGCTTCAATAAATGAGTAACAAACGACGACCCAGATTGACACAAAACCATCGCGTGCCTGGCAAAGATACGTGTGTGTGATTTGCGAATAGCAATGAGGTTTGGTGCATCGACTTGTATCGTTATCCACAGTATGCAGAAGTAAACCTCCCTCATAACTTCCTCCTCACTATTGCTCTTAAAACTTGTGCTTTTTTGTCGCGCAATGTAAATTAACAAATGCAGTAGACTTCGCATCCAAATGCCATATGTATGGCGGTATCAAATAATATGTAACCTATTCGATCTGTTATATTGGTCTCGACTAGTTGTATTGTGTCATTGAGATTATTTGAACAATTATTAGTATACTAAGCAAATATATAAATACCGCAGCAATTAACCCCATTGATAATACAACCGTTGATGCTGCTTTGCATGACACAAGCCTATTTTGCCGTCTCTTCTTTTATCGTAGCAGAATTAATTAATTGTAATCTGGATATTACAAGTTCAGCGATAGATTTATGATTTTGTTTGGTCCATGGTCAGATGATGCTATTTTCCGATGTCTGCAGGTAATATGACAGTGTAATACTTTGGCTGGGGCACTGTGCAAATTATGCGTTGGTCAAAGGCACTGCTTGGAACAATTCAAGGTTACGGAAAACTGAAAATAATTTAACAATGTCATAGGATACTTTTTTCAATTGAAAAGTGAGGCAATCAAACAGCTAAGTAACTCCTAAAAAGAAGTAACTCTCTCATATGATTTATTTCAATGATGTCCTTTTCATGAGTAATAACATATCTCAGATGGCTGCAAAACGGGTTGTCACTAATAAGCCTATCACGAAACTGATAGGTCTTCCTTCATGTTTGTCGGCGTGGGCTGTGGGCGGTTTGTAATAAAGAAATTGTCGGCTGGTTGGTATTCAGCTATCGTACTATATCCTATCATACCCATCATATCCTACGCATTATCCAATCTATATATCACGCTGTCATATCTCGCTGTTTCTTCGCTGGCCTTTCCGTTTCGAATCGACTCCCCTTCTCTTCCCAAGCTTCGTGTTTTTCCGCATCATGTCATTTTCACCTTCATAAGCGTTTATCGTGGTGCAGCAGATCAACCGATTAGCAGCACAATGCGTTGACAGCTTTGGGAAAACCCTAGTTTATAATTTATAAATGATTTGTTCCATTATACAATGATAATACTGAAAATAATTTACATTGTGATTATCCGGATTACAATTGTTCTCAATCAACAGGTATTATAACTGCCAAAGACGCAAACTTTAAGGACAGAACAACTTGAATGTAGCATGATTTACAGCTGATGACATATGATAGTGAATGGCTCGTTGAGGATTCATTCTAGCCTGCGTCTTTATACTCCTAGCTCGCTTCTCTGTCGAATAATAAGGCCACACAAAATGTACTTCACATATATCACGGTAAAGCCGCACTGAGATTATAATGAATAATGAAAGTGCGTTTAACGTAATAGATTGTTTTTACATTGTTCCGCATGTTAATCCATTGGCATGTGATATGGCTATACTTGACATTGTGCAAATTGTGATGAAAGCTTTCTTTGCGCTCGTTCGAGAAATGACAGTTTGTACTTTTCCCATAGAGAGACATGTCAAATCCGTCCAAATACATTAACTTCCGTTCACAGCGCAACAAGGCTTACAGCTGTAGTGGTGGGACTGAGCTTTTAGTTCATATTTCTCTATTTACTTCGTATTTAAGTTCATATTCCTCTATTTACTTCTTATTTTTGTATTCTCGTATGTTTAATTAATGTTGAATAAAGAGCCTGAGTTGTATTGAGTCATGTATGCATGTGTGCGTTTTTATTAATATTCCTCTATTTATTTCGTATTCTTTTTTTATTTCACTGGTTTGTTTTGATGTATGTTTTATGAATGTTGAATTAAGAGCGCGTGTCGTATTGAGTTATATGTATTTTTGTTTATAAGTGATCAATTATAACATATGCTACTGCCCAAAAATAAAATATACCACACATTCTTCTGGTGCACGGTTCCTGTATCTGTACGCGTTTTGTTCAAGGGGCATTTCGTCCCGAGACGACGGCCCGGCCAAATGCCCTGGCCGCCGAGACCAAAAGCCCTTACAGCACTCTATCAGGGGACGATGGACGGTAGACATTATGCTTTAAATTTATTTTCATATCAAGATAATTAATTCATTAATACTGTTCCTTTATTAAATGAAATATGTAGCATTCAGTATATTCCTTTCTGTAAAACATGGGCGTAGCATTGCGGGGGCGAACTGACCCGGGGCGTATCGTCCAAGCGAGTGCGAACTGACCCGGGGGCGAACTGTCCCAGCGGGGGCGAACTGACCCGATACCATTAGACCACTTGTTGATCTGCAATATTATGCGGACCTGATATTATTTGTCGCCCGTCATTATGCAGTAAATTCCTGTTAGAGATGTTGTGTCGCTGTCGTAGGGCATTTATATGGATCGCAATGCTTCCCTTCCAGTGTAAGCAATCCATTATCCGCTTTGACATCCAATTAGCAGCTCAATTGTCGACCGAGATCATGGCAACAGGAAATTCTTGATTACAAGCCTGACTATACTCACACATCCGACAACCAGAGATATTCGTGCAGATGCTGACACTGTCCACCTACCTTGATTTAGTACATTTCGAACGCGTTTTTGTCACATAATGTATGGTCACTATGGTATTATATGCTATTCACCACGAGAAATGATGAGCAAATATCACTGCGGAGCGCTTATTTCAATAGCATCCTATAAAATGGGAATTACAATGCGTACGGAGGCAACACATTGACAGTAGTGGTGTTTCTAATATATAAAGCCACCGCTGTATTGCATTGTTATAGGGTGTGAGTGATTGGAGCGAGAGGTGTGTTCAGACGTCAGTGAGCGAACAGTAGAAAAAGGACAGTGGGCGGGAGGCGCGAGAGGGAAGAGCCATCTAAAGGCATAGGGACGTGGGTCTGGGACGGACAACTGAAGTATTGGAGTTGGCAAGTAAGTTATTAATAGGATTATAGGATACAATGCAATACGTTTAGATCAAAATCAATTTGAGGATAATTAGTAAGGTACAGATCATAGGATTATTCTCAAGTTCCTTATTAAGATATTGGTGTATTGCTGCTGTTGCTGTTGCTGCTACTGCTGCTGCTGCCAACCGGAAACTGAGTATGGTATATCTGTCTGATGTAGTATGATATGCATGCATCATTATGATACATTTGTGTCAGATTATAATGCGAATTGCTGTTGTGATGTTCACCGACAGGCGTCGGACTTATGGCTCTACTTATATATACGCACATATATATATATATATATATATATATATATATATTAATATATATCGATACATATATATATATAGATACATATATATATATATATATTTATATATATGTATAAACATATATATATGTATACCCAGTGGTGATAGGCCATTACTACTGGCATATTTTTCTATGCAGCGTGGCACATCATTTTCACTCTGAGGCATCTGAAGAATCATTTTTACAGTCTTTGTGGACAACTAAATACTTATGTGAAGCTGACCAATTAACGGCCCCAATATATGAAATATGTGTACCGAACGGGAGATTGAGTAATTTCTCAACAAATATCTTCGTAAATCCATCAGAATTAATTGTCTATAAATTTGAACCATAAACACTACAATAATAGGAACAACCAAGTTGACATAATGTGTCCTTTTTAAGCTTGCCAAAGTTCTGAATCAATCATGACGAAAATTCTCATATATAATGACATCAGATAACTTGACTGGGGCTTTTGAGGAGCAGCCAGCATTTAGTGACAATCGTTCAGTGCCCCGGTGCATCGCAATGTCGGCTTTATATGTATAGAAATGCAACAAAAGAAAGCACTTTGGTTCATTTTATGTCACTTTCAACAACTATATGATATCGCAGAGGTAAATGAAGATGATGTTGATAAATAACCAAGCTCAAATGATTAATTGGAGTTGATCATTACTTGTGAAGATATATTATTAATAAAAGCGGACCATCAACCTGGGAGGGCAATTTTTTAAAAATCCAAACTGAATGCCATTACTTCAGGGAAGGATGAGTCAGGACGGGCGAGTTAACCGATAACGTGCCTGGTAACTTTCAAAACTATGCAACCAGATGTTTAGATTCAAAGTGTCTTGTATGAATAATCCATATCTAATATCGCAGGCCCGAAAAACGACTTACAATATCCATACATGTGACAATCAAAATGAAAGACTGCCTCCTTATGCATGATATGGGTGTTTGATGTGTGTTTCGGCGTTATTGCTCACAATGATTGATGACTGCCATGCTGCTCCAGGCGCTTCAGGACCCAAGCAGAGCGGAACATATCCTGATGTCTTGAGTTTAAAAGACACGTCCATGCAATATGCTATTCATTTGGAGTTATCATGTTTTCATTTTACCACCATCGTTATCACAATCATCATTACAAACATCACCATTGTCATCGCGACATAACGAATCTACAGACCATGAGGCATCTACATTATGCGGTACCTAACTACAAAGATTGTCAACTGTGCGCAATAGAAATAGCTTATTATGCTGTTGCCAAATTGGCTGCACCTAGGAGTAACATTCGAGTTCTGCTAGCGGTGCCGTGGCTATAGCACTATTTGAATTATGTATCAGCCAACATATTTCCCAGTGTCTAAAAGACACCGGACAATAACATCACCTGACAAACTACCCAAATACCATCGTATATCAATTATCTGAATTACCTTGTAATATATTGCTTGTGCCACTGAATAACGATTGAGTAAATTGGCAGCGAACACAAAAGAGACAGCAAACGAGAATGCTGTCGTTAATAACACAATCCAAGGTTATATTACTACAGTGCTCTAAGGTTGTTATAAATTTGCATAGTTTACCAAACAATATGCAACTAACTTCAGTGAGAGAGCAAATATTGTTCCCTGAACTGAATATTACTGACATCCGTAATCACCCATCCATCACACCTACATTATAAGTCAAAACCATGACAGTTAATGTGATTGACCATATTTCGATCAATACAATTCGCAGGCGTCCAGTGACATCACGTCCTTGTAAGCTACTAGTCGGATCAGTATTGTTTCACATGATGCAGCAATTAAACTCAAGCATTGGAAGATGTATGGTGAGAGACATATTGCAGGGCTTTCATGTCCATTCCATTGACTAGCAAGCAATGACATTCAATTAATTCATCAGTTAAATTTCAATAGAAATGAAGACCCATAAGACCCACTTATCGCCATTGGTATTCATGCAATACCACGAAGTTAAAATAAACGATGACAGCTCGATGCGTCAGGCGTCTGCTGGCTCTGTTCAAACATAGAATGTGTGACTATTGAGAATTATCGCAAGAGGGTTGCCATATGGTTTAAAAATGGAGGTAAAATTTGGAGAATCTGTGGTCGAAATAGGATCGGAAGCAAACGATGATAGCGTAGGTACGCATCGGGTCATATATAGTCTTCCGCTGTATGGTATCTCAATAACATTCATGAGCTAGACTGTGATATATATTGGTATTACCCGAGGATCCATGAATTACTTACAAGATTGCCATATCATATCATACTACATACACGGCTCTTTACACCATGCTAACGAACAAACTTTGTTGTCAATGCAGATAATGTCCTCGTCAATCACTCTATACGACCAACAGCCGACTTTCAGAAGGGAGTTGACTCTGTATTGTTTATGCAGCTGTTAATGGCACACCAAACCTTAGTCAATTACTGAGCACCCGTTTTGTAAACACGACATATTGCTTCTAGATCACATATAAGAAACGATAGAAACGTACCAGCACGAATTGTAGGAATCGCTTACCTGGATAAATGTCACCATAAGTGAACAAATTATCGTTTATTGGCAGAGGAGTTTAACAAAACCATTATGTTCGTTTATTTACATGTTATTGGATTGTAGTATCCTTTCACAAATAAAGGAATATCATCAACATTCTCAATCTATTAGACAAATATTTGTTGTCATGCCTTGGCAGTTGTATGTGGTAAGTGTTTAGTTGACCATAATTTGTTTAATAAAGTCATGGATGTCTGCCATGTACCCGCAAAACAATATCGGTATGGCGCACGTTGATTTTATTTGAAATGTCAGCAAACAAGAAAAAATAATGCAATGCTCTCGACCAGGTATATTTTGCAGTGTCTCGTCGCAGTCCTCAAGAGAAGAGCACGTCTCTCTAATTTACTCACATTGCCTATTTGAAACTCCTGAAAACAGGCTCGTCAATCCATTATCTCCGAGTGCCACCCAGTAAAGGGCCCGGGTGACCGGAGCAGCGCATTAAATACGTTCCTTCAATATGCTTTAACTAAGAAGACAGTTATTTAGATTCCAAAGAAACTAAAATGGACGCACATATTTTTAATCAACTGAATCGTAGCATGCATTTGCATCATCATCTTTTTAATGTTTTAAAAGAGCTTTTGTTAGGCTACACATTGGTTTGTGAATAAAACAGTTCTTGTGTCGGGTGTTGGTTGCCATCGTTGGATTACTATGGGCAACGTTATAACATTAATGGTCACCTTTCGTGTAATAAAGCACATTATTAAAACATGCAGACATTCACTGCGTTTCCGCTGACGAATCGTGGTCCATCCCATGCAGCAGCGCAGTGTGGCTTTGCGTCATACAGCGTAAACATTACTATAGAGGATATCGTCGTGTTAGCGTTCCATGCCTAGTTCGCCGCTCACATTGTTACATAAGCCGAATATACTCCAGGGTAGTTCACGCTATAGCTCTACTCATCTAAGTCAATTAACAATATTGCGCAAGACACCCAGTAGTCAATACTTCTGGTCGATCGGTAGTGGTAATGATGATATTGGGGGTTAACGTCGATTTCAACTAAGAGGTGATTCAATGACGGTGATGGATGAGGATGATTGTGATGATTGGACAGCCCCCCTTAAGTCCCAGGGCAGGGACCGCTGAAAAAGGTTGATAAGATTGGGAAGTAATTGAGATAACAAAGAAGAACAAAACCACAGGCTATGTGGCTTGAAAGTTAAACAACGAACTCGGCTCATTGTAATTACTCCAATTCTGTCCGCAGCTCCTAGAGACACAGTGATGGACGGTATTACTTGGGCAAATCCGCTTTATCGCTGGTAAGGTAATACCGCCAAAGTGATGAATGGTATTACTTTGACCGATCTCCTTTATCGCCATTAAGGTAATATCGCCACTGTTAAGGATGGTATTACTTGTGCAGATCCCCTTTATCGCCAGTAAGGTAATATCGCCACTGTTAGGGATGGTATTACTTGGGCAGATCCCCTTTATCACCAGTAACGTAATATCGCTACCGTGAGGGACGGTATTACTTGGGTAATTCTCATTAAACACCTGTGAGGTAATATGGTCACCGTGATGAATGGTATTACTTCGGCTTATTTCGTTAACTAACAGTGAGGTAATATCGCCACCGTGGTGGATGTTATTATTTGGCCAGATCCCCTTAATCACCAATCCCTATGCACCTTCCCCTGATGTATTGGTGTACACCACAATCATCAGTGTATTTGGGGTTCCCTTCTGATTCATAGAGGATGACTTTACATCAAGTAGAGTCAATTAACAGCAGTTCAAAGAGACAACTAAAGCAAATGTATTCGGTAAAATATAATCCATTTGTATTTCCGTTTAAAAGCAAACGGCTTTTATAGTTCATATTACTACCCGCATATATATAGATATATTTAGAAGTAAAACGTAGCTCAATGTATACGTCGTCGATGATTTATCATTTGTAGCGGAGACCAGCTACAGAGTGACTGCAATACGATTGCGGTTCTAGTGGCCTACACATCCCTAACGACATTCACATACCCATGTGTATCTCACGCCAAGCTGCATTGTCAGACTTGTCGCATGATACAGTGGAAATCTAATAAATGGGGCTGAATAGCTATTCCTTAGAGAGACCAGTTAAACTAAGTTACTGTAGCAAATGTTGCGCCGTGTGCGGAGCTCAAAACTGCTTTCTCCAATACGGGAAGAAGCCATGTTTGGCACTAATGAAATAAAATCAATAAAATTTCATTCAGCCCTCAACGACTTCTCAACAACAATCACCATGTCGCAAAGTTAATTAGACGGGCAGTACTGGTTTACGGCATTTGAATATATTTCATTAGTACCGAACACGTCTCTAGACGAGGAATATAAACGCAAGTATTGTTTTTGTACGTCAGTGCAAGCATAACGGGGTCGACGCCAGCAAAGAGAAGCTGATGTCAACATAACGTCAGCTGACAGGCCATAGATATTGGTGACAGTAATCCAGCAAGTACTTACTGTAACGAACATGTTTGATTGGCCACACAACAGTTGATTATAAACTGTTGATCGGGTTAAAGCTGGACACCTTAAGTGCTAAATATTTTTCGACAACAGTGTTCATTTAAATAAGCTACTTGGATGTTGTCCTGCCTATAGTAAATATGATATGTTGGAAATATCTAGAAAACCCGCGTAGCTAGTGTGGTGTTTTGTTTTATATTATAACTCCTACAAATCTAGATGCTAGTTGGTCCCTTGGAAAGTTTACAATGATTCTACTAGAATCCGCCGACGGCTTTGGATAGATTACAATATGCCATAAGGAGCCGAGACGGCGATGGATGGAGTCTAATTATGTTATTAGGAGCCAAGGACGGCGATGGATGGAAAATAATAATGTCTTTATGAGCCGCAGACGGTGTTGGAAGCAGTGCAATTATGTTATTAGGAGCCTAAGACGGCGTTGGATGGATTACAAAGTTGCTTTTAGGAGCCGCTGACACCGATGGACGGATTACAAAGATGTTGTATGGACGGATTACAAAGATGTTATATGGAGCTGTGGACGGTGTTGGACGGATTACAATGATGTCACGGACTGAGTCAGACGGATCACAATGTGAATATGCAAAAAAGCACTGCACTAAAGTAACATATCACCTAGGCAGGCAATTGTTTTCTAATTGATTACTCAAGGGGATCTCCAGTAGATTGAATATCATTTCTTTATTCCCGGTCGGATTTAAATTAAAATAGATTGCTTCCCTATCAAATGCCAGGATGTAATAAGCTGGCAGGTTATTGTTGCCAGGTTACCCGTCATGTGATATAATTGTGTAGTTACTGATCACTGCGCTTCATCACAACTCGCCCTTCCCTACATCACGTATAGGATCAAAGCTGGTCTGCATTGTACCATTGTGCAATCTCTGAGTTGTCGTTTATGAAGAATCTCTATGAGTATATTGTTAATATTTGGGGTTCAAGCAAATGGCTCTAATTACTACAATACACGAAGTGAATATTTCTAGGCAAAGGTAAAGATAATTTCTAACTAATCAAGGTTTCCAATATTTAGCAAGCACAAGCCACATGATAACACCATATGCATAGGAATGGCTCTGAATTCCGAAATAATCATTTCCCAATCAACAGCTAGATTGATGGTGATGAGGTTTAAAACGCATATTCCTCTATCAATTATCCGTGCAATAAGTACGATTTGTGTGTCGCCATTGACATCTTTGTTATATCGTTGGATTAGTGTGGTGCTTGGACACAGCCACTTCGGTGTGGAGCCCAATAACAGGAAAGAGGTTCCGAGGAAATATAGCTCACGCCAATTGCAGATGAACGTACATAGTTGTCTATGTATTTCCAATGAATGGGAGATATTTTCACTCACTGCCCAAGCATTTTGTTGCTGTTATTCTAGCGTTCACAGTTACATTCCCGTCCAGTAATTGGATTGATTAATCCTTATTTTCATATTTCATCGAAGAATTCTTGCAAGGGATTGACTATGAACGCATTGAATAATACTCGTTTTAAATGCAACAGTTCTCCACTGGTGTAATCGATCTGAAATGTCTCTTGTCATCTCATCAATGTGTTCGCCTGTATCGATTATCTATGTTTACGCCCACACAACAGTCATGTGGTTGATTTTCCGGAAGTTCTATTTTTGTCCCTTGCTAATCTGCTTATTGTGTGATCTTCAATTGTCCACCAGAAGCCACTGAGTGCGATTCCTGTTAGTACAACAGTTCAAAGATACACAGAACCTGGCATAATTAGGAGAGCTATAAGAAGCCATTTACGTCAGTCAGCCAGATCATCATCAAAGGTCTGGATGACATCTCGGAAATGGTGACATGCAGAGATAATTCGACTTACTCTTGGCCTATGTGATTGGCCCGAAACCACACCAAAACACCCCTGCCATAATAATCTTGTATCTGAAAGCTAATTTAATTGTTACGATTATGACAGCGTCATGTCATGAACTCAGGTATTACACCCGACTTAATCCATAGGCCCATTTCCTTGGTCACAGGAAAGTTTCTAGCTCACTCTCAGTTGACCAGTAATCATTCAACGGGCATTCTTCGCCAACAAATAGATATTCATCGTTTTAAATGCCACTGTCTCTTCAAATAAAATTGAATTGTAGGGAGCCACACATCTCGACAACGTCTGAAAGTGATGGCTACACGTGCTAATGAATTTATGTAAGTGTAGGTTTCGCCTAATCAAAAGGCAGACCATGCAAACATACAGTATAAACTGTACAACATGACCATGATGACATAACGATCATTGCGTCAGAAGCAGACCATTGGGGTCGTTATTGGAGGTCATCAGTAATCAGCACAGCCAGCAATTAGGTTACTTTCTAATCAAACAGGGATTGTACACATCATGAACAGAACCGTCCTTCCCAGAACCTATTTGAATTCATAGACACCAAGCATCATATATTTTCTTGCTATCCTATCAATAATTTTAGACTGTGGATGAATTCACAGCAGGGTTCCTGCAAACCAGACCAGGGGCGCTCAGTCTTTCAAAAGTAACGTTCTTTTTACATGTAAACAATCTAGCTGCGTAAGTCGAACTGTGCATGCTTAAAAGCGTTGTAGCTTTCTCCCTATATACGTTTACTCCATATAACGCAGTGAAGATGCGCCAAAAATGGTCGCGATCCAAAGTCAGAAAGGGAATGAATGATATCTGATGCTTCATAAATCATTTATTCAATTACTAGACTCTCAGGGTGTGGTTAAAATACACTTTCCAAAAAGGAAATCTACTGTTATGATAGGAGACAGTATCGCCGCGAAGTGTGCATGACATTAGTTAACTAGAAGAAGATATATGATTTTGTATGGTTGATTATCAGTTAATGGACCCATTACACACGAGCTGCCCTCCATCCAGCACGCAGTTGCTTACTCAGTCGCCGCCGTATGTGGGCGTAATCGGCATTATGAGCAACATTATAATTGCCATCTGGATCTCTGTTATAATCACACAGCTCAACTCCATACAACTTACGCCAATCTGGCTTAAACAAAGGCTCTTTGTGGAATTTCACCCATTCCGTGTACGTGTATTCCGTCGTTTTCATGGTATACCCCATTTTGGTATTGATGCGCATTGTTTGGGAGAAAACTCTGTTCTTCCACTTTCCAGGGATTCCTTTTGCTCTCATGAGCGGCATCAAACTCGAACCTTCCGTGCAGAGGTTTATTCTACGCGAGTCTTCTGGACATAGATCCATGCTTGGGAACCCAGAAGCTTCGATCACTGTGGGGAATAGGTCAACGAACTCTGTAAGCTCATGAGCGACTATTCCGTGGTCGGTTAAGCCGGGAACCCGAATCATCATCGGGGCGTGGGTAGCCTCTTCAAAACTTGTATGCTTGGTCCATTGTCCATGCTCGCCCAAATGCCAACCATGATCTCCAAATAAGGCAATAATGGTGTCGTCCCAGAGACCAAGGTCCTTGAGTTCCGCCAGCACCGTGCCGACGAGATGATCCGTGTAGGATACCGAGCCATAGTAAGCTCGGATGAGTTCTCTAGCCTTACTGTCGGGCAGGGTGATGTTAACAGCGAAAGATAAACCTAATTCATTAATATCTGGGTATCTCCAAAGTTCCCCTGGAATGCGCCATGCTAGGTCTGACATGTTAACTGGGGCGTATGGATTCGGGGGCAGGGTAATTTTCGAGTATGGATACATATCCCAAAATCTTTGTGGGATCACGAAAGGCATGTGGGGTCTTTTTAATCCGACAGCTACAAAGAAGGGTTGGTCGTTGTTCTTTGCCCCGGGAGCTAACCTCCGTAATGTTTGCACAGCGTGGTGTGCTATCTGTACATCCGGTAGTTCGTCCTTAGCTTCCTCCTCTCTAGTGACTGAGCGCCAACTGGACTCCCTTGTATCCCAAAGGTCCCTATTTGGCGGATTAAAATACGGTTCTGTCCATGAAACAGGATCATCAAAACCGGAAGCTGCCCCATGATGGAAGACTTTCCCCATTCCCGCCACCTTGTATCCGTTGTGCTTGAAGAACTGTGGTATGGTTGTGTAGTTTTCCCCGAGATCCCGGAAATATCCCTCCACATTATGAATCTTGGTTGTATCCGGTCGGCGTCCAGTAAGGACGGATGTCCTGCTGGGATTACACGAGGCTTGCTGTACATAGGCTCTCTCGAGAAGCAGGCTTTGTGCAGCTAGAGCGTCTATGCTGGGAGTGTGCATCCGCTGTTGATGACGAGTAGGGAAATGAGGTCCGTGGTAGCAGCCCAATTGAGGTCGCATATCGTCCGCAATGATAAACAGTACGTTCTTACCTCCACCACACACCGGCAATGCCAAGGAGAGTAAGACTATCCATAAATACATCGCTTTCATGGCAGTGATTTGTCTTCTTGACATCTGGAAGCATAAGACATGACACCATGTATAAATGAATCGTCATATGGTTCATATCGCAAAAACCAATTGTTTCAATATCCCCAAAATAAAGTTATCAACACTTATCAGCGACGATTGAATTCAAAAAGCGTGCTAAAGCTCCCTCTCTAGCACTTATCTCTTTTCCTCAACAAAGTCCGGGCAAGTCCCAATATAATTACGAAAAATATTCATGAAATAAACTAGCCCAACAAACCGTATTCCCGACGAGAGATTACCAAACGTCACCTGAAGCGCGCAATCTATTCCCAACTCTAAGGAATGGGATGAAAAACCTTAATGAACGACCCTGGTCGTACACAAATCCAACAGGTCTTCTAGAAATAACTATTTACCACTGGGAATTGCCGAACGTCCTTGCCGTGTCCCAACTATTATAAATAATTAATAAATTATGTATAAATAACAAATGGTTGAATTTAAAACTTGTCAGGGTTTGAATATCATTATAGTGTGGTGTTGATCGGCGTTGTACAGGCTTCGGTGAATGACACGATGTCAAGAGTCCCCTGTAACAACGCTAAGCACTACTGGCTGTTCGTACGCTCGAGGCAATTGCGCCCGCTATGACTCATTGCGTTTGATAATTGAATAATGGCTAATCGCCGCGCATATTTGTCATTAAATAAACTAGCATGGTATCGAGTGGCAGCTGGGGAAACCCCATCAATTATATTGGTCTGTGTGTAATGGCGTTGTTCACATGTTGTTTAACACGCTAAGTGTGGGCAGTGGTGGGCAGATCAATCTACTGGAATTTAGTGCAGCAAAAGCGCGATAGCATGGCGAAGTGTCGAATTGAATTTGAACAAAGCAGATCGTGAAGTGATTGAGATCCCGATCAAAACTACTAGTTGATAAAGTAATTGATCGGTCGACGCAATACCTAGCATGAACGCGATTGTCGCATTCAAAGTCATTTTTGTAAGCGATTAAACTACATTTCGAATTCATTAAGCTATTAACAATCGTTTATTATATTCGTTTATTATATTCGACAGTTATCAAAGAACATGTTTAAGATTTTACTATTCATGATTTTAAACTGAATTTAGGTATGGTGCTATAGTTTGGTGTGTCCTTGACAGCATGGCGACGCGTCTTATATGGGGAATATCCTGAAGTAGATACGTTTGGGAAGTGATTGAGATCGTGCGATGGCTTAAAAGTTCAACAACGAAATTGTGAATGCGACTACGATTTGCTCAAGTGATGATGTTGGTGGGCGGTGTATGGAACTCGAAGAATGACCACACGCCAATAGAATGTGAAGAATCTCCTGGTAGGACGCTCAGCAGTACTAGCTGCTCTGATACGCGTCTAGCGGTATTTGCTATTGAAATAAATGCTTATCGCTGCTCTTATTTGTCAATGGATTAAATGTGACTTTTCTTGAAGTTTTCCCAGAATGCCATTTCACCGAGTCATGGTTGAAAAAGCAAAATAATTCCATTTGCCAGGGCGTAATAGCCGTGTTAACGTGTTGTTTAACACGCCGACAATAAACAGGTGTTCGATGATCGGGTTAGGATGGGTCAATTAAGTGCGGTAGAGTGACGCATCGCAGCCAAATGGCGCTTTAGTTTGGCATGTCAGTGACAGCATGGCGACGTGTCTGATACTGGGAATGTACTGCAGAATGCGGGGACCAGCGAAGAGGAAGTCGATTAGACTGGGAAGTGATTGTGATAGATGAATAAGTATAAGACCAAATTGGGAAGTGATTGTGACAGGCGAACAAGTGAAGACCAGATAGGGAAGTGATTGGGACTGGTGAACAAGTGGTAGAATTTATACAGGGAAGTGATTGTGACAAGTGAACAAGTGGTAGACTAGGTAGGGAGTGATTGTGGCAAGTGAACAAGTGGTAGACTAGATCTGGAAGTGCTTGTGACAGGTAAACAAGTGGCAGACCAGATAAGGAAGTGATTAGGACTGGTGAACAAGTGGTAGACTAGGTACAGGGAAGTGATTGTGACAAGTCAACAAGTGGTACACTAGGTAGGGAGTGATTGTGACAAGTGAACAAGTGGTAGACTAGATCTGGAAGTGCTTGTGACTGGTGAACAAGTAATAGACCAGATAGGGGAGTAATTGTGACAGATGAACACGTGGTAGACCAGATCGGAAAGTGATTAAGACAAGGGGCTAAGGGTACAAATTTTTATGTTGAGTGTATATGATTTCCGATAGTCGGGATCGAATTTCGATGAATCCGAAAATATGATTGCTACAGTTGATAACGTACCCTTCGATGACTCAGTTTTACGCCTTAAGCTACAGCAGGTCCATTATATTCGTCACTTAAAAAGCGAAGAAAGTTAAAGAGTACTATTCATGATTTAAAACTCGGTTAGGGATGGCAATAAACTAACACCCACACACACACACACATACACACACACAAACATACCTATAAATATATATACACATATACATATATATATATATATAGATAATATATATATATATATAGATATATATATATATACATATATATATATATATCTATGTATATGTGTACATATATATATATATATATATATATATATATATAGAGATATATATATATATATATATATATATATATATATATATATATATATATATATATATATATATATATATATATATATATATATATATATATCTATATATATATATATATATATATATATATATCCATGTTGCTCAATAGATCTTTGTCCAAGCGGCGTGGGTTTCACAGCCTTGGCAAGGGTTTGTGCCAAGTTGGTCCCGAGGGAGCTGTTTAATCATTCATTCCTGCCGCTCATGTTGGGCTCAGTTTCTGGATTAGCCTTATTTTGCTTGCTTTGTTTTGGTACAAAAGCGGAAGACTAACTGGCTAAAAGTAGGCTATGAGCTGAAAAATAAATCTTGCCAAAGCAGTCGGTACTTATTCTAGCGATGTGTATGCTTATCCCTTCGAGACTGCTAAGCATACTATATTTCATCGAAACACTACATATCGTAGAGCGTAGCGTATCACATATCGGCTGGGAAGAACTTTAGGGACAGAGACTTGCAGAGGTCATATTCCCATAAACGAAGCATGCGGCTGTGTTCCGCTACCGGCTCCATAACCCCAATGACCACATATACTGTCCAACATATGTAAAGTTTTAACAGGTATGTTCCACGCTATTAATGTCAGTCTGATCATTGATACATTCATGTCGACCATTCACACTCACGGATTCATGATGTATTATTTTGATGGTTAAGCTTTTGATTCAATTCGAATTGCTCGGTCACAAACACCACCAGTTCTGACAATAAAGCGATAATCATTCTCCCAGATAAATGTTGCTGAATCAACCAGAATGAGTCCAAGCTACATCCATTGATGCAGTATTGAGGTTAACAACTGACATCACCGCGATATTCTAGATGTACTAGAAGGCTAACATATGAAGCAGAATATGTTTAGTTACACGCCCGCTTGTCTGATGGGCATCGTAATTGATACCAATGTTGCATGCTACTGCTTCTTTCGCGGTTCCAGAGTGCCAATTCAGTATATTTTATCGCCTGATTAAAATTCCTAGCTATTGGCGAACATTGGGGGGGTGGGGGGCTGCTTCACTGAGTTATCTTAATGCGATAATGATGCTCAAACACCGAACGGCACGGCCAAGCAACAGAATTATCCATTGCCTGTCAAATTAAAAAGGCGTAGAGTAAATCGCCTGGCCGACAAGGAAGATTTGTCATGGTTTTGGGGAGCCACACAATCACAAATCTGCCAACTGGCCGGATGAAAAAGTAATTGAAGCAGTCTGCTATAGTGCTCACTATAAGGCGCTTATTAATTCAGCCATAACGTATTAGATAAAAGCCGTGGAAAACATTTGTGGAATTAAATTGGAATGGATCGTAAGCCGATTACCTCTGCATCACGTCTTGTCAAAAGCGCATCTGAATTTACAGTTGAAGATAAAACACATTTACTATAGCTATACCTTTCTATCAACTAAACACACCTAGCGAGAAATGATTTATTGTATTTTACAACAATATTCAACACCGCAAGCTTCTGAATCGAAGCTGCGACCCGTGATGATGCTTAAATATTGCGCTAGCAACGATGCCTAGGATTGCTATGTTCAAAAGTCGTAGCCCAGATGACCACACAATGAAACTTTCTCTCTTTCGTTCTCTATGTTCTTACTCTATCTACGCTGCCATGTATTTCTATCTCACTCCAGCTCCTCCTTGCGTGCACTCTTCCTTCCATGTGCTGCATACAACAGATATCATCAACACTGATCGACAGGTTCAAACGTATAAACGTTCCAGCTAGCACCACGGTTGTTCCAGATAGCCAGATAATGCATATCATCCGAAAACGAACTGGCCATTCTATTGATGATCAATCAATGACTGGAAAGGAAATAATAAACACTCACCAGATGTATAAGGCCAGGAGTAACCGAACTTACATCGGTTTTCTTGGATCAAATGCGTGGGCCAGAGACAGCCAAGATCCTCCTTACAGATTTGAGGGACAATCAGCATACCTTACAATAGGTTATTTGGTTAAGTGAATACCTTAACGTTATCGCTGTTATTGACATTCCTTGACCGTTCTGAAGGAATGGATAGGATAACGAGCATCCATCATGCATCCATCATAGACGACTCTCAGTGGTTGCCACGTTCACCACCAAACAGCTTAAGTCTTATAGTTAACCCAATAAAAGAATACTTGTCTATCCTAAAGAGAGCCTCAGTCGCTGATGAGGAATGAATGAGGGCGTTTGTTGTTTTAGAACTCATGTCGGATCTCTACAGCCTAAAATGTACAATTATAGTAGGATTGCTAGAACTAAAGGATATATTCGTGCTAATACAAGGAAATGAATGGCACAACACCTACTGGACAATAACTACATATAGTAATCATATAGTATGAAACTTCTCATTTGCATCGTCACATCTATAGAAGGGGTAGTTTATTCAACCGCGATACACAGTACTGTAAAGACATTATAATAGTGCAGCGCACTGACAATCCATAAGCTTATGTATACGGTCATTTTACCTGTTCCTGGTATAGAGTGAGTATCACGGAGCAGATGAAGAGTTTGATAAGGATTTACCATCATTAAGCACACAGAATGCAAGAACATGCATTTAATAGGCTGAAAAATTACATAATACGTTTGAGAAGGAATTCGTCTTTTTGCTTGCTAGAATGGACCATATCGCTATCAAGTATCTAAGCAAACATTTCGTAGACCCCAATGCTGCAGACGGGTTACTATAAAACCGCATGGAAGCAGCCTTTATGTTTTATAATAATCTACACACCTAGCAGTTTTACTCTATTTGTCTGACACAAGTCGAAGAGAAATACAAACTGAAAGAAATATTCTCAACCAGGACGTACTGCACGCCATTAATCAAGTTGTTTACGCGGAATGAGGAAATGTTTTTCCTCTTGCGATAATTATTTGCAACCGAGCGAATGAGTTGACGGAATGTGATTGATTCTTATATATCACATTATCCAACACAATGCTGCTGTATACTTAAGATTAATGGGCACTCGATCAGTGTACTATATTCCGTATCTTTATACCGTTTATTGTATCCATGATTGAATCCATATTATAATTGGTGCCAATGTTTTAGTTAGACCCATTGCTAATAAATAGAGAATACGATAGGGCACATTCGTCAATGAAGCTGTTCTGGTGGTCTTTCATAATTCTGGTTACAGCTAGCTATAATGGTGCAGGCGTAGTAAAACCCGCCATGGGTCGGGGTATACTAAGGAAGCCAGCTGTATCCGGTTACTGTGGCCTACATGTCATGTTTAGTACACGCGCAAGCAGGAGATACATCGAATCAAGCTTGGTTTCTCACATTTGGAACCACTACAACCCTTATAGAAGGCCAACGGGCAATGACAACATGTGAAGGACCGCAAGCAATATCAAGAGTGTTATTGCCAGAGTCGCTATAGAATACACCTACACAAAGGTCATGGCTGCCGGCAGCAACTCCTCTTGTTATTAATATTGCAAAGCCGAACTCAAGGTGAATCACCCACACTGTTTGACACTGCGTTCCACAATGCTGTATTAATGTAATGCTGGTGGGTGTCCGTTTTACAAGCAGCAGCGAACTAATCAAGTGAATGGAAATACAGTACAGAACGAAGCACCATTCACCGTAATGTCATGGTTAGATACGGGAAATGCTACCCCATCGCCCATTGGTAGCAGTACATACTTCATGCCGATGGAATGGATGACCAGGAATCATATGATAATACAGACTTTTCCGCAGTGTGGCCCTCAATGATCATATAATGCATGCGTAGCATGTACAATTATAAAACATGGTTCATGGGAGTTACATTCTTTAGTTAGAGCATTCCTGTCTACAGATGACAGCAACAGCTCGGCCCGCTGCTTACTGTTCATAGTTGATGCATATTTACCAGGCGAACCGCAAAACCTATAAAACAAGCAAGTCATTAGGAAAACCTATTCATAAACATTAACATTTAAAGGTAAGTCCTCTGATGAATATTTTGTATTGGAGATTGTATTGGACAAAGGCATTACGAAATCGTCGGATGATGTAGGAAAATGGAAGAAATGATACTTCGTTGACCTACCTTTAGGTTCACCAATATGACATTTCGGTATTCACATCACTGTGCAATATTACTGAGTTCATAAATTGTAGCCTGACACCATTGTCTGCGATGCCGCAACCTCTGCAAACTGTCGGCGCGTGTAAACATCACCGTTTGGTGACAATTTCACTTTCCAGATGCTGGACGTGGATAAAGTGATTTCTTATTTGAGTGCATGTGTCATTTGAGTGCATATGTCATTCAACAATTCATCAATTACCTATTGAAACATATTATGACTACAATAAACAATATAACGAGTACAAATTAAGATATCCCCCACACAATGTTCATCGATTCTGCGATTCTATTGCTCAGTGATGCTGTCAGTTGGTAAGTAGATACATATATAGTTACCGAATCAAGCTACATGCAGTAGAATAAAATCTGCAATCGGCGATACGGACAGCATTGGTCACGAAATTACCTTATACAGCCTACGACTCTAAGAATATTCATCGGTCTCCATACACCTATAAGCTGTTGGTAAAGAAGCAGACCATCATTAAGGTCAAAACGATTTTCAGCCTTTTTTATCTCAATTGTGCACTTGTTTACCCACATCGCACGGACATATAACTGGTTGCTTCATGCATTCCACAGTAGAGTCGTCCATGTTGTTTACAAGGTAGCATAAAGCATGCTATCATATGTTAATAATATCAGCATTTTTGTATCAGCATAATGTCAGTCTTTTAACAAGCACGTATTATGATATCTCAAGAAGTGTCCATGAAAAGGAATTAATTGTCCATAGCGAAAGATGCGTATAAGCAAACGAAAGAAACCTCTGCTGATTGAACGAGTCATTGCTTGTCTGTGGCTATAATGCCTTGTTAGTTGCAATAATGTGGCTATAATGCAGAATAGTAAATGCACGTTTGATTAGAAATGAGTGTAAAGTGTAAATTAGTTTTCTCTCATGTCTATGTATTCAAATGTACTTCAAACCTACAAATAAACACTTATTAAAGGGAAAGCTAGTCCAGTGTGTTTGTATCTTTCATTTAGCTGTGCTCATATAAGAACGGTTTTGCATTAAAGAGCATGCTGAATATAGCTCCTAAAGACCAACTCACGTAATGCATCTGGTTTCATTCCACAAGCAGTCAATTATTCACTTGCAGTGCTGTTAACTTGATGGACCACTCTATGGAGCTCTTAAGTCTGTGCGATGATTTTGCTTTTTCGTGTGCATTTACGCCGATTTAGGAGAGGCTATGGCAGCTATGATGGTTGCTCTGAAATGTCTTACACGTGGCGAATGCGACTCGTTAGGCCCCATGAGAATTGCAATGATGACACAACCAGGTGCAGAGCCATTATTCCTATCTCTTGTAGGATTATTTATTGTTGCAATATAAACTACACTGCTGCATTCCATTAGCTGTTGTACGCTTATCGATCGAAAGGATTTGCCGAATGTAAACTCCATTTTAACACTAGCACAACCAAGGCAGTCTGCAAACCGATAAGATACCCTGATACAAGAATCATAAAAGGCCTCTACATATGTTCCAATGTATGTTTATCTGTTTGTTGGTGTGTCTGTGCTCAAAATATATCCGTATTGAGGGCAACAGAAACGTCAAAGAATGTTTGGGTAACTGTGAATGCTGGATATCAGGGTGGGACACAGTGGCGATTGCGGAGTCAGGGATTAATGTGGGATACGGGTGGGAATAGAGTGCTGTCGCAAAAGGCATCTGAATTGGTCCACTGCGGGATTCCGAGCGGGTGTTCAAGTTGGGTTACGTCTAGGTCACATGGGGTCCTGGGAAGAATTACGACGGGATCTTGGCAGGAATAAGAGGATTCCGTAGTCAACTGTTGAACTACGCTGAATAACGATATCAAATATGCCTTCATTGACAACAATTCTGGGACATTTAATACTGTATGTGGCTTAGCCAATTCCGGTCATTCGAATACAACTGTTGTATGGGAAAGAATATATTTAGCCAGAATCACCATTAAGCGGTTCAGGTAAATGTCTTTCAACTATCTAGGAAGTCAGAACATGGGGACTCGCATAAACTTGTGCGATACCTATGGATTAACCTTTCATTCTTGCCACCACCTTGACCTCACCTTGTACGGTCAATGTTGATCAAATAGTGGTCAGGTATGACAACCTACTTCAATTACTGTTTCATTTGCCACTATGTCGCGCATTGGCTGGTTTGTGATTGCCTGGCTCTATTAAACCAAATGACCAATCTTTCTTGTTCGTCCAAACGATTTTCTGGACACATCAATTAACTTCGTAAATGGCCCCTTTGCAACTTGGCAAACAATAGAGAATCTTCCTTCTCGTTTATGCCTTTCAGTACTTGAACAATACATCGGTATTCACAGCATCTATATTGCATCAAGATATCTGAATAAAATAAGTTTTCTATACCTTTTATTTCATATCGAAGGGGCAAAGATGAACGGATTCAATCATTTAATTTATGTTAGTTATTAGCTGTGAAATCACGACAGAACCAATTATATACAACATTGAGATCCATTGAGATGTCAATCAGACAAGTGAGCATGTAACTAAGGAAAATATTGCTTCTAATCAATCCGTAGTCTATTTCAGCGAAGGATTGGGTCCGCTGCTAACCTCAGTAATGTATCATTGGAAATAAATGGAACTTATTGATTATAGTACATTCCTGGTTTCGTTTATTCAGATTTCTAAATGCTACAATGATGCCATGTAAATATGAATCAGCATTAATCTTAGAGTTTGATAATCACGTTATTGTCAACTTTGGTGGCGTCAGTGATCCAGCAATTCATACGGTGGCAAAAGATCAGAGAGGCAACTAAATTGTGTAACTATCAAGACTCATTCGAGCCTGCAAGATTAGAATTTCATTATCTTTATTATTAAATACTACCACTTTGTAGTCCTCTTGAGGCATTAACTATAAGATCAAAGCAGACACGCTGTTTAGCGAGAGTGATCATCTACGAATACAAAACAAATTTAGATTTCAAAAAGGGACAAACTATTGCTGTTTAAGATATATCTATTTGAGATTGTAATTAAATTGTCTATGTGAAATAACAATGATTCTATTCCTTATGGTCTGACCTAGGAGAATACGACCATTGCAAGAAATATTGGACTGAACAGTTTTTGAGGCAAATACATTAAGTCCAAATACGATTACTGTCTGTGTTTCTCGTGTGTAAAGGTCTCCGACACAGACAACTTATAAAATCAAGAGGGAGCTCAATACTATTGAAATATTACCCTGCGTTTTGTCATCGGAAAACAAATTAGGATTTTGATGTCACTGATTATCTCGTTGCTAAAGCAAACGCCTGACACAGCAGCTGAATTAACACGACCTAGTTCAAACTATGTGTAAATTCAATGTATGGTTCGGGTGAGTAGTCGGGTTGCATTGATAACACAAATTATATATTGAGAAAGTAAAGTTAACTTATGTGGTTAATATGAAAGAAATTATATATTTTCCATGTAGTGAAACTGAGTTTCATTGCATAGATTAGAGATTTATATGATAATACAACAATGGCGGAAACAGCTTTTATTGTAGATGGCATTGTATGGCTGAAATAAATGAGATCATATAGTCGGCAAATGTTATTCTCAAGAAATGCGTATAGATGCAGCTGCAAGACATTTGAGTTGCTTGCAAAAAAAAGCTGTATCTCTTTTCATCCAATTTTCATGTGTGTTACGTGGGTAGTAGCATATATGTGCTGCAAGTTATCGCGAGGTGACGTGAGTTCTGAATACAAATAAGGTTGAGTCTCTTTACTACTGCAGTTTTGAAGATGCATATAACGAACATGATACACAACAACAGCTTTTATGCTTCAATCTTCATAATGGCCTCGAACGTATCAACATGGGATATTTTGAGAGCGCTTAATGCGTTCGTTAATTGATTGTCTGAGAACTATTTAATGCAAAGTGTGGAAACAGTGACGGTTTGTGTGTCTCCGTGAGATCACTCTGTGTGCTGTTTTGACATTGTGTTACCCTACTTAAGTTTACCAAAAGCCTTTTCAGAAATCATGCTATGCGCTGCTCGTTAGCGATCATTTTGTTGTTGCACTGTTGCAGATTAACAATGCGTGTTAAGACATTTATCCGCTGTGTCTAATTCGTCCTATTGTCACCAAAGGCTGATATCAAGACTAATAACAAATTGTGGTGGGGATGCTTATAGTTGTTCCGATACTTTGTCGCCTACAAGGCTTTTGACCAAACTATTTAGCAGTGTTTATTGTTGATGGGTTCGTGGTTAGCATATATAAAAACTGCATTTAATCGTGTATACCAGGTGGGATTTTGTGGGTATTAAAGCGTGTAACTTGAATCAATGATTATTCAACATGATCGTCAAAGGCACAAATGAAGAATATGCAACCAATCGTTACAGTCATTAATTGCAGCTTAGTTTTGTTGAAAATGATGCTATGATTTCACGATGTTAGCATAATACGTTGTTTATAACGAGGGTGGGTAAATTGAGTGTAGGTGGTAGAGGGAGGGTGAGGCTTAGAGGGAGGGGATGAATTACCAACGAATGCTTATGTAACCATTTATTGCATCATTTTGATAGTCTGGAATTCTCTACTCATAAATTGTGACAGCTGTTGATAGTAATGATGCGTTCAAGTAGCACGTTGGTGAGCAGCTAATTAGCTATGCATGCTTATGTTACCGCCGGTCATTGCATATCTATAGGTCACGTAACAAATTATGAGATATACAAATATAAAGGAGCTCACTGTTCCATCTGCAGACATTGGGTCTACTGCTACACCATGCGGTGATCTCTGAAATCTAATATCCAGGGGTTGTAAAAAGTAGCCATATTTTTTTCATTCTGCCAAAGGTCTGTCTGTACGCCGGGTGCACATATCTATTGTCCGTTCCATTTCCAGCAGAAAAATGTCGTTTTGTTGTAGAAGCTGATATAAGTGCGGCAATCCCGCATTGACGTTCTCAGCACACAGACTGTTTTCAGCATTCATAGATTGGTCAAAAGCTGCCATTATAAAATACGCTGTCTTGAATTTAAAATTGCCTTGCCACAATATTGCGAATCCCAAAGTAGTCGCAAGGTTACCCATATACTTCAATGTCCCACTGTGTTATTATGATATTCAGTAGGAAAGTCTTGAACAAAAACAAACATTTATTGAAAGCTCATGATACAATTCAGTCGTGATGCTTTACCTAACCGCCACAATGCTGGAACTTCCTACATCACAATATAACAAAGGCTATACTAGAATGATTGGCAAACTTAAACAATATCAACTTAGAGCTTAGCGATGGCGTTACAATCCTATAAAAAATATGCACTGAACAATAACGGACCCACGATAAGAAAAAAAGGAGACCTTTCTTACAAAAGAGCTAGTAAAATATCGCGCCTGGTATTATGGGGTAAAGAGACGCGTAATCCACATACGTCTTGTAGCACATAACAGGTCACCAGAGACGGTGCGCGCCCAGCTATGACCCGGCACGTTACGGGATTACTACAAAAACGGCGGATCATTTCATGAACATGATGTGAGATTGTGATACCATCCCTGCTCATGCGCTCCGTTTACGCAGCATGAAGCGCTACCGAAGCTGCAATTGTGACGTATAGTGTGGTACCGTGGTTTTGGTTTTTACTGATAACAGATTGTTCAGAGTACATGCATATATTCTTATGGTTTCTCTCAAACGCTTGCCCATTAATTGTGCGATTTGCTTCATACCAGCCCGTTTTTAAATGCTACAAGATTCATCAATGATACTCTGGATTTACCTGTAAAATGCAGATACAATTATTGTTACGCTTAAATCAAATATATGCTTGATAGATGTCTACATTATGTGAACGAAGCCTGTTTATAATCGACCATATTTACATAACCAGTTCATTTAATAGCATGATCAAACTTATTCAATAAGAGATTATTGGAGAATGTATGTGCGTATATATGCTTGATATCTCTACTACCTGCACCGCCAGTGAATTCTCTGATGATTGGATTCCAGCTTCAGTGTGGTGCTATTCCATAGGCGTGAATGAGTTATTGTATTTGTACTGATTTAGACAGCTCATCAAAATGGACGCCTACCGAATTCACAATAACACAGCAATGCGTTACACAGTGTCAAATAGTTTGTGTAGTTACGTCTATGTTCTGCTCTGCAGTATTACCAACAAGGGGCAATGACCCTTTCAATACGTTTCTTCGATTGCAAGTCTGGTAATAACTTTCTTGTTATTGCGAGTAGTCATTCATGTAGAGTCAACACACTTGGGTCATAGGGATTTCATAACGGGAATCCAGAGACAAGCAAAACAATACAGATCGCGTGATTTGATTTAGGGCTCACGATAATTTACAATGTAATACTATTCTATAATCAAATTCACTCCTTGAGTGATAAGGGGTGACTATCGTAGAATGTCAGGGGATATCTATGCCTTGTATCTATTTTTGCCTGTTAAGTTTGGTAGGTTTTCTGTATAGTGTTGTTGCGTGGCGTCAATGAAGTCATTGTCCAGAGGCAACATACTAGGGTCTAAGGGGATTTCATATGTCAAAACCATAGACAACCAAACAACAATATAGATCGCGTGATTCCATTTATCAAATTCTGCGTCTCCAGCTACTCTCGTTGTTGATGTTGCAAAGCATAACCTTTCTGTAACCACATGCACAAGACAGTCGGCACATAAGGGGGGGTCCTGACTAATCGCAATCCATGGTATGATAAAGCATATATATATATATATACATATATATTTATTATATATATATTTAGAGATAGAGATATATATATATATATATATAGATATATATATATATATATATATATATATATATATATATATATATATAGATATATATATATATATATATCTATATATATATATATCTCTATATATAATATATATATATAAATATATATATATATATCTCTCTATATCTCTCTCTCTATATATATCTTTCTGTAGCTATATATCTCTATATCTGTATATATAGATATCTCTATATCTATCTATATTTATCTATATCTCTATGTATCTATATAATTTAAATTACATGTAGAGGCATAGAAAGGATGACCTTCCCCTTCGCAACATCGCATACACGATAGTGAGCAGGCGGCGGTACCCAGTTGTAGGTATTAAATGTCCAGAGGAACAAATGCCCTCATGTATTATTCATCAGTGAGTTTGGCTCCCTCGAGAAGTAGCCTTCCATGGAATCGCCATCAAGTGCCTAGTTTTGTCCTTGTTTTGTATGTCTTTATAGGAGTTTATATGAGTTCAGCTGCTTGATGTTGATCTCGGTAATCCCTACGGATGTTCGACCTCGACATCTAATCTAGTCGTATCGAACGGCCAAGAAAAAGACAATGATAGCGATCGTGCCTTTAATTTACTAACAGCGATTGCAAAATGCGAGGATTGTTTCTTTCCTTATATCCTGCAGTGGGAATAGTGACTAGCAGCACCAACAGGTCTCTGGTTCATACGATTGTTGCCATTGTTGCGTGTTTTATATGATTTTGACAACAAGGATATTTATCAAGATTGATCATATACACGTACCATATTCCCCTTAGAAGGGTACGGCTGTATGATGAAAGCGATGTGTTGGGCTACGTTCGATATGGTTGTATGATGAAAGCGATGTGTTGGGCTACGTTCGATATGGCTGTATGATGAAAGCGATGTGTTGGGCTACGTTCGATATGGCTGTATGAAGAAAGCGATGTGTTAGGGTACGTTCGATATGGCTGTATGATGAAAGCGATGTGTTGGGTTACGTTCGATATGGCTTTAAGTAATGTTTTAACCCGACTGAATTGTAATACGATATAGATAATCTAGTCAATAGTTGTGAGCTATGGGCAGGGACCTATGGACCAAACAGGTTTTCCTGGCAATCACAATGCCGTCTTGGTTGGCCATCTTTGTTCAGCTTTTCTACTTATGCAAAATGAGTCAAAACAGAATCAAACCATTGCTGGTTTTCCAAACATATGTACTAGAAATTGCACCCTGCTTCCTTCTGTCGTTGAATGCCCATGTAAGATAATGGTGGTCTTTGCAACCTACGATCTTGAAGAATGCGACAGCTGCGGCAAACAGGGAACCAAGTGTGTTGTAAGATAAATACTGTTAGGCCACATACGATTACAGTCAGAGTTGTTCATGCGTATTTGCTTCCCCCGTACTCGGCAGACCAGGATGTGCATGTTCCGTGAAAATTTAAATAGCGTGCCTTAGTCGTTGAATCACTTTTTAAATCAGTTCTTTCCTGGCCTCCGAGCTCCACACATATATCTCCAAGCATTGCGGAAAATCACCATCTTAAATTCAAAAATCAAAGTTCTTTTAAACCCTACGCCTGGAGCTCGTGTTCTTTCATCCACAGCCTCAAGTGCCTGTCGTGGACACCACATTTCAAGATATGACACTAAGAGGAATTTCAGTAAGATAGACCAATTAGCGACTAATTTAATCGAATAAAATGAATAAATGGAGAAGAGTAACAGCAGAACATGACCAAATGTGACCACACCCTTCCGTTTCCAAATGATCTATGTGAAATTGCTCTGGCTTACATACCCAGGTATGGCAATGCTTTAAGGGTGATGAAAAACACAATAAAACACAACCAAAAACTTGAAGCTGATTGGTTCATCATGCAACTCATTTAATATCCATGGTTACCTCGTCTTTATTCCCTTGTCCGCATAGTTTAGGGAATTTCCAATGAATTGTTGGTTTAAATGATATTAATTTTAAAAGACGAACTTCTTGTCTACAAATTATCACTTTTTTGCGATAGTTACCTTTTCGCAGACCATGCAAAGTCTAATAACGAATATTGTGCATTAGTGGTAACAGGCTTAGAGAAAGCGGTAGTTCAGAATGACAGTGCAATGCTCGTAGAATGCAATACACGATTTGTCATTGCTCTGCAGTAGGCATTGGTTCTAATGTCTGGATTCTTGCCATTACGATTGACACGGACACTGTCTAGATTTATTTGTGATGCATAATATATTGCAATCAGGTGCATCACAATAAATATTCTCTCTATCGAGATGACGAAGATGATAGTCTTGCACATCACATAATTAACCCAAACGTGGTCAACTCAGTATGCCATGTGCGTACAGCTTTGGTACCACAATGGGTTTGCCCAACGAACTTCTACCCCACCATAGTTTTAAAAGGGGTATCATAATAATGACGATGTTAACAACCGTTATGCTGTGCAATGATATAGCAACGACTGATTGGTCCAATTTATGGCATCAATAAATGTATCGAGCTTACACTGTTAAATGCTATAATTCGTTAACATAATCTTCATATTCAGCGTTCTAGAACTTCATGGTGTTATTAATGGTCCTGTTGCTACAGATGTACCTCCACAATCACGCAACAGATATTATTATTAAAGCACAGTCGGTTGAACACGTGTAGCATAATGGGTCTCAGGGCTAACAAGTGAATAGTAGCAGGCGACCACTGCGGTTTGTAAGTCGTTGAGGTAACTGACTCGAGTGATTCATACCACCTGTAGCTAATGGCATTCGCTTGATGTTGCAGCGATGCATGCAACGCAGATTAATCCTGATGATTTGGGGCTTTCTTGTACTCAGGGGTATCAACATTAATTTAAAAAGAATAATTGAGTCTATTAGTACACGGCAATTTAATCGTTAGTCTTATGCACATTTTAAGACCATTCGTACATCAAAGGCATTCAGATTTGCCCAATAAGACAGCACAGTGTCGTTATTAGCATCTAAGTACTCCTATGATAAATAATTCTGTTTTAAGCTTTGTTCCACAGAGACTACTGGGCACTAGGCTTGAGATTACCTCTCACAGATGTCCCTCAAGGGAATCTATTTGTGGTGGGAGATCACTTAACCAGGCTTGTGAAGTATCCGCAATGTACCACTATATCAAAGAATCAACGACGAGACTTTAAGAGATCATTTCTGTCAGCGCAACATTTAACAGTAACGGATAAGCGTCTCCTCACTTCATACGATCACGTGGTGAATGAGGCGAGCAGAGCCTGAAAGCAATCTGTATCGATCTATGATATGATCAATATTCATCAAAAGTCTAGGGCATATTTACTAACCATATATTTTGAAATCTTCATCTGAAGTGTTGCAGCTGACTTCGTGCGCCTAGTAGAGAAGCTGTTGATATTTGAACTGCATTCAAATTGCAGTTTTGTGAAGAGCATTGAAATAGTAAATTACCCACGAGCCAGATATATGCATGCTAATGCTTTAGTGTATTTAGAGTAATCGCTTATCTACTAGGGAGACAGGAATCAACAAGCAAGGCAAGGTTCCGGGATTACTTCGCCGTATCTTGTACACAATACTGCCTTTGTTTTACATAAGGCCTTATCATGTTTGGTTATAATATATTGTACGCTTGTATCAGATACATGGAATATAAATACTTCCAGTGGCATCATTAGCATAGCCGCTTGACGAATGGTATGGTCATTGTCTGTATGACAATCGTTATTTTGCAGACAACCAAACACATTCGACGGATATTTGGCTTGGGTTTTGTGAGCTCTTTTTTTGTGGTTTGAGTTTTTTTCATATTTAAATACAGGTCTTCCCCTAATAAGCGAGTTATCTTAACAAAAGAGCAACAATTGCCATCCGCTATCCGTAATACAAACTAGCACATTTTCAAACTCGCTCCAATGTATGGACCAGAATTGGAGGGAGTTATCAGGGTAGCTCTGCACATATATTCATATATATATGAGCAACATATATGTAAATATAAAATATATATATATTTATATATATATATATATATATCTATATATATATATATATATATATATATATATATATATATATATATATATATATATATATATATATATATATATATACGTAGATGTATACATATATATATACATTATCTATATAAATATATGTATGCATATACATATGCATATATATATATACATACTATATAGTTATATTGTAAATATTTATGCATATGTATATAAATGTATATAACATATATATACATAAACAAGTATACTTGTACATACATATGAATATTTATACATATATATGTATATTTGTATGAATATATATAAATATATACAAATATATATAAATACTTATATACATAAACATTGATACATAACAATTTGCTTATAAATAAATACACACACATATGCATATAGATAAATGTGTATATATATGCATACTTATGCAAACATCTATATATGCATGCACATATTATATATATATATATATATATATATATATATATATATATATATATATATATATATATATATATGTATATATGTGGATACTTGCCACTCACAGAACTCATCATCAAAGATGGCGTTGCCCTTCACACTGCTAAGTTAGACGCAATAACCGGCACATTAAAGCAGGAAGAAACATTGCAGTAGTAAATACAAACAACTGCCAAAAGAAACTTTGCTGTTTGGATGCTTTTGTGACAGGCACGCAAATACTGGTTTATTTGCAAATGCATGAATATTTCTATTGCGCTTCAATAAATGAGTAGCAAACGACGACCCAGATTGACAAAAAACCACCGCGTGCCTGGCACAGATACGTGTGTGTGATTTGCTAATAGCAATGAGGTTTGGTGCATCCACTTGTATCGTTATCCACAGTATGCAGAAGTAAACCTCCCTCATAACTTCCTCCTCACTATTGCACTTAAAACCCGTGCTTTTTTGTCGCGGAACGTAAATTAACAAATGCAGTAGAAATGCCAAATGTATCGCGGTATCCAATAACATGTAACCTATGCGATCTGTTATATTGGTCTCGACTAGTTGTATTGTGTCACTGAGATTATTTGAACAATTATTAGTATACTAAGCAAATATATAAATACCGCAGCAATTAACCCCATTGATAATACAACCGTTGATGCTGCTTTGCATGACACAAGCCTATTTTGCCGTCTCTTCTTTTTTTGTAGCAGAATTAATTAATTGTAATCTGGATATTACAAGTTCAGCGATAGATTTATGATTTTGTTTGGTCCATGGTCAGATGATGCTATTTTCCGATGTCTGCAGGTAATATGACAGTGTAATACTTTGGCTGGGGCACTGTGCAAATTATGCGTTGGTCAAAGGCACTGCTTGGAACAATTCAAGGTTACGGAAAACTGAAAATAATTTAACATAGGATACTTTTTCAATTGAATAGTGAGGCAATCAGACAGCTTAGTAACTCCTAAAAAGAAGTAACTCTCTTATATGATTTATTTCAATGATGTCCTTTTCATGAGTAATAACATATCTCAGATGGCTGCAAAACGTGTTGTCATTAATAAGCCGTATCACGAAACTGACAGGTCATCCTTCATGTTTGTCGGCGTGGGGTGTGGGCGGTTTGTAATAAAGAAATTGTCGGCTGGTTGGTATTCAACTATCGTACTATATCCTATCATACCCATCATATCCTACGCATTATCCAATCTATATATCACGCTGTTACATCTCGCTGTTTCTTCGCTGGCCTTTCCGTTTCGAATCGACTCCCCTTCTCTTCCCAAGCTTCGTGTTCCTCCGCATCATGTCATTTTCACATCCATAAGCGTTTATCGTGGTTCAGCAGACCCACCGATTAGCGGCACAATGCGCTGACAGCTTTGGGAAAACCCTAGTTCATAATTGATAAATGATTTGTTCCATTATATAATGGTAAATACTGATAAGAATTTGCATCGTGATTATCTGCCGGATTACAATTTGTCTCAATCAGCAGGTATTATAACTGCCAAAGACGCAACCTTTAAGGACAGAACAACTTGAATGCAGCATGATTTACAGCTGATGACATATGATAGTGAATGGCTCAGTGAGGTTTCATTCTTGCCAGCGTCTTTATACTCCTGTGTAACGGCCTGTCTTTTTATCTTCGCTTCTCTGTCGAGTCCACACAAAATGTACTTCACATATATAACGGAATCTAATGTAACTTGTAAAGCCGTACTGAGAGTGTAATAAATAATGAAAGTGCGTTTAACGTAATAGATTATTTTTACATTGTCCCGCATGTTAATTCACTGGCATGTGATATGGCTATACTTGACATCGTACAAATTATGATGAAATCTTTCTTTGCGCTCGTTCGAGAAATGACAGTTTGTATTTTTCCCGTAGAGAGATATGTCAAATCCGTCAAAATACACCAACTTCCGTTCACAACGCAACAAGGCTTACAGGTGTAGTGATGTGACTGCTACTTAATGCTGCTGGGCCCGTTACTGGAGCATGCAATGAATAATTATAATAACAGCAAACTGGGGCAAGTGGCGTCTAATAACGAACATCTTCTGCACAATCCACATACATTTTAGAGGTTGTGATGTAACCTTAGTGCTTCATTCATCGTCGCATATCTATCATATCAACTTTTTGATATCGTCAGCCAACCACATCAGGTTATCTCGTACCACTACAAGCACAGTGAATATCTAATCAGTAGACCACTTGTTGCTCTGAAATATTATGCGAACCTGATATAATTTTTCGCCCGTCATTATGCAGTAAATCCGGTTAGTGATGTTGTGTCGCTGTCGTAGGGCATTTATATGGACAGCAATGCTTCCCTCGAGTGTAAGCAATCCATTATCCGCGTTGACGTTCAATTAGCAGCTCGATTGTCGACCGAGATCATGGCAACAGGATATTCTTGATTACAAGCCTGACTATACTCACACATTCGACAACCAGAGATATTCATGCAGACGCTGACACTTTCAACCTACCTTTATTTAGTACATTCCGAACGTGTTTTTGTCACATAATGTATGGTCACTATGGTATTATATGCCATTCACCACGAGAAATGATGAGCAAATACTGCGAAGAGCTTATTTCAATAGCATCCTATCAAATGGGAATTACACTGCATACGGAGGCAACACATTGACAGTAGTGGGGTTTATGATTTATAAAGCCACCGCTGTATTGCATGGTTAAAGAGTGTGAGTGATTAGAGCAAGAGTTGTGTTCAGACGTCAGTGAGCGAACGGTAGAAGAAGGACAGTGGGCAGGAGGCGCGAGAAGGAAGAGCAATCTAAAGGCACAAGGTCGTGAGTTGGCAAGTAAGTTAATTAATAGGATTATAGGATACAATGCGATACGCTTAGATCATAATCAATTTTAAGGATAATTAAAAAGGTACAGATCATAGAAGTATTCTCAAGTTCCCTATTAAGAGATTGGTGTATTTTTGCTGCTGCTATTGCTCTTGTTGCTGTTGCTGCTGCTGCTGCTGCCAACCGGAAACTGATTATAGTATGTCTGTCTGATGTGATATGATATGCATGTTTCATTATGATATATTTGTTACATACTATATAATGCGACTTGCTGTTGTGATGTTCACAAAACGGCTGATCTACTTCCCATTGGTGACGGACTAGTGTCTCTTGTCTCATAAAGCATTCCCGTCGCGTGCCTTTGGCACGTTACATTATGTCCCCATCAAAATTTGCGGCAATAAAACTGCGCACTGAATTCCAGTTAGCAGTGTCAGAAACACCGCACAACGTCAATTGTGCATATCCCCATGTCTATTGACAATGTGTGTATTGTACGACGGCTGACTCATAACGTGCACCGAGAGGTTGGACAAACAACTAGACACATCAGTTTTCCTCTTTACAGCGTCTCACTGTGTGCGTATTGCAATGAATTACAATCTTTCACTAAGAACTGGCTTATTTCTTTTCGGATCAGCGCATCCTTCGCTGGTATAATGGTCCAATTAAATTACATATATATACAGATATATGTACATACATATATATGTATACAGTTGCATCTACCCATATATATGGTTCTTTGTGAAAATATATATATTGATATATAAATATATATATTAACATATATATATATACAAACTTATACATATATGTATATATATATATATATATGTATATATATATATCTTTGTATATATATATAAAAGATATATATATATATACTCTATATATATATATATATATATATCTATATATATATATATATCTCTATCTATATATATATATATCTCTATATCTCTCTATATATATGTATGTATTCCCTCTCTCTATATATATATACATATATAGTTATTCCCCCGATAACTCGCGTCGGGATTACTCGCGAATCTGCATAATTCACCCTCAGGTCTTGGACCCGAAAATGGGAGTAATCTTAACAGAATAGGATTAAAAAACTTTAGTCTTATTGACATCCGCCATCCGTAATAGTGTGCTTTAACAACAAGCTTCCCTGAGAGAGGTGTTGACACCAAGGGAATAAAGTGTAAATAAGGTGAGAATTTGTTTGGAGCTGGAGGCGAATATAAATTTAATAAATTTAATATCGAATCAGCTAATTTTGAATTTCTCTCATCGATCTATCTCTCTCTCTCTCTCTCTCTCTCTCTCTCTCTCTCTCTCTCTCTCTCTCTCTCTCTCTCTCTGTCTCTCTCTCTCTCTCTCTCTCTCTCTCTGTCTCTGTCTCTCTCTCTCTCTGTCTCTCTGTCTCTCTCTCTCTCTCTCTCTCTCTCTCTCTCTCTCTCTCTCTCTCTCTCTCACAAGTGAGTCGTGCAAGCTTGGAATGCATCTACTTATGAGAAAGAAAAAAATGCTCATGATATTGTTATCATATACGCTGTAAAAACGTAAAATTATTTAACCGTATTTGATTCCCTTTACTAGTTCACTGAGTACTAATGACAGATACATAATTTCCTGAATTCGGAGACTGACGTTTAATGGACAACCTGAACATGAAAAATGATATTGGCAGTGTCTACCAAGTAGATCCTTCATTTTAAACTCGCTATCAAATGAAGTAGCTTCATAAGATCACTATCTCATTGATACTGTCAATAACTATTCAGCCTTCTAAGCTAGGCTTAGCCGACATATTGGCGTTTACATCGCAGTGAAAGGAATATCCACGCGGCGACAGAGAGAGTAGCTGCACACGTTATAAATTCTGAGACTCTTCCGAATTTGAATTTTACAGTCAATATTTACAGTTTATATCCATTCCGGTAACATAAGACTTGGTCAAATGAATCAACAGCCTAACAGCAGACGAGTATTATAACTTGAAACGTATCATTGCGAGGCATGTTGTCCAAACTATTTTAATGCTACATATATGCTGGAAACTTAGTTAATGACTGCTCCAACGTTCAAGTGTGAAGCACGATGAATAGATAATAGCTGATGAAATGTAATGTACCCCCGACTGCCCCCCCCCCGTTAAAGGAATAGACAGGACAGTTAACCAACCGATATCCAACGCACACAGTTGCATAATATCTTCATCATTCTATGTAGAAAGAGGAAAGTCATGGACGCGACTGCCAAGTTGCTATGACTAAAATTATGGAGGAATGTGCTGGAATATTACTTCTGGGTTATACAAACCCAAAGCGATATACAATAGTAATTAATGATCCCAGCAACATGACTTATTTGACCAAAGTACTGGTAACTAGTGTCGTGTTAAACGAAAAAGTGGCCGCCAAGGGTATAGCATAGTCAAGGTCCCCTAGCCTGAAGGCTGCGGGCGCTGCTTACATGTTACTGATATTCAATAGTCTCGCCTTCAGGTCTAGGGGAACTTAATGTCTTGAAATGGACAGGCATCCCAGATTTGGGATGCTCCAATCATAAGCCGTGTCTCTCGGTCACTCTCGGGTACTTTTGAGTTGTTGTCTCTCATTGGTTAGTTCTACAAGTTCCGAAGAACGAGTGATTTTTATGAGCCGGGCACACATTCTACAACACTCCGATTTGTTGTTTCACGCTGAGTGGCACCGTTAATCACACAGTCGGCGAGAGAAGCAGACATACAACTGGCTCTTTTTAACTGACTATTACGTAAACATACTATCGTGCAGCTAAGCGATTAAAGCGCTTGTTGTGGTGCCAATTTGAACTTTTGAGACGCCCCATAATTCCAGAAGACATTCAATGTGTTCTCATTGGACCCAGACCACTACAATGTCCATGACGTCACATAGAACCGAGGGTGCGTATCACAAGCCAGACACGCGCAATTAAGGTAAATCCGGGTCACAACCTTTGCGTTGATTGGTCACGAATATTAACGAACGTGTCTAATGAATATTCGGTCGCGCCAGTTTTAGACCTTGTCTGGTCGTAGACTCTAGGGCGAGAAGCGTAGCGGAACCCCTTGAGTCTGGGACGCAGACTAGGTATAGCACTATATGACTATAAAATGTAATTAATTTTCCATACGACCGGTTGCTATAGATGATAAGTGTATGCTTCATATGTTATGTGTCCTCAACCAGAACGTAGAATCCATGTCAGTTATAGACAGAGATGCTGGATGTTTCAAAGAATATCACATAAGTGAGTCATGCAAGTTTGGAATGGAAATATTGATGACCAAGTCAAATGCTTTTGATTAAGTTACTATGACGTCGAAATATGACCCAAACCTAAACAATAGGCTGGCATCGTCATTTTGTGTACTATTGATGTATTTGATAGCTCGCACAGCAAAGATTATAAGCTACAATGCAGCAGTGTTAGTCATGGCACAATAACATTGACAATCCCTAAAACATGATACAACATTCACTAACTATGCATGTCTAAAAAAGAATAAAAGTTTTAATCATAACTATTAAAAAGCAATTATGAATACTCGTAGTTTGAACAAACATTGACCAAATAGGCATGTCTGAATAATATCAAAAGTACGAACCACATAGATAAATAAGATACTAAACGCGCTCGTGGTTTGCTGTATGAAGCATGTTGTGCCCAGCACATTATCGCATTATTCATTTTGCTCACAGATGCCTTTGACACAGGAGAGCGATTGTAGCCAGCAACCAATACTATTGCCCACCAAGTAGACCCATTACGCGCTCCACTACGCATCCAAATTTACATGACTTGAATGCGGAATGTAAATCAGTACCTCACATTCAAATGCCAAATATATGGTGCGATCAAATTAAACTTAACCTATTTGATTGGTTACATTAGTTCCGTCTAGTTTTATTGTGACTTTGTCATGTCATTGAGGTTACTTGAACGATGATTAGTATACTAAGCAAATATATAAATACCATGGTAATGAACCCGATTAATGCTATAACCCTTGATGCTGTTTGGCGCAACACAAGCCTGGTTCGCCGTCTCTTCTCTGTTCGTTGCTAAATTCATTAAATGTAGACGGGATATTACAAGCTAATTTAAGCAATTGATTTATGATATTGTTTTGGCCCATGGACAAGTAATGTTATCATACGGTGTCTGCAGGTTGAATGACAGTGTAATATATTGGCTGGTGCGTTATGTAAATTGTGCTATTGTCAACGACATCGCTTGGAGCAATTTAAGGTTATTGAAAACTGCAACTAATTCAATAATGCCCTAGCTGCAGAAAGGGGTGTCACAAATATACTGTCTCAAGTGCGTCGGCGCGGGGAGTAGGAGGGCTCTTATAAAGCAATTGTCGGCTTGTTGGATTTGAGCTATTGTACTATATCCTGTCATACCCATCATATCGTACACATTATTTCATCTATATATCGCGCTGTTACATCGTGTTGTTGCTTTTCTGACCTTTCCTTTTCGAAACAACTTCCCTTCTTTGACGCCCAAGCCTCATGTCCTTCCGCATTATGTCATTTCCACCTCCGTAAGCTTTTGTCATGGCGCAGATCAAACGATTAGTGGCACAATGCGCTGACAGCTTTGGGAAACCTCTAGTTTATAATTTATTTATAAATGTTTTGTTCCATTATACAATGGTAAATATTGATAAGTATTTACATTGTGATTATCGGTCAGATTACAATTATTCTCAAACAGCAGGTATTAAACTGCCAAAAAAGCAACCTTTAAGGACAGAACAACTTGAATGTAGCATGATAGCTGATGGCATATGATAGTGAATGGCTCAGTGAGGATTCATTCTAGCCAGCGTCTTTATACTCCTGTGTAACGGCCAATCTTTCGATCTTCGCTTCTCTGTCGAATAATTAGTCCACAAAAAACGTACTTTACATATATCACGGAATCTAATATCCCTCGTAAAGCTATGATAGTGCAATATATGATAAAAGTGTGTTTAACGAAATAAATTATTTTCACATTGCCTGTATTGTCACGCATATTAATTTATTTGCATGTGATATGGCTCAAATTGACATTGTGCAAATTGATAGCTATTCTTTGCGTTCGTTTTGTGAAATGACAGTCTGAACCTTTCTCGTAGAAGGATTATTCTTTAATTCAGTACATTCCGAACGTGTTGTTGTCACATAATAAATAGTCACTAAGGCATTATGTGCTATTCACCATGTGAAATGATGAGCAAACATTACTGCTGAACGCTTATTTCAATAGCATCCTATCAAATGGGAATTACAATGCATACGGAGGCAACACATTGAAAGTAGGCAAGTAAGTTAGTTAATAAGATCATAGGATTCGATGCGATACGTTCAGGTAGGCTAGATCAAAGTCAAGTTGAGGTTAATTAGAAAGGTATGGATCATAAGATTGTACTTCAGTTCTCCATTTACATAACCACTTATGATTTGTAGTCATGTATGCAGCAATTTGATATACATAGCCGATGTATGATTACGGTAGCAATGATTATTTATTAAGTCAGCTGAAGTGCACTTTGCAAGTTATATTTGCGTTTGTATACTGGAAGTTCTCTGCTCATTGAGTTAATCAAGAATAGGAATCAAGATGTGATAAACGTCATTATGTCAAGGTACCAATATAAGCTTGCCAAAGTTCCGAATCAATCATGACGTAAATTCTCATATATAATGACATCAGATAACCTGACTAGGGCTTTTGTAGAGCAGTCAGCATTTAGTGCCAATCGTTCAGTGCCCCGGTGCATCGCAATGTCGGCTTTAATTGTATAGAAATGCAACAAAAGGAAACACTTTGGTTCACTTTATGTCACTTTCAACAACTATATGATATCGCAGAGGTAAATGAAGATGATGCTGATAAATAACCAAGCTCAAATGATTAATTGGAGTTGATCATTACTTATGAAGATATATTATTAATAAAAGCGGACCATCAACCTGGGATGGCAATTTTTTAAAAATCCAAACTGAATGCCATTACTTCAGGGAAGGATAAGTCAAGACGGGAGAGTTAACCGATAACGTGCCTGTTAACTTTTAAAACTATGCAGCCAGATGGTTACATTCAAAGTGTCCTGTATGAATAATCCATATCTAATATCGCAGGCCCGAAAAACGACTTACAATATCCATGCATGTGACAATCAAAATGAAAGACTGCCTCCTTATGCATGATATGGGTGTTTGATGTGTGTTTCGGCATTATTGCTCACAATGATTGATGACTGCCATGCTGCTCCAGGCGCTTCAGCACCCAAGCAGCGCGGAACACATCCTGATGTCTTGAGTTTAAAAGACACGTCCATGCAATATGCTATTCATTTGGAGTTATCATGTTTTCATTTTACCACCATCGTTATCACAATCATCATTACCAACATCACCATTGTCATCGCGACATAACGAATCTACAGACCATGAGGCATCTACATTATGCGGTACCTAACTACAAAGATTGTCAACTGTGCGCAATTGAAATAGCTTATTATGCTGTTGCCAAATTTATTCGAGTTCTGCTAGCGGTGCCGTGGCTATAGCACTATTTGAATTATGTATCAGCCAACATATTTCCCAGTGTCTAAAAGACACCGGACAATAACATCACCTGACAAACTACCCAAATACCATCGTATATCAATTATCTGAATTACCTTGTAATATATTGCTTGTGCCACTGAATAACAATTGAGTAAATAGGCAGCGAACACAAAAGAGACAGCAAACGAGAATGCTGTCGTTGATAACACAATCCAAGGTTATATTACTACAGTGCTGTAAGGTTGTTGTATATTTGCATAGTTTACCATACAATATGCAAATAACTTCAGTGAGAGAGCAAATATTGTTCCCTGAACTGAATATTACTGACATCCGTAATCACCCATTCATCACACCTACATTATAAGTCAAAACGATGACAGTTAATGTGATTGACCATATTTCGATCAATACAATTCGCAGGCGTCCAGTGACATCACGTCCTTGTAAGCTACTAGTCGGATCAGTATTGTTTCACATGATGCAGCAATTAAACTCAAGCATTGGAAGATGTATGGTGAGAGACATATTGCAGGGCTTTCATGTCCATTCCATCGACTAGCAAGCAATGACATTCAATTAATTCATCAGTTAAATTTCAATAGAAATGAAGACCCATAAGACCCACTTATCGCAATTGGCATTCATGCAATACCACGAAGTTAAAATAAACGATGACAGCTCGATTATTAAGAGATTGGTTGTATTTTTGCTGCTGCTATTGCTCTTGTTGCTGTTGCTGCTGCTGCTGCTGCCAACCGGAAACTGATTATAGTATGTCTGTCTGAATGTGATATGATATGCATGTTTCATTATGATATATTTGTTACATACTATAATAATGCCGACTTGCTGTTGTGATGTTTCACAAACGGCTGATCTACTTCCCATTGGTGACGGACTAGTGTCTCTTGTCTCATAAAGCATTCCCGTCGCGTGCCTTTGGCGCGTTACATTATGTCCCCATCAAAATTTGCGACAATAAAAACTGCGCCCTGAATTCCAGTTAGCAGTGTCAGAAACACCGCACATAACGTCAATGTGCATATCCCCATGTCTATTGACAATGTGTGTATTTGTACGACGGCTGACTCATAACGTGCACGGAGAGGTTGGACAAACAACTAGACACATCAGTTTTCCTCTTTACAGCGTCTCACTGTGTGCGTATTGCAATAAATTACAATCTTTCACTAAGAACTGGCTTATTTCTTTTCGGATCAGCGCATCCTTCGCTGGTATAATGATCCAATTAAATTACATATATATACAGATATATGTACATACATATATATGTATACAGTTGCATCTACCCATATATATGGTTCTTTGTGAAAATATATATATTGATATATAAATATATATATAACATATATATATACAAATTAATACAGAGGGTGAGATATATATATAGGTATAGAGATATATAGATATGAGGTATATATATCTAAATATATATATATAGATAGATATATATATAGACTACTATATATATTCTATAATATATAAAGAGAGATATATATGTATTTAGAAATATATATACATATATACATATATTAGTTATTCCCCCGATAACTCGCGTCGGGATTACTCGCGAATCTGCATAATTCACCCTCAGGTCTTGGACCCCGAAAAATGGGAGTAATCTCTCTCTCTCTCTCTGCTCTCTCTCTCTCTCTCTCTCTCTCTCTCTCTCTCTCTCTCTCTCTCTCTGAAGATCTCTCTCTCTCTCTCTCTAATCTCTCGCTCTGCTATCCTCTTGTATCTCTGCTCTCTCTCTCTCTCTCTTCTCTCTCGCTCGCTCTCGCTCTCTCTCTCTCTCTCTCTCTCGCTCTCTCTCTCTAGATATATATATATAGATATATATATATATAGAGATATATATATATATATATATATATATATATATATATATATTATATATATAAGCAGCATTTGTAGTCTTCTGACGCTTTATGACCCACGATGTGTGATTTTGGATGATCATGATTAAGACAAGAAGTCTTGTGTAACGCATTGGCAATATACATCTTAATGACAAAACATCGTATCGTCTGATGCAGAGCAATCTGGTCACAGGGGAGTTATTAGGCATTGCTTCCCTCGACGCAGTCAACATTGCCGCAATGTACCACTTTGAGCAGACAATTGTTGGTGGGACTCCATCACACAGACAGGGATGCTGGCCGTCAAAAAGATTATCACAAGTGAGTCGTGCAAGCTTGGAATGCATCTACTTATGAGAAAGAAAAAAATGCTCATGATATTGTTATCATATACGCTGTAAAAACGTAAAATTATTTAACCGTATTTGATTCCCTTTACTAGTTCACTGAGTACTAATGACAGATACATAATTTCCTGAATTCGGAGACTGACGTTTAATGGACAACCTGAACATGAAAAATGTTATTGGCAGTGTCTACCAAGTAGATCCTTCATTTTAAACTCGCTATCAAATGAAGTAGCTTCATGAGATCACTATCTCATTGATACTGTCAATAACTATTCAGCCTTCTAAGCTAGGCTTAGCCGACATATTGGCGTTTACATCGCAGTAAAAGTAATATCCACGTGGCGACAGATAGAGTAGTTGCACACGTTATAAATACTGAGACTCTTCCGAATTTGAATTTTACAGTCAATATTTACAGTTTATATCCATTCCGGTAACATAAGACTTGGTCAAATGAATCAACAGCCTAACAGCAGACGAGTATTATAACTTGAAACGTATCATTGCGAGGCATGTTGTCCAAACTATTTTAATGCTACATATATGCTGGAAACTTAGTTAATGACTGCTCCAACGTTCAAGTGTGAAGCACGATGAATAGATAATAGCTGATGAAATGTAATGTACCCCCGACTGCCCCACCCCCGTTAAAGGAATAGACAGGACAGTTAACCAACCGATATCCAACGCACACAGTTGCATAATATCTTCATCATTCTATGTAGAAAGAGGAAAGTCATGGACGCGACTGCCAAGTTGCTATGACTAAAATTATGGAGGAATGTGCTGGAATATTACTTCTGGGTTATACAAACCCAAAGCGATATACAATAGTAATTAATGATCCCAGCAACATGACTTATTTGACCAAAGTACTGGTAACTAGTGTCGTGTTAAACGAAAAAGTGGCCGCCAAGGGTATAGCATAGTCAAGGTCCCCTAGCCTGATGGCTGCGGGCGCTGCTTACATGTTACTGATATTCAATAGTCTCGCCTTCAGGTCTAGGGGAACTTAATGTCTTGAAATGGACAGGCATCCCAGATTTGGGATGCTCCAATCATAAGCCGTGTCTCTCGGTCACTCTCGGGTACTTTTGAGTTGTTGTCTCTCATTGGTTAGTTCTACAAGTTCCGAAGAACGAGTGATTTTTATGAGCCGGGCACACATTCTACAACACTCCGATTTGTTTTTTCACGCTGAGTGGCACCGTTAATCACACAGTCGGCGAGAGAAGCAGACATACAACTGGCTCTTTTTAACTGACTATTACGTAAACATACTATCGTGCAGCTAAGCGATTAAAGCGCTTGTTGTGGTGCCAATTTGAACTTTTGAGACGCCCCATAATTCCAGAAGACATTCAATGTGTTCTCATTGGACGCAGACCACTACAATGTCCATGACGTCACATAGAACCGAGGGTGCGTATCACAAGCCAGACACGCGAAATTAAGGTCAATCCGGGTCACAACCTTTGCGTTGATTGGTCACGAATATTAACGAACGTGTCTAATGAATATTCGGACGCGCCAGTTTTAGACCTTGTCTGGTCGTAGACTCTAGGGCGAGAAGCGTAGCGGAACCCCTTGAGTCTGGGACGCAGACTAGGTATAGCACTATACGACTATAAAATGTAATTAATTTTCCATACGACCGGTTGCTATAGATGATAAGTGTATGCTTCATATGTTATGTGTCCTCAACCAGAACGTAGAATGTTTTAGAATGTCCGCATATGTAGCTAGGCATCATATGGATTCCACTTGCCAGACGTATAATGAGCGCTTTCCATTGCATATAGCTGCATAACTAGTCTATATGGCTCGCTTTATTGCTCAGATGGTCGTAAAAGACAATTTATGCTTTTACAACTAACCTTATCTTTAAATCCATGTCAGTTATAGACAGAGATGCTGGATGTTTCAAAGAATATCACATAAGTGAGTCATGCAAGTTTGGAATGGAAATATTGATGACCAAGTCAAATGCTTTTGATTAAGTTACTATGACGTCGAAATATGACCCAAACCTAAACAATAGGCTGGCATCGTCATTTTGTGTACTATTGATGTATTTGATAGCTCGCACAGCAAAGATTATAAGCTACAATGCAGCAGTGTTAGTCATGGCACAATAACATTGACAATCCCTAAAACATGATACAACATTCACTAACTATGCATGTCTAAAAAAGAATAAAAGTTTTTAATCATAACTATTAAAAAGCAATTATGAATACTCGTAGTTTGAACAAACATTGACCAAATAGGCATGTCTGAATAATATCAAAAGTACGAACCACATAGATAAATAAGATACTAAACGCGCTCGTGGTTTGCTGTATGAAGCATGTTGTGCCCAGCACATTATCGCATTATTCATTTTGCTCACAGATGCCTTTGACACAGGAGAGCGATTGTAGCCAGCAACCAATACTATTACCCACCAAGTAGACCCATTACGCGCTCCACTACGCATCCAAATTTACATGTCTTGAATGCGGAATGTAAATCAGTACCTCACATTCAAATGCCAAATATATGGTGCGATGAAATTAAACTTAACCTATTTGATTGGTTACATTAGTTCCGTCTAGTTTTATTGTGACTTTGTCATGTCATTGTGGTTACTTGAACGATGATTAGTATACTAAGCAAATATATAAATACCATGGTAATGAACCCGATTAATGCTATAACCCTTGATGCTGTTTGGCGCAACACAAGACTGGTTCGCCGTCTCTTCTCTGTTCGTTGCTAAATTCATTAAATGTAGACGGGATATTACAAGCTAATTTAAGCAATTGATTTATGATATTGTTTTGGCCCATGGACAAGTAATGTTATCATACGGTGTCTGCAGGTTGAATGACAGTGTAATATATTGGCTGGTGCGTTATGTAAATTGTGCTATTGTCAACGACATCGCTTGGAGCAATTTAAGGTTATTTCCACTTCCATAAGCTTTTGTCATGGCGCAGATCAAACGATTAGTGGCACAATGCGCTGACAGCTTTGGGAAACGTCTAGTTTATAATTTATAAATGTTTTGTTCCATTATACAATGGTAAATAATGATAAGTATTTACATTGTGATTACCGGTCAGATTACAATTATTCTCAAACAGCAGGTATTCCAAAAATGCAACCTTTAAGGACAGAACAACTTGAATGTAGCATGATAGCTGATGGCATATGATAGTGAATGGCTCAGTGAGGATTCATTCTAGCCAGCGTCTTTATACTCCTGTGTAACGGCCTATCTTTCGATCTTCGCTTCTCTGTCGAATAATTAGTCCACAAAAAACGTACTTTACATATATCACGGAATCTAATATCCCTCGTAAAGCCATGATAGTGCAATATATGATAAAAGTGCGTTTAACGAATTAAATTATTTTCACATTGCCTGTATTGTCACGCATATTAATTCATTTGCATTTGATATGGCTCAAATTGACATTGTGCAAATTGATAGCTATTCTTCGCGTTCGTTTGTGAAATGACAGTTTGAACCTTTCTCGTAGAAGGATTATTCTTTAATTCAGTACATTCCGAACGTGTTGTTGTCACATAATAACTGGTCACTAAGGAATTATGTGCTCTTCACCATGTGAAATGATGAGCAAACATTACTGCTGAGCGCTTATTTCAATAGCATCCTATCAAATGGGAATTACAACGTGCACGGAGGCAACACATTGAAAGTGGGCAAGTAAGTTAGTTAATAGGATCATAGGATTCGATGCGATACGTTTAGGTAGGCTAGATCAAAGTCAAGTTGAGGTTAATAAGAAAGGTATGGATCATAAGATTATACTTCAGTTCTCCGTTTACATAACCACTTATGATTTGTAGTCATGTATGCAGCAATTTGATATACATAGCCGATGTATGATTACGGTAGCAATGATTATTTATTAAGTCAGCTGAAGTGCACTTTGCAAGTTATATTTGCGTTTGTATACTGGAAGTTCTCTGCTCATTGAGTTAATCAAGAATAGGAATCAAGATGTGATAAACGTCATTTTGTCTTGCTGCATAGCTCGTATTTCTAATTTTCACTCGTAATGAATAATCAAGCAAGCAAACCTGCACCACACATACACGATAGCACCACTTGAGTGTGTTTAATCCACCTTTACGCCACATGTGTTTGATACATGATAACACAGAATTATCAGCCCCTGTCTTTGGCATTGTACACTAGACTTGTGTTTGGTCGTACCGACACCTAACTGCTTATTCACGAATAATTAGTTTTGTTCTACACACAACTGTGCTGTCGATTGAAATGGCCAATTTGGGATCGTAGTGAGTAGCAAAGAAAATTATCATTGACCTTCCATATCATGGCAACCATATCACAGTAAATGCTCGTTATGCGTATAGCTACAACTCTTCGGGTGAAAGAGCGAACACATTTATAACGTCGTCATCAATAAGCAGCAATAAACCTGGTCCTTGAACTCCAGTTAGTAGGGTCAGAAATATCAAATAACTGTAATTATGCATAAGCCTATTTGCACACAAGACGTGTGTATGGAGCAAGGCCTGGTTCATATCGTGAACAGAAAGGTTGGACAAACAACTATATACATCAGTTTTACAATAAACAGCGTGAAACCGTGTGCGGATTGCCCATACTGTCAATTAATAACATCAAAGTCCGTTCCTTAATGTTTTGTGATTTGAGTACGCGTTTCCAGCGAATCAATAAAATATAGGATTGAGTGTACGTACATGGAATAAATTGCTATCAATTACAACCTCTTCAGGGTCAGAGCAACCTTCGCTGAAATAATTGCCGCATTGAATATATATATATATATAAACATATATGCATGCACATATATGCATACATATAATAATGCACATATATGCATACAAATATATATATGCATCTATCGATTTATATATATATGTTTAAATACATATATGTATGTATATATATATATGTATATATATATATATTTTATATATATATGTATATATAAATATATATATTTATATATATATATATTTATATATATATATATATATATATATATATATATATATTTATATATATATATACATATACATATGTATACAAATATATATTTGTGAGCTTATTTCGTTCTCAAGGTACCAATATAAGCTTGCCAAAGTTCCGAATCAATCATGACGTAAATTCTCATATATAATGACAGCAGATAACCTGACTAGGGCTTTTGTAGAGCAGTCAGCATTTAGTGACAATCGTTCAGTGCCCCGGTGCATCGCAATGTCGGCTTTAATTGTATAGAAATGCAACAAAAGGAAACACTTTGGTTCACTTTATGTCACTTTCAACAACTATATGATATCGCAGAGGTAAATGAAGATGATGCTGATAAATAACCAAACTCAAATGATTAATTGGAGTTGATCATTACTTGTGAAGATATATTATTAATAAAAGCGGACCATCAACCTGGGATGGCAATTTTTTAAAAATCCAAACTGAATGCCATTACTTCAGGGAAGGATAAGTCAAGACGGGCGAGTTAACCGATAACGTGCCTGTTAACTGTTAAAACTATGCAGCCAGATGGTTAAATTCAAAGTGTCCTGTATGAATAATCCATATCTAATATCGCAGGCCCGAAAAACGACTTACAATATCCATACATGTGACAATCAAAATGAAAGACTGCCTCCTTATGCATGATATGGGTGTTTGATGTGTGTTTCGGCATTATTGCTCACAATGATTGATGACTGTCATGTTGCTCCAGGCGCTTCAGGACCCAAGCAGCGCGGAACATCCTGATGTCTTGAGTTTAAAAGACACGTCCATGCAATATGCTATTCATTTGGAGTTATCATGTTTTCATTTTACCACCATCGTTATCACAATCATCATTACCAACATCACCATTGTCATGGCGAAATCTACAGAGCATGAGGCATCTACATTATACGGTACCTAACTAGAAAGATTGTCAACTGTGCGCAATAGAAATAGCTTATTATGCTGTTACCAAATTGGCTGCACCTAGGAGTAACATTCGAGTTCTGCTAGCGGTGCCGTGGCTATAGCACTATTTGAATTATGTATCAGCCAACATATTTCCCAGTGTCTAAAAGACACCGGACAATAACATCACCTGACAAACTACCCAAATACCATCGTATATCAATTATCTGAATTACCTTGTAATATATTGCTTGTGCCACTGAATAACAATTGAGTAAATTGGCAGCGAACACAAAAGAGACAGCAAACGAGAATGCTGTCGTTAATAACACAATCCAAGGTTATATTACTACAGTGCTCTAAGGTTGTTATATATTTGCATAGTTTACCAAACAATATGCAAATAACTTCAGTGAGAGAGCAAATATTGTTCCCTGAACTGAATATTACTGACATCCGTAATCACCCATTCATCACACCTACATTATAAGTCAAAACGATGACAGTTAATGTGATTGACCATATTTCGATCAATACAATTCGCATGCGTCCAGTGACATCACGTCCTTGTAAGCTACTAGTCGGATCAGTGTTGTTTCACATGATGCAGCAATTAAACTCAAGCATTGGAAGATGTATGGTGAGAGACATATTGCAGGGCTTTCATGTCCATTCCATCGACTAGCAAGCAATGACATTCAATTAATTCATCAGTTAAATTTCAATAGAAATGAAGACCCATAAGACCCACTTATCGCAATTGGCATTCATGCAATACCACGAAGTTAAAATAAACGATGACAGCTCGATGCGTCAGGCGTCTGTTGGCTCTGTTTAAATATAGAATGTGTGACTAATGAGAATTATCGCAAGAGGGTTGCCATATGGTTTAAAAATGGTCCTACAATTTGGAGAATCTGTGGTATCTCAATAACATTCATGGGCTAGACTGTGATATATATTGGTATTACCTGAGGATCCATTAATTACTTACAAGATTGCCATATCATATCATACTACATACACGGCTCTTTACACCATGCTAACGAACAAACTTTGTTGTCAATGCAGATAATGTCCTCGTAAATCACTCTACACGACCAACAGCCGACTTTCAGAAGGGAGTTGACTCTGTATTGTTTATGCAGCTGTTAATGGTACACCAAACCCTAGTCAATTACTGTGCATTTGGTTCCCGTTTTGTAAACACGACATATTGCTTCTAGATCACATATAAGAAACGATAGAAACGTACCAGCACGAATTGTAGGATTGGTTCCCTGGATAAATGTCACCATAAAGTGAACAAATTATCGTTTATTGGCAGAGGAGTTTAACAAAACCATTATGTTCGTAGATTTACATGTTATTGGATTGTAGTATCCTTTCACAAATAAAGGAATATCATCAACATTCTCAATCTATTAGACAAATATTTGTTGTCATGCCTTGGCAGTTGTATGTGGTAAGTGTTTAGTTGATCATAATTTGTTTAATAAAGTCATGGATGTCTGCCATGTACCCGCAAAACAATATCGGTATGGCGCACGTTGATTTTATTTGAAATGTCAGCAAACAAGAAAAACTAATGCAATGCTCTCGACCAGGTATATTTTGCAGTGTCTCGTCGCAGTCTCTAATTTACTCAAATTGCCTATTTGAAACTCCTGAAAACAGGCTCGTCAATCCATTATCTCCGAGTGCCACCCAGTAAAGGGCCCGGGTGACCGGAGCAGCGCATTAAATACGTTCCTTCAATATGCTTTAACTAAGAAGACAGTTATTTAGATTCCAAAGAAACTAAAATGGACGCACATATTTTTAATCAACTGAATCGTAGTTTGCAATTGCAGATGTCACAATGGCATCATCATCTTTTTAATGTTTTAAAAGAGCTTTTGTTAGGCTACACATTGGTTTGTGAATATGACAGTTCTTGTGTCGGGTGTTGGTTGCCATCGTTGGATTACTATGGGCAACGTTATAACATTAATGGTCACCTTACGTGTAATAAAGCACATTATTAAAACATGAAGACATTCACTGCGTTTCCGCTGACGAATCGTGGTCCATCCCATGCAGCAGCGCAGTGTGGCTTTGCGTCATACAGCGTAAACATTACTATAGAGGATATCGTCGTGTTAATGTTCTATGCCTAGTTCGCCGCTCACATTGTTACATAAGCCGAATATACTCCAGGGTAGTTCACACCATAGCTCTACTCATCTAAGTCAATTAACAATATAACGCAGGACACCCAGTAGTCAATACTTCTGGTCGATCGGTAGTGGTAATGATGATATTGGGGGTTAACGTCGATTTCAACTAAGAGGTGATTCAATGACGGTGAGGAATGAGGATGATTGTGATGATTGGACAGCCCTCCTTAAGTTCCAGGACAGGGACCGCTGAAAAAGTTGATAAGATTTGGAAGTAATTGAGATAACAAAGAAGAACAAAACCACAGGCTCTGTGGCTTGAAAGTTAAACAACGAACTCGGCTCATTGTAATTCCTCCAATTCTGTCCGCAGCTCCTAGAGACACAGTGATGGACGGTATTACTTGGGCAAATCCGCTTTATCGCTGGTAAGGTAATACCGCCAAAGTGATGAATGGTATTACTTTGACCGATCTCCTTTATCGCCATTAAGGTAATATCGCCACTGTTAAGGATGGTATTACTTGTGCAGATCCCCTTTATCGCCAGTTAGGTAATATCGCCACTGTTAGGGATGGTATTACTTGGGCAGATCCCCTTTTATCACCAGTAACGTAATATCGCTACCGTGAGGGACGGTATTACTTGGGTAATTCTCATTAAACACCTGTGAGGTAATATGGTCACCGTGATGAATGGTATTACTTCGGCTTATTTCGTTAACTAACAGTGAGGTAATATCGCCACCGTGGTGGATGTTATTATTTGGCCAGATCCCCTTAATCACCAATCCCTATGCACCTTCCCCTGATGTATTGGTGTACACCACAATCATCAGTGTATTTGGGGTTCCCTTCTGATTCATAGAGGATGACTTTACATCAAGTAGAGTCAATTAACAGCAGTTCAAAGAGACAACTAAAGCAAATGTATTCGGTAAAATATAATCCATTTGTATTTCCGTTTAAAAGCAAACGGCTTTTATAGTTCATATTACTACCCGCATATATATAGATATATTTAGAAGTAAAACGTAGCTCAATGTATACGTCGTCGATGATTTATCATTTGTAGCGGAGACCAGCTACAGAGTGACTGCAATACGATTGCGGTTCTAGTGGCCTACACATCCCTAACGACATTCACATACCCATGTGTATCTCACGCCAAGCTGCATTGTCAGACTTGTCGCATGATACAGTGGAAATCTAATAAATGGGGCTGAATAGCTATTCCTTAGAGAGACCAGTTAAACTAAGTTACTGTAGCAAATGTTGCGCCGTGTGCGGAGCTCAAAACTGCTTTCTCCAATACGGGAAGAAGCCATGTTTGGCACTAATGAAATAAAATCAATAAAATTTCATTCAGCCCTCAACGACTTCTCAACAACAATCACCATGTCGCAAAGTTAATTAGACGGGCAGTACTGGTTTACGGCATTTGAATATATTTCATTAGTACCGAACACGTCTCTAGACGAGGAATATAAACGCAAGTATTGTTTTTGTACGTCAGTGCAAGCATAACGGGGTCGACGCCAGCAAAGAGAAGCTGATGTCAACATAACGTCAGCTGACAGGCCATAGATATTGGTGACAGTAATCCAGCAAGTACTTACTGTAACGAACATGTTTGATTGGCCACACAACAGTTGATTATAAACTGTTGATCGGGTTAAAGCTGGACACCTTAAGTGCTAAATATTTTTCGACAACAGTGTTCTTTTAAATAAGCTACTTGGATGTTGTCCTGCCTATAGTAAATATGATATGTTGGAAATATCTAGAAAACCCGCGTAGCTAGTGTGGTGTTTTGTTTTATATTATAACTCCTACAAATCTAGATGCTAGTTGGTCCCTTGGAAAGTTTACAATGATTCTACTAGAATCCGCCGACGGCTTTGGATAGATTACAATATGCCATAAGGAGCCGAGACGGCGATGGATGGAGTCTAATTATGTTATTAGGAGCCAAGGACGGCGATGGATGGAAAATAATAATGTCTTTATGAGCCGCAGACGGTGTTGGAAGCAGTGCAATTATGTTATTAGGAGCCTAAGACGGCGTTGGATGGATTACAAAGTTGCTTTTAGGAGCCGCTGACACCGATGGACGGATTACAAAGATGTTGTATGGACGGATTACAAAGATGTTATATGGAGCTGTGGACGGTGTTGGACGGATTACAATGATGTCACGGACTGAGTCAGACGGATCACAATGTGAATATGCAAAAAAGCACTGCACTAAAGTAACATATCACCTAGGCAGGCAATTGTCTTATAATTGATTACTCAAGGGGATCTCCAGTAGATTGAATATCATTTCTTTATTCCCGGTCGGATTTAAATTAATATAGATTGCTTCCCTATCAAATGCCAGGATGTATTAAGCTGGCAGGTTATTGTTGCCAGGTTACCCGTCATGTGATATAATTGTGTAGTTACTGATCACTGCGCTTCATCACAACTCGCCCTTCCCTACATCACGTATAGGATCAAAGCTGGTCTGCATTGTACCGTTGTGCAATCTCTGAGTTGTCGTTTATGAAGAATCTCTAGGAGTATATTGTTAATGATTTGGGGTTCAAGCAAATGGCTCTAATTACTACAATACACGGAGTGAATATTTCTAGGCAAAGGTAAAAGTAATTTCTAACTAATTAAGGTTTCCAATATTTAGCAAGCACAAGCCACATGATAACACCATATGCATAGGAATGGCTCTGAATTCCGAAATAATCATATTTAATTTCCCAATCAACAGCTAGATTAATGGTGATGATGTTTAAAACGCATATTCCTCTATCAATTATCCGTGCAATAAGTACGGATTTGTGTCGCTATTGACATCTTTGTTATATCGTTGGATTAGTGTGGTGCTTGGACACAGCCACTTCGGTGCGGAGCCCAATAACAGGAAAGAGGTTCCGAAGAAATATAGCTCACGCCAATTGCAGATGAACGTACATAGTTGTCTATGTATTTCCAATGAATGGGAGATATTTTCACTCACTGCCCAAGCATTGTGTTGCTGTTATTCTAGCGTTCACAGTTGCATTTCCGTCCAGTAATTGGATTGATTAATCCTTATTTTCATATTTCATCGAAGAATTCTTGCAAGGGATTGACTATGAACGCATTGAATAATACTCGTTTTAAATGCAACAGTTCTCCACTGGTGTAATCGATCTTGTCATCTCATCAATGTGTTCGCCTGTATCGATTATCTATGGTTACGCCCACACAACAGTCATGTGGTTGATTTTCCGGAAGTTCTATTTTTGTCCCTTGCTAATCTGCTTATTGAGTGATCTTCAATTGTCCACCAGAAGCCACTGAGTGCGATTCCTGTTAGTACAACAGTTCAAAGATACACAGAACCTGGCATAATTAGGAGAGCTATAAGAAGCCATTTACGTCAGTCAGCCAGATCATCATCAAAGGTCTGGATGACATCTCGGAAATGGTGACATGCAGTTATAATTCGACTTACTCTTGGCCCATGTGATTGGCCCGAAACCACCCCAAAACACCCCTGCCATAATAATCTTGTATCTGAAAGCTAATTTATTTGTTACGATTATGACAGCTTCATGTCATGAACTCAGGTATTACACCCGACTTAATCCATAGGCCCATTTCCTTGGTCGCTAGGAAAGTTTCTAGCTCACTCTCAGTTGACCAGTAATCATTCAACGGGCATTCTTCGCCAACAAATAGATATTCATCGCTTTTAATGCCACTGTCTCTTCAAATAAAATTGAATTGTAGAGAGCCACACATCTCGACGTCTGAAAGTGATGGCTTTACGTGCCAATGAATTTATGTAAGTGTAGGTTTCGCCTAATCAAAAGGCAGACCATGCAAACATACAGTATAAACTGTACAACATGACCATGATGACATAACGATCATTGCGTCAGAAGCAGACCATTGGGGTCGTTATTGGAGGTCGTCAGTAATCAGCACAGCCAGCAATTAGGTTACTTCCTAATCAAACAGGGATTGTACACATCATGAACAGAACCGTCCTTCTCAGAACCTATTTGAATTCATAGACACCCAGCACCATGTATTTACTTGCTATTCTATCAATAATTTTAGACTGTGGATGAATTCACAGCAGGGTTCCTGCAAACCAGACCAGGGGCGCTCAGTATTTCAAAAGTAACGTCCTATTTACATGTAAACAATCTAGCTGCGTAAGTCGAACTGTGCATGCTTAAAAGCGATGTAGCGTTCTCCCTATATACGTTTACTCCATATAACGCAGTGAAGATGCGCCAAAAATGGTCGCGATCCAAAGTCAGAAAGGGAATGAATGATATCTGATGCTTCATAAATCATTTATTCAATTACTAGACTATCAGGGTGTGGTTAAAATACACTTTCCAAAAAGGAAAACTACTGTTATGATAGGAGACAGTATAACCGCGAAGAGTGCATGACATTAGTTAACTTGAAGAAGAGATATGATTTTGTAAGGTTGATTATCCGTTAATGGACCCATTACACACGAGCTGCCCTCCATCCAGCACGCAGTTGCTTACTCAGTCGCCGCCGTATGTGGGCGTAATCGGCATTATGAGCAACATTATAATTGCCATCTGGATCTCTGTTATAATCATACAGCTCAACTCCATACAACTTACGCCAATCTGGCTTAAACAAAGGCTCTTTGTGGAATTTCACCCATTCCGTGTACGTGTATTCCGTCGTTTTCATGGTATACCCCATTTTGGTATTGATGCGCATTGTTTGGGAGAAAACTCTGTTCTTCCACTTTCCAGGGCTTCCTTTTGCTCTCATGAGCGGCATCAAACTCGAACCTTCCGTGCAGAGGTTTATTCTACGCGAGTCTTCTGGACATAGATCCATGCTTGGGAACCCAGAAGCTTCGATCACTGTGGGGAATAGGTCAACGAACTCTGTAAGCTCATGAGCGACTATTCCGTGGTCGGTTAAGCCGGGAACCCGAATCATCATCATCGGGGCGTGGGTAGCCTCTTCAAAACTTGTATGCTTCGTCCATTGTCCATGCTCGCCCAAATGCCAACCATGATCTCCAAATAAGGCAATAATGGTGTCGTCCCAGAGACCAAGGTCCTTGAGTTCCGCCAGCACCGTGCCGACGAGATGATCCGTGTAGGATACCGAGCCATACTAAGCTCGGATGAGTTCTCTAGCCTTACTGTCGGGCAGGGTGATGTTAACAGCGAAAGATAAACCTAATTCATTAATATCTGGGTATCTCCAAAGTTCCTCTGGAATGCGCCATGCTAGGTCTGGCATGTTAACTGGGGCGTATGGATTCGGGGGCAGGATAATGTTCGAGTATGGATACATATCCCAAAATCTTTGTGGGATCACGAAAGGCATGTGGGGTCTTTTGAATCCGACAGCTACAAAGAAGGGTTGGTCGTTGTTCTTTGCCCCGGGAGCTAACCTCCGTAATGTTTGCACAGCGTGGTGTGCTATCTGTACATCCGGTAGTTCGTCCTTAGCTTCCTCCTCTCTAGTGACTGAGCGCCAACTGGACTCCCTTGTATCCCAAAGGTCCCTATTTGGCGGATTAAAATACGGCTCTGTCCATGAAACAGGATCATCAAAACCGGAAGCTGCTCCATGATGGAAGACTTTCCCCATTCCCGCCGCCTTGTATCCGTTGTGCTTGAAGAACTGTGGTATGGTTGTGTAGTTTTCCCCGAGATCCCGGAAATATCCCTCCACATTATGAATCTTGGTTGTATCCGGTCGGCGTCCAGTAAGGACGGATGTCCTGCTGGGATTACACGAGGCTTGCTGTACATAGGCTCTCTCGAGGAGCAGGCTTTGTGCAGCTAGAGCGTCTATGCTGGGAGTGTGCATCCGCTGTTGATGACGAGTAGGGAAATGAGGTCCGTGGTAGCAGCCCAATTGAGGTCGCATATCGTCCGCAATGATAAACAGTACGTTCTTACCTCCACCACACACCGGCAATGCCAAGGAGAGAGTATCCTATCCATAAATACATCGCTTTCATGGCAGTGATTTGTCTTCTTGACATCTGGAAGCATAAGACATGACACCATTTATAAATGAATCGTCACATGGTTCATATCGCAAAAACCAATTGTTTCAATATCCCCAAAATAAAGTTATCAACACTTATCAGCGACGATTGAATTCAAAAAGCGTGCTAAAGCTCCCTCTCTAGCACTTATCTCTTTTCCTCAACAAAGTCCGGGCAAGTCCCAATATAATTACGAAAAATATTCATGAAATAAACTAGCCCAACAAACCGTATTCCAGACGAGAGATTACCAAACGTCACCTGAAGCGCGCAATCTATTCCCAACTCTAAGGAATGGGAGGAAAAACCTTAATGAACGACCCTGGTCGTACACAAATCCAGCAGGTCTTCTAGAAATAACTATTTATCACTGGGAATTGCCGAACGTCCTTGCCGTGTCCCAACTATTATAAATAATTAATAAATTATGTATACATAACAAATGGTTGAATTTAAAACTTGTCAGGGTTTGAATATCATTATAGATCGCGAATCAAATCATAGATTCAACGGCTTGAAAGTAAAACTGACCACCCAACCTATGAGGATTACTACGAATAGTTCGAGTGTCGGTGTTGATCGGCGTTGTACAGGCTTCGATGAATGACACGATGTCAAGAGTCCCCTGTAACAACGCTAAGCACTACTGGCTGTTCGTACACTCGAGGCAATTGCGTCCGCTATGACTCCCAGCGTTTGATAATTGAATAATGGCTAATCACCGAGCATATTTGTCAGTAAATAAATTGGCCCCATCAATTATTTTGGTCTGTGTGTAATAGCGTTGTTCACATGTTGTTTAACGCGCTATGGGCAGATGGTGGATGGTGGGTTGACAGATTATTGGGAAACAATTAAGAGCAGTGGAATGATTTAGTGCAGCAAAATGAAGTCTCAGTGGTGCGTTTCAGTGATAGCATGGCGACGTGTCTGATATCGGAAATAAACAGGATGACGACTGGTGTAGATGAAGGCCAGATCGGGAAGTGATTGAGATAGGTGAACAAGTGGTAGACCAGATCGGGAAGTGATTGAGATAGGTGAACAAGTGGTAGACCAGATCGGGAAGTGATTGAGATAGGTGAACAAGTGGTAGACCAGATCGGGAAGTGATTGAGATAGGTGAACAAGTGGTAGACCAGATCGGGAAGTGATTGAGATCCTGATCAAAATATAATGACCCTAGTTGATAAAGTAGATTGATCGCGTTTGAATGTTGCACTGTGTGAATATATCACCTGGCATAAGGGATTACAGCGCGCTCATTGTCGCATTCGAATTCATTTTTAGCGCGATCGAATTAATTTGAAAGCGATTAAACTACATTTCAAACGGTTGATTCAATATTGAACGCGATCAAAGTCATTTTAACACGATCGAATTCATTAAGCTATGACAAGTTTATTATATTCGACAGTTATCAAAAGAACATGTTTAAGATTTTACTATTCATGATTTTAAACTGAATTTAGGTATGGTGCTATAGTTTGGCGTGTCCTTGACATCATGGCGACGCGTCTTATATGGGGAATATCCTGGACAATGCGGAGACCAGTGAAGAAGAAGTAGATACGTTTGGGAAGTGATTGAGATCGTGCGATGGCTTAAAAGTTCAACAACGAAATTGTGAATGCGACTACTATTTGCTCAAGTGATGATGTTGGTGGTCGGTGTATGGAACTCGAAGAATGACCACACGCCAATAGAATGTGAATAATCTCCTGGTAGGACGCTCAGCAGTACTAGCTGCTCTGATACTCGTAGTAAACGCGTCTAGTGGTATTTGATATTGAAATAAATGCTTATCGCTGCTCTTATTTGTCATTGGATTAAATCTGACCTTTACTTAAAATTTTCCCAGAATGCCATTCGACCGAGTTATGGTTGAAAAAGCAAAATTAATTCCATTTGCCAGGGCGTAATAGCCTTGTTAACACATGTTGTTTAACACTAGGTAGGGAGTGATTGTGATAAGTGAACAAGTGGTAGACTAGATCAGGAAGTGCTTGTGACTGGTGAACAAGTGGTAGACCTGGTAGGGAAGTGATTGTGACAAGTGAACAAGTGGTAGACCGGATCGGGAAGTGATTGTAACAGGCGAAAAAGTGATAGACCAGATAGGGGAGTTATTGTGACAGATAAACCAGTGGTAGACCAGATCGGGAAGTGATTAAGACAAGGGGCTTAGGGTACAAATTTTTGTGTGGAGTGTATATGATTTCCGATAGTCGGGATCAAATATCTATGAATCCGAAAATATGATTGCTATAGTTGATAATGTACCTTCGATGACTCAGTTTTACGCCTTAAGCTACAGCAGGTCCATTATATTCGACACTTAACAAGAGAACAACTTCAAGAGCACTATTCATTATTTAAAACTCGGTTAAGGGATGGCAATAAACTAACACCAACACACCCACACATATACACACACAAACATACCTATAAATATATATATATCTATATATATATATACATATATATATATATATATATATATATATATATATATATATATATATATATATATATATATATATATATATATATATGTGGCATACATATATATATATATATATATATATATATATATATATATATATATATATATATGTATATATATATATCTATATATATCTCTATATATATATATATATCTATATATATATATATATCTATATATCTCTATATATCTCTATATCTATCTATATATATATCTATATATATATATATATATATATATATATATCTCTATATATATATATATATATATCATGTTGCTCAATAGATCATTGTCCCAGCGGCGTGGGTTTCACAGCCTGGGTTTCACAGCCTTGGTTTGTGCCAAGTGGGTCTCGGCACTTAGGGGGAGCTGTTTAATCATACATTCCTGCCGCTCATGTTGGGCTCAGTTTCTGGATTTTGCCTGCTTTGTTTTGGTACATAAGCGGAAGACTAACTGGCCAAAAGTAGGCTATGAGCTGAAAAATCTATCTTGCCAAATCAGTCGGTACTTATTCTAGCGATTTGTGTGCTTATCCCTTCGAGACTGCTAAGCATACTATATTTCATCGAAACACTACATATGTTAGAGCGTAGCGTATCACATATCGGCTTGGAAGACCTTTAGGGACAGAGACTTGCAGAGGTCATATTCCCATAAACGAAGCATGCGGCAGTGTTCCGCTACCGGCTCCATAACCCCAATGACCACATATACTGTCCAACATATGTAAAGTTTTAACAGGTATGTTCCACGCTATTAATGTCAGTCTGATCATTGATACATTCATGTCGATCATTCACACTCACGGATTCATGATGCATTATTTTGATGATTAAGCTTTTGATTCAATTCGAATTGCTCGGTCACAAACACCAACAGTTCTGACAATAAAGCGATAATCATTCTCCCAGATAAATGTCGGTTTATAGTTACTCGCTATAACTATGGCATTAAGAAAACTGAATCAACCAGAATGATGCAGTATTGAGGTTAACAACTGACATTGCCGCGATATTCAACTACTAGAAGACTCACATATGAAGCAGAATATGTTTAGTTACACGTTCGCTTGTCTGATGGGCATCGTAATTGATGCCAATGTTGTATGATACTAGTTCTTTCGCGGTTCCAGAGTGCCAATTCAAAGTATATTTTATCGCCTAATTAAAATTCCTAGCTATTGGCGAACATTGGGAGGGGGGGGGGGCTACTTCACTGAGTTACCTTAATGCGTTAATGCTGATCAAACACCGAACGGCACAGCCGAGCAACAGAAATATCCATTGCCTGTCAAATTAAAAAGGCGTAGAGTAAATCGCCTGGCCGACAAGGAAGATTTGTCATGGTTTTGGGGAGCCACACAATCACAAATCAGCCAACTGGCCGGATGAAAAAGTAATTGAAGCAGTCTGCTATAGTGCTCGCTATAAGGCGCTTATTAATTCAGCCATAACGTATTAGATAAAAGCCGTGGGAGAATTGAATAAACTAGTAGGTAAATAAAATCTGTAATTGATTTCAGTGTGAGGATGAAAACATTTGTGGAATTAAATTGGATTGAATGTTTGTATGGATGACGTAAGCCGATTACCTCTGCATCACGTCTTGTTAAAAGCGCATCTGAATTTACAGCTGAAGATAAGACACATTAACTATAGCCATACCTTTCTATCAACTAAACACACCTAGCGAGAAATTATTTATTGTATTATACAACAATATTCAACACCGCAAGCTTCTGAATCGAAGCTGCGACCCGTGATGATGCTTAGATATTGCGCTAGCAAAGGTCGACCACACAATGAAACTCTTTCTCTCTTACGTTCTCTATCTTCTAACTCTATCTACTCTGCCATGTATTTCTACCTCACTCCAGCTCCTCCTTGTGTGTGCTCTTTTTTCATGAGCTGCATGCAATATATATTATCAACACTGATCGACAGGTTCAAGCGTATAAACGTTCCAGCTAGCACCACGATTGTCCCAGATAGCCAGAGCAATGCATATCATCCGAAAACACAGTGGCCATTCTATTGATGATCAATCGATCCCTATCAGCATTCCACTTATGTTCTACTAGTATTGAGCAAAGGCTGAAGAAATCGTTAAATGTTAAAACATTGTCACCTTAAGGGAGATATATGATTCACGCGTTGCATGGCTTTAAAAGTAGTCTTACCACCTGATTGGGAATTACGTCATGGAGATAAAGGGTCAGCCAAGAAGCCCTCACAATAAAACAAACCATTATTGATAGGCCATAAGGCAGTTTCAAACGGAGAACTGTTTCTTCCCGAAGCTTGCAACATTTATTGTTCCAGCATTTTACGTCGTATAAAGGATTTAGTAAATTCGCGCTGATTTGAGCATACATACTTACGCTCTTCTTTTAACAGCATCTGAATGGTGCATTTGTGTCCCGCGATATGAATTCAGTCTACAAGCATATTTGCTCTAAGCGATACCTACTGGTTGGCATTCTATGCAGCATAAGTATGTAGAAGGATCGTCAGTATTATAATTGTTCATGATGTTGTATTACGATTGGTACCGTAGGCTGCCTGCTTTGAATTTTAGATTTGATAATAATAATAATTGAAATTGATAAGATCAGCTTTGATTCAGTTGTTGTAAGCATAACCAATGTTTGATCTGACACAAATGCGTTCTAGGTAATCACTAATATCACAGACATTTCTCCACTGCTTTGTCGCACATGACCGCTGATCTGTCTCATGGTAGCAAGAGAGAGCGGCAGAATATCGGGTTCATCATACAGTCTTACTCGTCATAATGGATATAATTGATCAATCGTGATCATTACCCATGGCTGTCAAGGAAATAATAAACTCTCACCAGTTGTATAAGGCCAAGAGTAACTGAACTTACATCGGTTTTCTTGGATCGAATGCGAGGGCCAGAGACTAAACTAAATACCTTAACGTTATCGCTGTTATTGACATTCCTTGGCCGTTCTTAAGGAATGGATAGGATAACGAGCATCCACCAAACGCGACTCTCAGTGGTTGCCACGTTCACCATCAAACAGCTTAAGTCTTATAGCAAACACCAACTCTATAAAAGAGTACTTGTCTAGACTCTCAGTGGTTGCCACGTTCACCATCAAACAGCTAAAGTCTTATAGCAAACACCAACTCTATAAAAGAGTACTTGTCTATCGAGGGAGCCACAGTCGCTGATGAGGAACGAATGAGGGCGATTGTTCTTTTAGAACTCATGTCGAACCTCTACAGCCTACAATGTGCAATGGTAGTAGGATTGCTAGACCAAAAGGGCATGTTCGTGCTAATACAAGGAAATGAATGACACAACACCGACTGGACAACTACATTATATATAGTAATCATAGAGTAAAAACCTTCTCATTTGCATCGTCACATCTACAGAAAGGGTCGTTTATTCAATCGCGATACACAGTATTGTAAAGACATTATAAAAGTGCAGCGCACTGGCAATCCATAGGCTTATGTGTAAGGTCATTTTACCTGTTCCTGGTATCAGTGAGTATCACGGAGCAGATGAAGAGTTTGATAAAGATTTACCATCATAAAGCACACAGAATGCAAGAACATGCATTTTAGAGGCTTGAAAATTACATAATACGTTTGAGAAGGAATTCGTCTTTTTGCTTGCTAGAATGGACCATATCGCTATCAAGTATCTAAGCAAACATTTTCTAGACCCAAATGCTGCAGAAGGGTTACTATAAAACCGCATGGAAGCAGCTTTTATGTTTTATAATAATCTACACACCCCATAATCATATGCGTTAATGAATGACGCGGCGACGTGCAGGTCAGCAGTTTTACTCTACTTGTCTGACACAAGTAGAAGAGAAATACAAACTGAAAGAACAATTCTCAACCAGGACGTACTGCACGCAATTAATCAAGTTGTTTACGCGGAATGAGGAAATGTTTTTTCCTCTTACGATAATTATTTGCAACCGAGCGAATGAGTTGACGGAATGTGATTGATTCTAATAAAGCACGTTATCCAACACAATGCTGCTTTATACTTAAGATTAATGGCCACTCGATCAGCGTACCATATTCCGTATCTTTATACCGTTTATTGTATCCATGATTGAATCCATATTATAATTGGTGCCAATGTTTTAGTTAAACCCATTGCTAATAAATAGTGAATACGATAGGACACATTCGTCAATGAAGCTGTTCTGGTGGTCTTTCATAATTCTGGTTACAGCTAGCTATAATGGTGCAGGCGTAGTAAAACCCGCCATGGGTCGGGGTATACTAAGGAAGCCAGCTGTATCCGGTTACTGTGGCCTGCATGTCATGTCCAGTACACGAGGAAGCAGGGGATACATCGAATCAAGCTTGGTTTCTCACATTTGGAACCACTACAACCCTTATAGAAGGTCAACGGGCAATGACAACATGTGAAGGACCGCAAGCAATATCAAGAGTGTTATTGCCAGAGTCGCTATAGAATACACCTACACAAAGGTCATGGCTGCCGGCAGCAACTCCTCTTGTTATTAATATTGCAAAGCCGAACTCAAGGTGAATCACCCACACTGTTTGACACTGCGTTCCACAATGCTGTGTAAATGTAATGCTGGTGGGTGTCCGTTTTACAAGCAGCAGCGAACTATTCACGTGAATGGAAATACTGTACAGGACGAAGCACCACTCACCGTAATAACAAGCAGCAGCGGACTATTCAAGTCAATAGAAATACAGTACAGAACGAAGCACCATTCACCGTAAAGTCATGGTTAGATACGGGAAATGCTACCCCATCGCCCATTGGTAGCAGTACATACTTCATGCCGATGGAACGGATGACCAGGAATCATATGATAATAAAGACGTTTCCGCAGTGTGGCCCTCAATGATCATATAATGGTTCATGTGAGTTACATCCGTTTGTTAGAGCATTCCTGTCTACAGATGACAGCAACAGTTCGGCCCGCTGCTTACTGTTCATAGTTGATACATATTTAACACCAATCACCAGGCGAACCGCTAAACCTATTAACAAGAAAGTCATTAGGAAATCCTATTTATAAACATTAACATTAAAAGGTAAGTCCCCTGATGAATATTTTGTATTGGAGATTGTATTGGACAAAGGCATTTAGAAATCGTCGGACAATGTAGGAAAAATGCAAGAAATGATACTTTGTTGACCTACCTTTAGGTTCACCAATATGACATTTCGGTTTTCACAGTGCAATATTACTAAGTTCATAAATTGTTGCCTGACACCATTGTCTGCGATGACGCAGTCTCTGCAAAATGTCGGCGCGTGTAAACATCACCGTTTGGTGGCATTTTCACTTTCCAGGTGCTGGACGTGGATAAAGTGATTTCTTATTTGAGTGCATGTGTCATTTGAGTGCATATGTCATTCAACAATTTATCAATTACCTATTGAAACAACTTATGACAACAACCAACAATATATCGAGTAAACATTAGTAAAAGTAAGATAACCACCACACAATGTTCATCGATTCTGCGAATCTATAGCTCAGTGATGTTGTCAGTTGGTAAGTAAATACATATATAACTATCGAATCAAGCTACCAGCAGTAGAATAAAATCTGCTATCGGCGATACGGACAGCATTGGTCAAGATAATACCTGATACAAGAATCATTAAAGACCTCTACATATGTTCCAATGTATGTTTATCTGTTTGTTTGTGTGCCTGTGCTCAAAATATATCTGTATTGAGGGCAACAGAAACGTCAAAGAATGTTTGGGTAACTGTGAATGTCAGGGTTGGGACACAGTGGCGATTACGGAGTCAGGGATTAATGTGGGATAACTGCGAGGATACGGGTGGGAATAGGGTGCAGTCGCACAAGGCATCTGAATGGGTCCATTGCGGGATTCCGAGCGGGAATTTAAGTTGGGTTACGTCTAGGCCACGTGGGGTCCTGGGAAGTGTTACGACGGGATCTTGGCAGGAATAAGAGGATTCCGTAGTCAACTGTTTCACTACGCCGAATAACGATGTCAAATATGCCTTCATTGACAACAAATCTGGGACCTTTAATACTGTATGTGGCTTAGCCAATTCCGGTCATTCGAATAAAACTGTTGTATGTGAAAGAATATATTTAGCCAGAATCACCCTTAAGCGGTTCAGGTAATTGTTTTTCAACTATCTAAAGAAGTCAGATCATGGGGAATCGCATAAACTAGCGCGATATCTATGGGTTAACCCTCCATGTTGACCAAATAGTGGTCAGGTATGACAATCCACTTCAATTACCGTTTCATTTGCCACTTTGTCGCGCATTGGCTGATTTGTGATTGCCTGGCCCTAATAAACCAAATGACCAATCTTTCTTGTTCGTCCAAATTGATTGTCTGAAATAAATTGAAAGCTGACGGTTTGTGTGTCTCTGTGAGATCACTCTGTGTGCTATTGTTCAGTGCGTTCGTTGCTCATTGGCAATCATTTTGCTGTTGCACTGTTGCATATTAACAATGTGAGTTAAGACATTTATCCTCCGTGTCTAATTCGTCTTGTTGTCAACAAAAGGTTGATATCAAGACTAATAACAAATTGTTGTGGGGATGCTTGAAGGTGTTCCGATACTTTGTCGCGAACAAGGCTTTTGACCAAACTATTTAGCAGCGTTTATTGTTGATGGGTTCGTGGTTAGCATATATACACACTGCATTTGGTCGTGTACATCAGGTGGGATTTCGTGGGTATTGAAGCGTGTAACTTGAATCAATGATTATTCAACATGATCCTCAAAGGCACAAATGAAGAATATGCAACCAATCGTTACAGTCATTAATTGCAGCTTTGTTTTGGTGAAAATGGTGCTATGATTGCACGATGTTAGCATAATACGCTGTTTATAACATGGGAGGGTAAATTGAGTGTAGGTGGTAGAGGGAGGATGAGGCTTAGAGGGAGGGGATGAATTACCAACGAATGCTTATGTAACTATTTATTGCATCATTTTGATACTCTGGGATTCTCTACTCACGAAACCCAAGGTCATAAATTGTGACAACTGATGATAGTAATGATGCGTTCAAGTAGCACGTTGGTAAGCAGCTAATTAGCTATGCATGCTAATGCTGCCGTCTTAGAGTAACCGCCGGTCATTACGTAACTATAGGCCACGTGACAAATCATGGGATATTCAAAAATAAAGGAGTTTACTGTTTCATCTGCAGACAATGGGTCTAAAGCTACAACCTGCGGTGATGTCTCTGAAATCTAATATCCAGGGGTTGTAAGAAAAACTATCCTTCACGTAATTAATCTATTGTCCGTTCCATTTCAAGCAGAGAAATGTCGTTTTGTTGTAGAAGCTTTTTGACATTTTTAACAGACAGACTATTTTCAGCATTCAAAGATTGGTCGAAAGCTGCCAAGGTAAAATACGTTGTCTTGAATTCAAAATTGCCTTGTCACAATATTGCGAATCCCAAAGTAGTCGCAAGGTTACCTATACCCTTCAATGTCCCACTGTGTTATCATGATATTGCGTAGGAAAGTCTTGAACAAAAACAAACATTTATTGAAGGCTCATGATACAATTCAGTCCTGATGCTTTACCTAACCGCCACAATGCTGGAACTTCCTACATCACAATATCAAAAAGGCTATACTAGAATGATTGGCAAAGTTAACAATATCAACACAGAGCTTAGCGATGGCGTTATAATCCCATAACAAATATGCACTGTACAATAACGGACCCTGGTTAAGAAAAAACGGAGACCTTTCTTTAAAAAGAGCTAGTAAAATATCGCGCCCGGCATTATGGGGTGAAGATATCTACGTACTTCCTGTAACCAATAACGGGTCACCAGAGACGGAGCGCGCCCAGCTATGACCAGGCAAGGTCCCGGGATTACTACAAAAATGCCGGATCATTTCCTGAACATGATGTAGGATTGTGATACCATCCCTGCTCATGCGCTCCGTTTACGCAGCATGAAGCGCTACCGAAGCTGCAATTGTAGTACTGTGCTTTTGGTTTTTGCTGATAACAGATTGTTCAGAGTACATTTTACATGCATTTATTCTTATTGTTTCTCTCAAACGCTTGCCCATTAATTGTGCGATTTGCTTCATACCAGCCCGTTTTTAAATGCAACAAGATTCATCAATGATACTCTGGATTTACCTGTAAAATGCAGATACAATTATTGTTACGCTTAAATCAAATATATGCATGATAGATGTCTACATTTTTTGAGCGGAGCCTGTTTATAATCGACCATATTTACATAACCAGTTCATTTAATAGTATGATCAAACTTATTCAATGAGAGATTATTGGATAATGTATGTGCGTATATATGCTTGATATCTCTACTACCTGCACCGCCAGTGAATTCTCTAATGATTGGGATTCCAGCTTCAGTGTGGTGCTATTCCATAGGCGTGAATGAGTTATTGTATTTGTACTGATTCAGACAGCTCATCAAAATGGACGCCTACCGAATTCACATTAACACAGCAATGCGTTACACAGGGTTAAATAGTTTGTGTAATTCAGCCTGTGTTCTGCTCTTACCAACAAGATGGGTTACTGTTGGCAACAACGACCCTTTCAATACGTTTCTTCGATTGCAAGTCTGGTAATAACTCTCTTGTTATTGCGAGTAGTCATTCATGTAGAGTCAACACACTTGGGTCATAGGGGTTTCATAAGAGGAAACCAGAGACAAGCAAAACAATACAGATCGTGTTATTTGATTTAGGGCTCACGATACAAATAATTTACAATGTAATACTATTCTATAATCTTATTCACTCCTTGAGTGATAAGGGGTGACTATCGAAGAATGTCAGGGGATATCTATGCCTTGTATCTATTTTTGCCTGATAAGTTTGGTATATTTTCTGCATAGTGCTGTTGCATGGCGTCAATAGAATCATTGTCCAGAGGCATCACAATAGGGTCTGAGGGGATTTCATATGTCAAAGCCATAGACAAGCAAAATAAAATATGAGCGCGTGATTCCATTTAACAAATTCTGCGTCTCCAGCTACTCTCGTTGTTGATGTTGCAAAGCATAACCTATCTGTAACCTCATGCACAAGACATTCAGCACATAAGCTGGGGTTCTGACCAAACACACTCCATGGTATGATAATATATATATATATATATATATATATATATATATATATATATATATATATATATATATATATATATATATATATATATATATATATATATATATATATATATATATATATATATATATATATATATATATATATACACACAAATTGTATTATATATAGAGGTATTGAAAGGATGACCTTTCCTTTCGCAACATCGCATACAAGATAGTAAGCAGGCGGCGGTAACCAGTTATAGGTATTAAATGTCCGGAGGAACAAATGCCCTCATGTATTATTCATCAGTGAGTTTGGCTCCCTCGAGAAGTAGCCTTCCATGGAGTCGCCATAAAGTGCCTAGTTTTGTCCTTGTTTTGTATGTCTTTAATGAGTTTATATGAGTTCAGCTGCTTGATGTTGATCTTGGTAATCCCTACGAATGTTCGACCTCGACATCTAATCTAGTCGTATCGAACGGCCACGAAAATGACAATGCTAGCGATCATGCCTTTAATTTACCAACAAAGCAATTGCCAAATGGGAGGATTGTTTCTCTCCTTATATCCTGCAGTGGGAATAATGACTAGCAGGACCAACAATTCTAATACCAGCGGCCATTCAGAGCACTTCTCTGGTTCATACGATTGTTGCGTGTTTGATATGATTTTGACAGAAAGGATATTTATCATGATTGATCATATACACGTACCATATTCCCTTAAGAAGGTTATAGCTGTATGATGAAAGCGATGTGTTGGAGTACGTTCGATATGGCTGAATGATGAAAGCATAACAGTATTTACTTGTGCGAGAACTCGTATTGCACGAACTTAGGTTTTAACTGTTGTTTTAACCCGACTTAATTGTAGTATGATACAGATAATCTAGTCGTGAGCTATGGGCAGGAACCTATGGTCCAAACAGGTTTTCCTGGCAATCACAATGCCGTCTTGGTTGGTCATCTTTGGATCATCTTTTCTACTTATGCAAAATGATTAAAAAAAGAATCAAACCATTGCTGGTTTTTCAAACATATGTACTTGGTATTGCATCCTGCTTCCTTCTGTCGTTGAATAGCCCATGTAAGATAATGGTGATCTTTGCAACCTAAGATCTTGAAGAATGCGACAGCTGCGGCAAACAGGGAACCAAGTGTGTTGTAAGATAAATACTGTTAGGCCATATACGATTACTGTCAGAGTTGTTCATGCGTATTTGCTTCCCCCGTACTCGGCAGACCAGGCTGCTGCATGTTCCGTGATGATTTAAATAGCGTGCCTTAGTCGTTGAATCACTTTTTAAATCAGTTCTTTCCTTGCCTCCGAGCTCAACACATCTATCACCAAACATTTAGGAAAATCTCCATCTTATATTCAAAAATCAAGGTTCTTCTAAACCCTACGCCTGGAGTTCGTGTTCTTTCATCCACAACCTCAAGTGCCTGTCGTGGATCACAACACCACATTTCACGATATGACACTAAGAGGAATTTCAGTAAGATAGACCACCTTATTTTAGCGACTAATTTAATCGAATAAAATGAATTATTGGAGAAGAGTAACAGCAGAACATGACCAAATGTGACCACACCCTAGCGTTTTCAAATGATCTATGTGAAATTGTTCTGGCTTACATACCCAGGTATCGCAATGCTTTAAGGCTGATGAAATAAAACACAACCAAAACCTTGAAGCTGATTGGTTCATCATGCACCTCATTTAATATTCATGGTTACCACGTCTTTATTCCCTTGTCCGCATAGTTTAGGGAATTTCCAATTAATTGTTGGTTTAAAATGATATAAATTTTAAAAGACGAACATCTTGTCTACAAATTATCACTTTTTTTGCGATAGTTACCTTTTCGTAGACCATTCAAAGTCTAATAGCGAATATTGTGCATTAGTGGTAACAGGCTTAGAGAAAGCGGTAGTTCAGAATGACAGTGCGATGCTCGTAGAATGCAATACACGATTTGTCATTGCTCTGCAGTAGGCATCGGTTCTAATGTCTGGATGCTTGCAATTACGATTGACACGGACACTGTCTAGATTTATTTGTGATGTATAAAACATTGCAATGAGGTGCGTCACAATAAATACTCTCTCTATCGTGATGACGAAGATGATAGTCTTGCACATCACATAAATAACCCAAACGTGGTCAACTGAGTATGCCATGTGCGTACAGCTTTGGTACCACAATGGGTTTGCCCAACGAACTTGTACCACAACATAGTTTTAAAAGTGGTATCATCATAATGACGATGTTAACAACCGTTATACTGTGCAATGATATAGCAACGACTGATTGGTCCAATTTATGGCATCAATAAATGTATCGAGCTTAAATTGTTAAAAGCTATAATTCGTTAACATAATCTTCATATTCAGCGTTCTAGAACTTCACGATATTATTAATGGTCCTGTTGCTACAGATGTACCACCACAATCACGCAACAGATATTATTTTTAAAGTACAGACGGTGGAACACGTGTAGAATAATGGGTCTCAGCGCTAACAAGTGAATAGTAGCAGGCGACCACTGCGGTTTGTTAGTCGTTGAGGTAACTGACTCGAGTGATTCATACCACCTGTAGCTAATGGCATTTGTTTGATGTTGCAGCGATGCATGCAACGCAGATTAATCCTGATGATTTGGTGCTTTCTCAGGGGTAGCAACATTAATTTAAAAGAATAATTGAGTGTATGAGTACACGGAAATTTAATCGTTAGTCTTATGCACATTTTAAGACCATTCGTACATCAAAGGCATTCAGATTTGCCCAATAAGACAGCACAGTGTCGTTATTAGCATCTAAGTCCTCCTATGATAAATAATTCTGTTTTAAGCTTTGTTCCACAGAGACTACTGGGCACTAGGCTTGAGATTACCTCTCTCAGATGTCCTTCTAGGGAATCTATTTGTGGTGGGAGTTCACTTAACCAGGCTTGTGAAATATCCGCAATGTACCACTATATCAAAGAATCAACGACGACGCAACATTTGACAGTAACGGATAAGCGTCTCCTCATTTCATACGATCACGTGGTGAATGAGGCGAGCAGAGCCTGAATGTAATCTGTATCATTCTATGATATGATCAATATTCATCAAAAGTCAACTTGGAAATTTAATCACCAAAAACTAAAAAAAAGCCAATCCTTCGCGCAATGAAATCAGCGTAACTATTCATAGCAGCAAAAGCTTTACTACATTTCGCGTGCATACATCAATCGTCCGTTCCTTTTCAAGAGTCAAGATTGACCGTAAAGATCACTTTGTTTTCCATATAGGAATAAGGAAGGATCATATATCTTTATTTGAAACTAAAGAAGAAATACTACACTTCAAATCAATTGTTGCTGTTCGTAACGCCCAAACATCGACTGATGATCAAGCTAATTGACAATGATTATGGGTGTGGCAGCATGATATATGAAATATTCAAATGGCGTCGTTATGAAGCTCTGAACATTTGTATTATCTTAAGGGTGACTCTGACTGCGCCCCCGAATATATCCAATTGTGATACTGCGATATTCAGTACAATATGCAACCGGTGTTGTCTTGAACATAGCAAGAACTAAGGCTCACACTACAGATCATTTGCAATGTAATACTACACTATAATCAAATTATTGGTATGTGGGGTAACTAATATGATTGGCCATTAAAAATACAGTTAGCAACATGCTATGCGACAATATTCCATATCAGCACAGATCGTTGCGACGCCGTTGCAATCTCAGAATAAAATATGCAACGCGCATCAATCAGCCCCTGGTTATAAAAACCGAGGCTAGCACAAGGGAAAGATCGCACCGAAAAAAAATAGTCCGGGAAATGGTCAAGTGCTGCCGTAACGCATTATTGGTCAGCAGAGACAGGAATCATCAAGCAAGGTAAGGTTTCGGGAATACTTCGCCGTATCTTGTACACGATACTGCCTTTGTTTTACACAAGGCCTTATCATGATTGCGCTCTTTGCTTGTTTTCTAAAGCAATTAGTCTGATCAAATTGATCTGGAGTTAATGATAGGGGTTATAATATATTGTACGCTTGTATCAGATACATGGAATATAAATACTTCCCGTGGCATCATTAGCATAGCTGCTTGAGGAACCGATGCCTGAAAACGGAAGGCCTTGTTTCATAAACAGATTTTAGTATCAAATTGACTTTTGGAGAAGGTTAGGGGATATCTATGCCTGATCTCTATACTTACCTGAAGCCTTGGTGAAATAATTAATTATAACGATGCAGTATCGAGTGGGTCTGCCGTGTGGTGCTATTCCGTTGACGTGAATGAGCTATTGCAATCATATTGACTCGGATGGATCTCTTATTGTGTTTTTGTGCTTAGGTCCGGCTTTTCAATGTAAATTACAAGAGCAACTATGAGCCTTTGTATACATTTCTATAATTACAAGTATGCAATAACACTCTTGATATTGCTTGCTGTCCTACGTGTGGTGTCATTGACCAGCGACTTTTTTATCGGAAATAGGGAGAGGAAGACATTAATACAAATCGCTTCATTTAACTTATCCCCTTCAAAGCGTAACACGCAATACATGTAGGCCACAATAAGCGGATACAGTTGGCGTCCGCATTATTCCCTGACTGACGACTAGTATTAAACAACTTTATAGATATCACATCAAAACGGCAGCAAGTAATAAAACCATATCACTATAATATCCCACCATTGCCAACAGGCATTAGCAGGCTATAGTTGTGATATGTGCTTACACTGACTCAGCTTTCCTACTTCCCCTATTTGCAGTTTAAAGATAGCGAAGGATCCACAATGAGGACTGGTTAATTATTTTTATATACTTTGGCTAGATAAATATTATTTACTGCCATACACAACCTTTTCTCTGTGTTTGTAAATGAATTGCTTATTTAACAGCGAAGCTTCCACACATGACTTACAAAACAGTATGGCCAGTTCTGTATATAAGCAATGCGGAATTAAAAGGACTTGTTGGTCATGTAACTATACATTAACTTAGCCCCCTCAGTAACACATGGGGTATGTCGTGCAGCTATTCATTAAAAGGAAACAAAATCAACAAAAATATTTGCTCTTCAAAGAAATCAGTACCGTAACTATATAATAAGAGTATTTCTACCTTTCAACAAACGGCAAATCTGAAGTGGAAAGCAATAGTTTTCCACCAGGTAACTGATTACGACGGGGTCAGAATATGTCGCTGCGAGTGAAGGTAGTAATGATCATTATCTTGCTGTTCGCGCAAAACACGCAACCCACTACTGACCGCAATGAGAAGCAGGTTATTGTTATCTCATTATCTGTAAACAAATTCAATCAACAGACAGTCCAATCATGTTTGAAGCAATTTTGTGTGGAATTTCCTCTGATATGTGACGTTTTGATAAATAACTCTATACAGAACGACGCTGAACAGCGTCGTTGTTGACCAGATGGGATTCAGATTTTATTGTGTCTGCCATTGTTCTTGGGAACAGGAGCAACATAACTTGTGGTATCGATTCCAGCAATATGGTTTTACTTTCACCAACTTATAAATGGCATTTTAATACAAGAATGTGCATAACTACGAATGAGCAGTATTATGGCTTCAAATTCATTATGAAACATATATATTGCCTAAGAAAATATCTGAAATAATTTATACCAGCAAGCACTGCCTGCACAGCATCGGTACTTCATCAAACGAAACATTTGCAAAGAATGGCTTTCACTATATATGTCAGATTGGATCTGGCACTATAGCCCTGGTAATCATACAGGCATTTGTGACCTTAAAACAGAGTTTGCATAACACTGGTTGTAATTGGGACCACTTAGTCACGCAATTTATTACTTGGAAGGTAAGGTGGTTTGCTTAAACATGATTAATAGTCCGAATGTTCAATCATATCATAGGAATAATACCACACTGAATGGGAATTGTGCATTACAATAGGTATGGTCATTGTCTGCATGAAAATCGCAATTTTGCAGACACCTAAGCACCTTCGACGGACATTTGGCTTGGGTTTTGTGAGCTATGTATTTTTTGGTTTGAGTTTTATGCGAGATGAAGAGTTGAAAGACTGTTGTGTAAAATGACACAAATTGAATATATACCACATTTTTAAGCAATCAATTCCTTTGATATCCAGAAAAACAGTAATCATACCGTCTTATCTTATACAACGCAAAGGTCATAACAATGGCAATGAATAAAACAGCAATTCAAATAAGAATAAAATTCATAGATTAGGAAAATGGAAAAAAAAAGAGACGGAATACAGTACAGAAGCATTATGTTCAATCACGTTCCATCAACTCATTCGCTCGGATGCAAATAATGTTAAAGAGATAAAACGGAGGGTGATGTATCTCCTCATTTCGAGTACAAATACGCATCAAAGCTTGATTAATAACGTTCAATACGTCATTGTTGAGCATTGTTCTTGTTTTACTACTCCTTGACTTGTGTAAGACCAATAGAGTAAAACTGCTGACCTGCGCATCGACGCTTGATTAATTGACGTTTATGTGTATATTATCATAAAACTGCTGTTACCTGCGGTTTGATCGTAACGCTGTGTTTTCAGAATGTCGGCTTAGGTCAATATGGGTAGTATATTATCATCAATAAAGGCTGTTACCATGCGGTTTGATCGTAACCCGTGTGCAGCATTGTGGTTTTCAGAATGTCGGCTTAGGTCAATATGGGCCATTCTAGTACGAGGAAAGATGAATTTCAAATATTTCTAAAAGGCAGGCTCTTAATGCTGTATTACCACAATATATCGGTTCTGTAAGGCGAAACTTGGCTGTCTCTAGCCCTAGCATGTGCCAATAATAAGAACCAAGTACAGTTAATCTTAGACATTCACAGAACATCACTGACCATATGCAATTGGTGACTCCTTAGCTGCCATGGGTAATGAACGCCCAACAAGTTTTCTTAAGATGAGTATGACTGTATAATGAATCCGATATTTTGTCGCTCTCTCTTGCTACCACATGTCAGATCTCAGCACATGTGTGGCAGAGCACGAAGAAAAATATACTTGTGCGATATAAGTGATTACCCTGAACGCATTTGTGCCGGATAAAATACCCTGTAATAACTGAAACTTATGTGATCAATCTAATCCATTTTAATTAACTGTTTCGAGCAGATCCACAATGCAGGTAGCCTAGGGTCAGTGATGACAACAACCATGATACTACAGTATGGACAATAGTAAATATTTACGATGATTTTACATACTGCATATGAAGTTAATCATCCACGAAACAAAGTGAAATACACACCATTCGCAATATACTAACATGATCTCTGTGGCACATTAGCTCTAGCGCATTATGCGGTATGTGTGCATACAAGTGCTGCATGAATTCAATATATAAGAATAGAACATAAATGAATGTCGAGGAGGCTAAGAGCAAATATGCTTGTAGACCGATTTTATATCGCAGGACACAAATTCGCTATCCAGATACTATTACCGGAAGTGCGTAAGCATGTATATTTAGAGAAGCGCGATTAATGATTGGCATTTGTGAGGGTTTGTTGGTTAACCCTAAATTCACAATCAGGTGCTGAGACCACTTGTGAAGCCATGCAAAGCGTTAATAATGTATTCCGTTAAGATGACAGTGCTTTAGCTTTTGAGGATCTCTAAAGTTAATGTTTGAAAGTGGCAGATTAGGAGCGATGGATTACCAAAAGAATGGCCACTGGGTAATAGAAAAAGAGACTGAGAGCGAGAGAGAGAAGGGAAAAGAGGGAGGGAGAGAGAGCGATAGATGGGGAGAATGAGCGATAGCGAGAGCAAGAGTGAGAGCGACAGTGAGAGCGAGAGCAAGAGCGAGAGCAAGAGCGAGTGACAACGTTTTTCATACGATCACTTGGACTGGTAATGAGATGACTAAACCTATTAACGTTATTAACCAAGTGGACGCAAGTTATTATCGTGTCTGGCCCATATATGTATTTATGTTTGACCCTTGCGGATGCAAATATTTGTCGGTCGCTTAATTATGTTAAACAAATGGTATTCACCGTGATTTAAAGATCCGTTCACTTCGCTCTGCATAAAATACAATGGAAAATAATTTAATCAATAAGTCATGGTTACCAGTTAACCAGAATGGAATACTGGGCATTATGACAAATGCTTACTGAACGTTACCCAAAGCTTGTTGTACCAGCTAGTTCGTATTGACTCCCTACAATTTGAATTGAGTATTTGTATTGTGTAAGAATGGTGTAGGTAAGGATTATGGATTCGAAAGTGCAATTTGTGGTACATAAATAAACGTTGTATAGCATGGGTCGCTTCTTAAAGCAAAGAAAACCCAACAGCATCCAACAGGCCATAATGTCCGCATGGACATATCTATACACAGAATCTAACAATAGAGACAATTTTGCCACAGATGCTTCCTGCGTCGGCAATGTCTAAATATGGCTCTAAGCTATTTGTAAAGAAGCATTTTTGCACCACTAAAATGTCTGTTAATACAAGCTTGTGGACACTGTTGTTTTATCCATCCAATAAAGTGCCAGATACATCTATTTTCCGAGACATTTATGACAATTAATGGCAGCTGTTGGAAGTAATCAAAATTGCTCTGCGTAAGAAATAAAGCGAATAAATTATCCATAACATAATATGCTGACAAGCAAAAACAAATAATCTGCTGATAACGCTCAGTGCCTATAATACCTTATAGTGGCTATGATAAATTGGCCGTGGTTGTAATAGCTTGTCAGTTGTTATAATACATTGTCAGCGGTTATTACACAGTTTCAGTGGTTATGGTGCATTGTTGGTGGTTATAATACTATGTCAGTAGGAATATTACATTTATGAAGTGAGAGCGATGCCAATCAGACAAGTGAGCTTTCTCCCGAGAAAAACACATATATCCAGAGGGAGCTCACTACTATTGAGATATTACCATGTGTTTTGTCATCGGAAAACAAATAAGGACTTCAATGTCACTGATTATCTCGTCGCAGCACCGAACGCCTGAAACAGCAACTGAATAAACACGACCTAGTTAAACAAAAGTGTTTGGTTTGGGTGAGTATTCAGGGGCATTGTCAACACAAATTATATAATGAGCACGTAAACTAAACTTATGCCGCTAATGTGAGAGGAAGTATATACTCACCATGTATTGAGACTTTCGTGAGTTTGTATTACAGATTCATTGCATAGATTTGAGATTTATATGGTATTGCAACAATGGCAGACACGGCTTTTGTTGTAGATACATTGTATTGGAAAGAAAAGTATATAGTCGGCAAATGTTTTCCTCACGAAAAACGTTTAAGTGCAGCTGCGGAACGAAACCTATTTGAGAGGCTTGCATAAAAACCAAGCCCTCGTGAGATTTTATCACCTGTATCTCTTTTCATCCAATTTACAGGTGCGTTACGTGGATGTTAGCATATATGTGCTATAATGGGTAATCGCGAAATGACTTGAGTTCCTAATCCAAATAAAGATGATTTTTTTTTCTGCTGTAGTTTTGGTGATGCATATAACGAACATGAAACACAGCAACGGCTTTTATGCTTCAATTTCCAATGGCCTCGAACGTGTCAACATCTGATATTTTGACAGCGCTGAATACATCGGTTGAATGATTGGCTGAAAAAATTGAAAGCAATGAGTGGAAATATTGAAGGCGTGTGTGTCTCTTTTGCATCACTGTGTTTTGACATTGATTTATCCTACTTCAGTTTATGAAAAGCATTTTCAGAAATCATGCTATGCGCAGCTGAGTGGCAATCATAATGCAATTGCACTCTAAAACCATATTAACAATGTGGGTTAAGACATTTATCCGCTGTCACCAAAGGCTGATAACAAGACGAATAACAAATTGTGGTGGGGCTGCATATAGGTGGTCTCATACTTGGCGCATGTGTCATATTACTGCAGGTCATTATTGTTGATATTTTGCAATAGTACGTACTCTCACTGTGCTGATGATATGCATGAATCTGCTGTGTATTACAGAGATTACCAAAATGGGCTCAACAGAATACCTGGTGCAATAACAATACGGCACTTATAATAAATACATGCAAAATTTTCGTGTTTATTCATTCATCAAAGTCTTTTCGATTGGCCCATTTCGACAGCACAGTATTCGTATTCACATCTTAGTTATCTGTATAATAAATAGCTGCGCTTTATACTTTGTCGTGAATCATGCTTGACATAAGGCTTGTGATGAAATGTCTCAGATGCCTCTCGGGCGAATGCAATGATATATATATATTGTGTAAACTAACTTAACCAGGCGGGACTATGACCTGTATATCAAGAAATCATGACGTGTCACTGAGACAAGCATTTCACCTTCCTCAATGAGACAGGGCATGAACGTTGTATGTATCATGCACCATTCATCTTTAATTTCCGTGAACTGATTAATATTTTTCCCGAGTCTTTCACACATTTAAAAGCCATATATTATTTATTGTTCCAGTCCAGTGATGTGACAGCTGTTAATAGTAATGATGCGTAGCACATTGGTGAACTGCTAATTAGCTATGCATGGTATTGCTGCCGTTTACTTAGAGTAACCGCCCGTCCTGACGTATCTATGGGTATGACAAACTATGGAAAATACAAACTATTATATCTACAGTCAATGGTTCAACTGCTACACCCTACGGTGATGTCTCTGAAATCTAGAATACAAAGGTTGTTAGAAAACCTATCCTGTGCGTAATAAAGTAACCATATTTTTTACATCGTTGCAAAGGTCTGTCTTTACGCCGGATTCAAACATCTATTGTCCGTTCCATTTCCAGCAGCGAAATGTCGTTTTATTGTAGAAACCTGTAGAATGCTGAAAATATTAGTGCGGCAATTACGCATTGACGTTTTCAGCACGCAGGCTCAAATTATTAACAGCATTGGTTGAAAGCTGTCATGAAAAAATACGTTGTCTTGGATTTAAAATTGTCCCGTCACATTTTTTTGCGAACACCAAAGTGGTCGAAAGGTTACCCATATCCCTCAATTTGTTTCCCCAAAGGCTTTCCATTGTGTTATAATGATATTGAGTAGGAAAGGCTTGAACAAAAAAGTATTGAAGGCTCAAGATATGAGTCATGCAATGTATCACTTTGAAGGTCCAACGGTGTGCTATTGTACTGTGATAGAGTTTTATGCGGACGTGAAGCCATGACAAAATATCCCAGAAACAGTGCATTCATGATCCCTACGTGCATTACAAAAAGTTAGTTTTATTTCATGAAGAAGCCAAACATTAGCGAGACTTTCTAAGTTGTATGTGGGCTCATGCAATTTGCAGGTGCATCACGCACATATGTGCAGAAAATTAACCGCTTGACGTTAGGACTTCATGCAGAAATAAATAGCTTTGATAATGCGGATAAGGCATATGATTTACATTTGAGAGTACAACGTATTTTAAACTTTAATTTCTGCAACAACCACGCGCAAATATCTGCAGCGCTTTCAGAATCCTAGGTGGCTTTGCTGATTGGCAGTTAGCGTGGGTGAACTCCACAACCATATTTACTATATAAGTGTAGGCATTCACCCATAGTATCTAGCTCGTTCGGTTGTTATTCACGCCACCATAGATAGAAGACAAAGAATAATAACAAGACGGCTTACATAATGGGTGGTTGGGCTCCATTAAGGGCTTCCGATAATTCGCCGCATTTTATCTAACCTTAACTGACAAGACATTTCAATTAGCAGGTTTTTCATGGTGTATAATGTTGATAGATTATCGGTAAGCAAATAGATCCAGAGTGCACCGCATGTGATTGTTTATAGGAGGCGCGGTTGATTTGAATAATGAAGCATGATGCTAAACACGATGAATATTCAACATGTTTTTCAACTAGTAAGACCGAATGAAAAACTCAACTTAATAATCGTTTAAGCAATTCATTGCAGCTTAGTTAGTTTGGTGGAATTGTTGGTAAGATATCAAGATGTTTAAATTATACGTTGTTTAAAGTGCATATGTGCAAATGATGTGCAGGCGGGTAGAGGAGTGGAGGAGAGGCAAGGCAGGGAGGGAACTGCCACTGGAATTATGATGCTGTAAAGTGCTTGGGATAGTTATTTAGAATGCTACATCAAAAATGGTTCTTTACACATGTTGCGCAATAAAGCGAGGCAACTTACATGCCCTCCACTACACCCTGTTTGCAATGACTTAGTTCATCACTGTTACTGCATTACCAAAAACCAGGATTAATAGATATTCTGCTGGGGTCTATTTACACAATTGTAATTAAGCACATATTCGAAGAAATGCAATTTAAAGAGGAATTTCAGTAAAGCAGACCGTGTTATTTTAGCGACTGATTTAATCAAATACACTGTATTAACAGCAGAACAGGAAAGTATTTAGCTACACCCTGACGTTTTCAAATGATGTATGTGAAATTCTGCTGGCTTATATGAAAGCTGCCAAAAAAAAGCGAAATCAACAAGACGTGAAGATGACATCCCATCATATGCCATAATGTTTAAAGGGCGTATCATTGTTGACAATCGTTATGCGGTAAGCTAACGGCATTAGCAATGACAGATTGGTTCAAATTAAGACACCAATAAATATATCGAGCTAAAATTCGTTAACATTATTATCATTAACTGCACGATGTTATAAATGTTCATGTTGCTACAGATGTACCACCACAATCACGCGACAGACATTATTAAAGTACAGTGGAACACGTTTAAAATAATTGGTCTCTAAAAATGAAATGGTAGTTGGCGACCAGGGTAGTTTGTAAGTCGTTGAGGTAACTGACTTAAGTACATCAAAGGGATTCAGATTTGCCCAATTAGACAGCACAGTGTTGTTATTCTCATCTAAGTCCTACGTAGGATGAATAATTCTGTTTCAATGCTTTAAAAAGAGCATAAAACCGAATCACGGAAATAAGAGAGTACTGGGCACTAAGCTTGAGATACACTCTCTCGGAGGCCCCTCAAGGGAATGCGTTTATTGTGGGAGTCTATCAGGTCTATGAAGTATCCGCAAACTACCTCTATGTAAAATAATTAACGACGAGTCATTAAGAAATAATTTCTGTCAGCTCGACATTTCACAGTAATGAATAAGCGTCTACTCATTTCATACGATCACGTGGTACATGAGTCGAGCAGAGCCTGTATGCATTCTGTGTGGGTCATCCCTCGTAAAAAGCTTCTGTAAAGAGATCAATATTCACCCACAGTCTATTTACTAATCATATATTCTGAAATCATTAACTGCAGTTTTGCAGCTGACTCTGTACGCCTAGTAGAGAAGCTGTTAACATTTGAATTACATTCAAGTTGCAGTTGAGTGCATATCATTGAAATAATAAATTACCTATGAACCAGATATATGCAGGCAAATGCTGTAATGTGTTTAGAGTGAAGGTCACGTGACGAATTTTGCAAGATGGCAAGGGGCAGAGGGTGAGTAAAGAAGTGTATTGTCACATCTGCAGTCAACGGCCTAATTGCTGAATCCACCGTCGGCAACTTGGAATCATGCGTAGCTGAAAAAAAGCCAATCCATCGAGCAATAATATAAGCTTAATTGTTTATCCCAGCACAAGTCCCAACGTTTCCAACAAGCAGTCTTAGTGTTCTGTAAGTAGTGAATGAAAACTTTATTTGTACTCACTTATCTTGACATCGGCTCTAACAATGACAGCAACACAAAAACACCCTACAATCGAACCTGGTGACTATATTGGCTTCTGACGCTCTCACATTTAGAATTTTATAATGAACTTCAAGTTGTCCTTTCAATCAAACTATTCAAAGTACTCGCCATAGTTCTCTCATACCCAAACCTGTCATTGGTTGATTCAGGTTTACGGAGCGAATTTCATAGATATTGCAGCATTATGTATGATATATTCAAATGGAGTTGTCATGAGCCTGTGAACATTTTAATAGTCTTAAGGGGACTCGGATTGTGCCCCCAAATGTTTCCCTGATATTACGATATTGAGTAAGATATGCAACCCGTATTGTCTCACGATACAAATCATTTACATTGTAATACCATGCTATAATCAAATTCATACCAAGAGCGATAAGGAGTGACTATTGTAGAATATCAGGTGATATCTATGCCTGATATTAATTGTTGTATATTCTTGTGTAGTGATATTCCGTTGGCGTCAATGGGTTAGTGTTTTTCTATTGCATCTCACCTCTGCCATAGAGGTTGACGTCACATTACAATAACACACCATTGTGGGAGAAAGTATCAAGGAGGTTGTGTCAATCAGCTTGGCTTTTCCTTTGCAATATTAATGAAAAGAGGAGTTAGTTTCGGCAGCCATGACCTTTGAATACATTTACTTCATTGTAAGCATGGCAATAACACACTTGATATTACTTGCCATACTTCACGTGGTGTCATTGCCAGGCCACTATACACAAGACTATATATCATGGAGACAATGAAATGGAGTTAATGTGTTTACGTTTATCAACTTTATGATCTATAGATAACACAATTTCGCATCAATACATCAATGGTGGAATGTTATCTCTTTAATATCGACTCTACTGTTCAAAGATAGCGAACGATCCGTTATATCGACTGGGAAACTACAGCAGTATAGCTTGGTTAGTTATATATTTACTACGTGCATGCACATTTTTTCTCTGTGCCAGTAAATGAATCGTGGAATCATTCATTAAATAACGAAGCTTCTCATGAGTGACTTATGTGAGTAATGACTAGTGCTTTACATGTACAAGTTAAGTCGATTTAATAGGATTTGTTGGTAGTTATGGTAATAACGTGACAGACTGTCGCAGTATAAAGATTGACTACCTGGTTCCCTCCCCCACACATGGAGCAGATCATGTTGCTTTTGACATGAAAAAGATGTTGATTTCCATCTTCAATTATTATTAATATCTTAAAAAGTGACGAAGAAAATATACATAATTGCTCTTCAGACAACTCCGGTCTTGATGTTTTCTGCCAGATACATGTCTTCGCCGGGATCAGAATATTTGGTCCGAATGAAAACAGCAATGATCAATGCCTTGCAGCTTGTAGAAAACGGCGCCACTTATGGCGATGAGACGCAGGCTATTGGTATCTCAACATAATTGACTACGAATAGTCGAATTATGCTTGGAACGTTCTTGCTTAAGTATTCTCTCCCTATTTGATGTTTGGATGTGTAGCCCTCTGAAGAGCGAGGTATCTCGCGCTAGATGGACATGTTACTTGAATGAGGATTCAGCAGTAGGCCTTCATTGTCGAACCCACTGGTCGTGAGTGCCATCATAATGCAAGAATGGGGGTTTATATGTCGGATAAATGTCAACATGCCTTGTACATCAATGACAGTGGCTTTTCTAAAATTGAGAAATAATCTTAAATATCGTTGTTATAGCTAATGTAGAGTTGATGCTATTTATAAGACCTTAGCTGTTTGTTGGAAATTACTGAGATGGGCATAGGCGGATGCAAGTGGGTTGTTCATCATTTTATCTATTTGTCCAGAACGGCCAGGGAATGGCACTACTAGCGAGGAACAAATGCCCACATGAATTATTCCTTGGCGTGTTTGGCTTCCTCGAGAAGTAGCCTTCCATGGGGTCTCTATCAGTATTGTTCAAGCGCTTTGTTTTGTATGACCGAGTTAATGTTATTTCAGCTGCCTGATGTAGAACTTGGTTTCCCCTGATAATGTTTTACGATGGATGGAAGATGGGTTGTACACATATAATCTAGTCGAACGGCCAATAAAATGGCAATACTAGTGATCGTACCTTGATAACTAATTCAATTTATCAGCGAAAATATTCCAAAATAGAGGATTGTTTCTCTGTCCTTACATCTTGGAGTGAGAATCGTGACTAGCAGTGTCACCAAACTGTGGCCCTGGCACGAACAAATTCTAAGACTTCGGATGTATTCGATTCAAGATATTTACCGATATGAGTATAGGCCATTCAGAGCACTCACTGGTTAATGCGATTGATGCGTGTTTGATATTCTCTTGACAGCAAGGAGAATGATCACGATTGATCAAATACGCCTACCATATTCCCTCGAGACGGACATGGCCATATTGATGAAAATGATGTTTGGCCGTGTTGACTTCTCTCTTGTTGGCATATGACGTATCTCGGGACGTGACAGGAGTACTAGCGAGACATTGGCTGTAATGCAGTTATTTCTGAATGTATTTGCATCAGAACACAAGGTATGTCGAGTAACCGAAGCAACCGAAATCGATCTTCCAACTTGGATTAGGTTACTTTCTTTATGGCTGTATGATGAACAGGATGTTGTGTTGTTCTATTCAGCTACTATATAATGGATGTCATAGTGTGACAGAAGACAAGAGAGCCGTACGTACGTGTGCGCGAACTCGATTTGTATTTCACGGACTAAGGTTTTAAGTAATGTTTTAACCCGACTGAATTGTAATACGATGAACATAATGCAGTCAGTGGTTGTTAGCTATTGGCAGGGACCCATGGAGCAAACGGTCGCTTGGCCTCAACCAAACATCACCATGCGTTCTTGGTTGGTCATCGTTGTTAATCTTTGTTACTCTATATACGCAAAGTGATTTTAAACAAGATGAAACCATTGCTGATTTTGAAACATATGTACTTGCAATTGCACCCTGCTTCCTTCTGTCATTGAATAGCCCATGTGAGATAATGGCGGTCTTCGCAACCTATGACCTTTAAGAATGCCACAGCTGCAGCAAACAGGGAAGCAAGCGTTTTACGAAGTAAATACTATAAGGCCATATATGATTACTGTCAGAGTCGTTCATGCGTATTTGCCTCCTCAGTACTTGGTCAGGCGCATCAATCAGCCACATGGGATCCAGAGGGTGCACACTCCAGTGCTCCAGCGTCGTCATAAAGTGGCTGAATTTACGGCAATTATTTATAATTTACGGTTATGCCTAACTAAGGATGCAGGGCAAGCATGTAAGATGTCTTTTCCTCCGCGACAACAAGGGAGTATTGTTAGAAGATTCCGAGACGAGCTTTGTTCTCTTCAGATCACTTATATCGAGCTCCATGTAGTAAGAATACACAGAGAGGTAGAATCTGGAGCAGTGTATGTTATTGCGCGAAATTATTTCTAAAATGATAATTACGGACCTAATGGATATGAATCAAGTGATTAGCTGGGCATATATATCTGCTTGAAATTAGTATCATCTGACAACTCTCCGTCACGTATGCATGCTATGGAAGATAGAGGTCAAAACCGTTAATGAATGAATAGAAAAGCAATCGATGACTTATTGTCCTGTCATCTGAATATACGTTAGGCTTTGGGGATCGCTGCCTATCTCGACGCAGAACTAACAATCTGATACAGCAGCTATATCAATCATTGAGGTGTCAAGTGCATTCCTGTATCATGATTCACCTTAAAGAAAGGCAACTGCAGCTGGCGGCGCCTGTCTACATGCTCCTTGTCGATAATGTATATGATATGTTTTGCCAAAATGTTAAAACAACCCTTAAAAGAGCTCTTTATACGTAAATACGAGACATTAGATATTGTTCATGAAAAGCATACTTTTTGTAATTAATGTGAAGGAAAGTAAATATTTACAATGATATTTATCCGTCTGTGAGTTAAGTTATATATTAATTGCACAGCTTTATAACGTATTGCAGGCATTAAAGAAGTCATCACGTGACTGTGTAAAGATTGTCTATTGTGATCCGATTTACAAGATGCATGACATGGATGTTACAATATGTCTGCTTAAATGTATCCGTGTGACATACCGTGTGCACCACATACAAATAAAGCTGATTTTCTTTAATGCTGCAGTTTTTATCATGCGGATAAGAAATTTAATGCGCATAAAATCGCACAGCAACAGGGTTTGTGCTTCAACTTATGACCACAAACGAGTCAGCATCTGGTATTTGAGCATTTGGCCTAATGAATATGCTGAGGTTCGTGGGTATGCAATTATCAAATAGCAATAGAGTACCCTACATACTGTTTATGGAAAGCGTGGGTTTTGGCTCACATCGATGAATGTACAACGTTTCTTTTTGTTGCATTCATTCATTGTAGCTCCGTTTGATGCAGATGTATATATGGCTTCCAGATATCCTTATCATACGTTGTTGTGAGTGCAGACAGATGGGCTGTTAGAGAAGTTCAGAAGAACACCATTCCAAAGGTGGTCCCCTGTTGATTTGATTTCACTATTAGCACTCACCAAGATTAGCAGCCTAGATTAATAGACAGTGCTGAGTCAGAGCTGCAAACAGTGACTTGTCATGTAACAATTATTCAAAGCAATGCAAACGTAATGCAAATGAAATCAACCGACTATGATTATCGTAGTGACGTATTAGATACTACAGTAAAGACTAATTTCATGGAACAAATCTACATAGTCAAATGATGCATGATAAATCGTTCTGGCTTATTTGGTCAACCATATTTTCATCCCAATGAGCCTCGTCCGCACTCAACAAACGTTCTTGCTTTTGCCATCATTTGCCAATTACCTGTTTAGTTACTAATCCATTGAATTCAGGTATCGAAATGCTTTTATTATCAAAATAAAACAAAACCAACATCTTTGTCATTAACTAGTCGTCCATACAGCTGATACGTTATTGTGCCATTTCATTTCACTGGGGACCACATTCTTATTTCCTTTTCCGAGGTTTTGAATAATACAGAAGTGGTCAAACTAAAATCCGATTGACATTCTAATGGCATGCTTAACTAGAGCAAAGACACAACATGAATAAGTTGATGAGGATTACTTCAGTTAGTCACAACATTCCGGTCTACAAATAACAAGATGTATCCGATGTTTTTTGTTGATATGCGAAACATATCTATCATCAAACAGCAGGTGAACTTTTCAACGTAGCACAAAATTCGTCCATCAGATAACCTGGTCATACGCAATGAACATCGGTGAATGTTTGGTATTGGAGATAATGGACTCATGGAAATCATCATCGATGTACTGTTCGTCGAATGCAATACATGATTTTCCCTGCTGTACATTCAGATGCAATAATATGATATTCTGAATTCATTGCGCGCTTTTACGCATATCATAAATAGTAACCCAAGAATCATAGGCCAGAATGGCGCGCATTGCCTATATTAATGTAAAGGCATTATCCTATTTTGCCCCATTTGTCTAATGTAATCACATCGAAGTTTGCAGGATTACATGATGCATCTTACACGTAGGTCGACACTCATCCATATCTTTATGTAGGCTATTTATAATCGTCGATAATTTAGCCTCAGCGCTGGGGATTCATTCGTAGCAGACATCCAGTGTGGTTCGTTGGTCGGTTGGGTAACTGACTTGAGTGATTCCCGATGATTGTTTTGTTACAATTCATTTGATTTTGCCGTTTCCATGCCACGTGAGGCAAGTTGTAACACATATTAGGGCTTTCCTTTATAATGTAGGTTAACAGTGCATTAATATTAAGGGCAAAAACAATTCAGGCAATTGATATGCGACAATTTAGGCTATATTCGTGTTTCACTGATGCCAATAACACATTCGAGATGCGTTCTTTCATCAAAGGCATACAAATTGGCCTATTAATACTGCACAGTGTTAGTATTCCCATCTGAGTCCTCCGTATGATAAACAATTCTGTTTCATGCCTCATTATGAAGGAATTGTTGTGCACTAGGCTTGAGATGAACTCTCTCATAAGGGAATACAATGACATAAGCTGCGGAAGTGCACTTAATCAGGTCTGTGAAGCACCGCTATGAAACGGCATCAACGGCTAGACATTAAGTCATCACCGTCAGAAACTATGACCGAATTATTGGGCAATCGTGGACTGTGCCGTCAGCCCAGTAATTGACAGTGATGAACGGGCGTCTTTTCACTTCCTATGATCACATGGTACATTAGGAGAGCGAGCCTCGTGAGTAATCGGTTTCGAGCATAGATCATAATAACTTTCTGTGAAGTGATCAATATTCATCCCAGTCTAGCATAATTAACAAGATTCCGAAATCTTAGACTCTAGTGAGTAAGCTACGCATGATGATGCCGCCGTGACAAACGTGCAAGATAGACAGATATCAGATCAGAGTATGGTAAGAGGCATAGGGAGAGAAGATGCGTAAAGTGATGTATCTGCAATCGCCGGATTCATTGTTACATCTTGCGATGGCAACTTGCAAATCAAATCACCGGGAGTTAAAAAGAAACCTATCCTCCGCGTAAATAAGTAAACGTACTTATTTATAACAGCAAAGGCTTTTCTGTATTCCAGGTGCAATCGTCTATTGTCCGTTACATTTACAGCAAGGAAATGTCATTTGGTTGTATATATAGATAGAGATAGACTGCTACTGATATTAGTGCGAAAATCACGCAAGAACATCCCACATTGACGTTTCAAGCACGCACGTCCAGTTTTTGTTCTGAGTTTTCGAAGAGTGTTGGTTGGAAGCTGTTTTACGAACATTACAGTGTTGTGAGTTTAGTAAAGGGATAAATTTGATTGAATAGGAAGGTCTATTTAGTTGTACAGTCGTCGGTGTACAGGCTTTTGTGCAGTTATTGAGCACGAACCACAGTGTTTGAAAGCTGCATAACGGAAAGATGAATGATATCTACGTTAAAATAACAATGGATTGCTAGACTCGACAAATGGTTACTTACCATTTCCAAATACGGATATCATGATCAAAGCGTATACATGAGATGACTAATTGAATATTGTTTCATGAACATTTCCAAAACCTTTATTATCCAATTTACAAAGGTTTAACGACGGACTACTGGAGAATGTTAAGAGATAACTAGGCCTGACCTCTATACTTATCTGAAGCCCCAGTGCAATTACTAATTATAACGATACAACGTCGAGTGGGTCTACCGTGTGGTGCTATTCCGTCGACGTGAATGAACTATTGCATTCGTATTGACTAGAATAGATAGCTTCTCTAATGAACACGGGCGCCTTCCTTAATCACAATAACACAGTATTGTAGCACACAGAGTCAACAAGCTTGTGTTATTGTGCTGGGGTTAGGCTTTGCAATGTTAATTACAAGAGGAGTTACTGTCAGCAAGCACAAGCCTTTGTATAGGTTGCTGCGATTGGAAACCTGGCAATAACACGCTTGTTATTGCCTGCAGTCCTCCATATGGTGACACTGACCAGCGACCTTTGAGAATGGTCGTAGGGATTCTATATGTCACAAACAGATACAGACAGAAATTAACACAAATCAATTCATTTTACTTATCTAATGCTACATCCTGTTCTGTTACCGTATGTAAATAAACATAAAGGCCACAGTTATCGAATAAAGAGGGCGTTGTTATTATTGTCCGACCTTTTCCATTCCACGTTATGATTGCCCGACGTTTTCCATTGCACATTATGATTAACATGGAATGGTTCTATTGAAGATTGAGGGCATGTTATTAGGCCGAGGTCACTACGCCCCCTTGATGATCAACGTTAATAACCAGGAATATGAAGACCAATAGCACTGGCTTATTGGCGAATGGGACCTGTTGTATTGACTAGACTGTTCAGGACTGGCGTTGTAAATGACGCAAGGTTTGTACGAATGGCACCCCGTATGTAACGGGGCTTCATCTGTGCTTTTTTCATTCATTCTGTGGGCATTGAACTAGCAATAGCTACATCTCAAGCGGACATCTAGTTGCAATCAAATTAACCTTCACATATTTAGAATTATACATTGTGTTGGAGTCGATAGCGGCCATTTTGCTATACCAACGTTACCTGGTTAATGGCCTTATAACACCAGATTGTACATTGCTAGGGACGGGTAGCAGGTTGTTGATAAATTCATATATCATACATATGTAATGTATTAGCACATATCAGATCAACTTCATCCAAGCAAACACGGCCAGCCCTACACAATCTGACTGTATCGTATTTCGTCCGACGACATATTTGCGAGGATCGACTATGGCGGTATGTGGTAGGTACCTCCCTGCTACTTTACGTAAGTAGTAATGCATCTTATCTAAATGCCTTAACATTCTACTTTAGCCGCCGCGTGGATTGTAATTCCTAAGAATGGATCGGCAAATGATGGATGTCTATGCGCAGGTCTACAGGCCACACAACTGTTTGCGGCCAGTAAATTGCAGCTTTGTCTTCGTAATCTCTGACGGACTCTAGTCTGTGAATAACAATTCATGAATAGCGTTTTAGCAAGTCAATGTTCAAGTAGGCCGCATCATAAAGGGTTGTTTGTAGTGTTTCAGTTATAGCAATGTTTCATCGGTAAACACTTAACATTGTCAGACTTCGCATTACGCTGGTGGTGTTTGGCAACGCTTAGTCTCTGGGAAGGTATGCCAGTTAGCTTTTACTCCGCTGGGAAGGTATGCCAGTTAGCTTTTAAGCCGCTGGGAAGGTATGCCAGTTAGCTATTACTCCGCTGGGAAAGCTATCATAGTAAGCTTTTACTCCGCTGGGAAGGTATGCCAGTTAGCTTTTAAGCCGCTGGGAAGGTATGCCAGTTAGCTATTACTCCGCTGGGAAAGCTATCACAGTTAGCTTTTACTCCGCTGGGAAGGTATGCCAGTTAGCTTTTACTCCGCTGGGAAGGTATGCCAGTTAGCTATTACTCCGCTGGGAAAGCTATCACAGTTAGCTCTTACTCCGCTGGGAAGGTATGCCATTTAGCTTTTACTCCGCTGGGAAGGAATGCCAGTTAGCTTTTAGTCCGCTGGGAAGGTATGCTGTTTAGCTTTTACACCGCTGGGAAGGTATGCTGGTTAGCTTGTACACTGCTGGGAAGGTATGCCGGTTAGCTTTTATTCCACTGGGAAAGTATTTCAGTTAGCTTTTATTCCACTAGGAAAGTATGGCAGTTAGCTTTTATTCCGCTGGGGAAGGTATGCCGGTTAGCTTTTACACCGCTGGGAAGGTGTGCCAGTTAACTTTTACCCAGCTGGGAAGGTATGCCGTTAGTTTGAACACTGCTGGGAAGGTATGCCGGTTAGCATCATGGGATGGGAGGTGTGTGGTGGGGGGCTTGTATGTAGGTATGTGTTACGTAACGGAGAGGGTGTCTGGGCGATTGTTATGCGGTGTTACAGAGGGTCGGGGGTGTCCAAAATTCGACAAAAAAAGCGTTACGTAATATTTGAAAGGCCCCTAAGGCATATACCGTCGCAGTAAGGATAAAACCTCCAGATACTGCTGCCATATAACCTCCAGATACTGCTGCCATATAACCTCCAGATACTGCTGCCATATAACCTCCAGATACTGCCGCCATATAACCATGACCCCGTGGGATTAGTGTGTGAGTTGTTATTGTAAAATCCAGAGACCTTTATGATTTGTCCGGCGCTATCGTCGGAATGATGATACATGAAGGCAGATATCTACCGCTCCACCGGAACGTAACACGAGTAGACGGGTGGATGGTGTCGTCAGCATCATAAGTAGATTACAGAGGGATCCCTAGCGGTCGGAACCACGTCTAATCTGTCTATGGATCTCACCCGCTGTCAGTCTGTTGATCTCGCCTGCAGTCAGTCTATTGACCTCGCCCGCAGTCAGTCTATTGACCTCGCCCGCAGTCAGTCTATTGACCTCGCCCGCAGTCAGTCTATTGATCTCGCCCGCAGTCAGTCAATTGATCTCGCCCGTAGTCAGTCAATTGATCTCGCCCGCGTCAGTCTGTTGATCTCGCCTGCAGTCAGTCTATTGACCTCGCCCGCAGTCAGTCTATTGACCGCGCCTGCAGTCAGTCTATTGATCTCGCCCGCAGTCAGTCTATTGACCTCGCCCGCAGTCAGTCTGTTGATCTCCCCCGCAGTCAGTCTATTGATCTCGCCCGCGTCAGTCGCTAGATCTCGCCCGAAGTCAGTTTGTGCTTCTCGTCCATGGTGCGTCTGGCGATCTCGACTCTAACCTATGTTGATCTATTCCGCGGTCATTCAGGCGATCTCGTCCGTTCCCGCGCCCTCTGGCGATCTCGCCTGTTCCCGCGCCCTCTGGCGATCTCGCCCGTTTCCACACCCTCTAACGATCTCGGATTTGCACTAGTGTGACTCATTATCATCCCCCAATCACAGCCGAACTCTAACACCTGAGGTTTCCATGAAAACCTAAATAAAAGCAGACTGATGCTGACATAGTTGCTGCGAATTATCAACATTATGACATTGCAAGTTCAATGTGCATTGTAGTCATAACGGGCATTCATAAAGAGTTGGGCCCCAAAACGAGAGCGAGGTAAAACTCGGGTGTTTTTGTTGTCACATTTGATGTATGGGCGTGAAGGTCACTAACAAGATTGAGTACGGTGTAGAGTTACGGGCAGTACTTTAATAAGGTCGACAGACATCGGTGTCAAATGCCTGGCGGACACGCGTTAAAGGTCAAATGCCAGCTCCATTTCTAGGTCACTGAGTATGTTAAATTGATCAAGTATGTGTTTGTCATCTGATTTCATGTGTATACTACACAATATTGTTTTAGTCACATAACACCAGGACGATTTCACTGTAGTACATAGGTTTACCCCCGCCCCCTCACGCACACACCATTTCCTGTCGATGTTCAGCACAGATGTTTGTGACTGTTTCAGGTCAGCGTTCATGTTCTATTTTAATCTGCGCGAATGAGCTGTGCACAAGCGTAACGCAGTAGTCTGGGTCACTCAAAAGCACCTCCAGCTTATAGACATTTCAAACAGAATCATAAATTTCTCAGTCCATATCAATCTCGAAATGTGACCATGCGACCACCATTATTGATTCGACTGAGTATCACCGATTGTATCCTACGATTTAGTCTACCCCGAATCACCTCGTAGTCAGGATTCGGAGAGCAACCCCCAGTTTCGACTGAGCAGTCAACACTCAGCGTTTGACCTCAATCGAGGCATGTACCGGCGGTACCTGTTGACATGGGTTGTTATTCAGTCGCGATCTATTGCGAGTCACAGACAGACAGAAGACGTAAAACACCCAAATCGGATTAAGTAGTCAGTGTGTCATTCCTGTCCAGTGACGTCAGTGGCGCTTCGTCTTTAAGCTATGTGACTGTTATCTGGTTTGTATGTACCACTCTTGTTTGTGGTTTATTTGACAAAACATACGTCGGCTGGGGAAAAGGCAGCCTACATACAGCCATGTCAACCCACCGTTCTTTGAATCGTTCGCATAGAAAGAAATGCTCTTTCACCGTGAAGCCTATAAGTTTGGACGACCCATCGATTCAATCTGCTGTTCTGCCTCACATGAAAGAAGTTTCCCACATCAGTGACAGCGGGAAAAGTCCGACAGCATCACCGACACTTACCGGGTCAGCGGAAACCACTGGTTCTGGGGAACCAATTTCTGGTGCGGCGGACGAGGAGCACCAGCGAAGCTGTTGGCATGAGGTGCTTACCTTACCCCGTCTCGACCGCGACAACGTCACCTTCAGAGTACAGATGCATAGACTCATCATCTCAGGTACCAAGTTACCCGACCCTCTGAGACCTACAAGGGCTCCCATCCGATTCCAGCGGAATTTCCAGATACCAGCTGACGTAGCCATCAAGTCGATCCGAACCACTTGGTTCAGTGAAGAACTTCTTCTGGTGTTTGGAATGAAGAGGAAGCATTGCGGTAAGAAGAAATACATGAAGCCGAAGGTTAAAACCAAAGCTGGGCCAATAAAGAGATTGAAGAGCTATGCTGACGAGAGTGATGATGATGTGGGCGATTTGGAGAGTGGGAGCGAGAAACCCTCTCTGAAGCGGCAGACCTCCATCTACCAGGGCGAGTCGTATTACAAGAACCTGCGCTTCTCATCCGACATGACAGAAGTCAGTCCTCATGAAATCGACAGCACCGCTAAAACCGTCACTTTGTTTCTCAAAACAAATAGCCACAACGAAAAGAAGACACTTGTGTTGCCTAAAGATGTCGACGCGTCCACCTTAACCGTTCGCTGGGTCAATAAACGTAGAGTGTGTATATACGCCCTGAAAGAAAACCCAGTCATGTGTCCAGTCGATGATGGTCAGTCCTGTACCTCGCCGGACGTGATTCACACAAGTGCCCGGAAAAGCGCTCTTGACTCCACGTTCCATTTGGGCAGTCTCAATTCGGACACTTCGGACTCCTCCAGTGGGGACGAACATGTCATTATCGGGGGCAACTTATCACATGAAATGGACAGTACGATGAAGGCCGAACGTGACAAGTCATTGTCAACCAGCAAGTTACATGGAGGTGATGCTCCTGATAAAACGAGCTCTGATTCGTCCGCTACCAAACCGGATACACGATCCTCGCTGGAAAATAAGGACACCAATCCTGTGACAAGAGTTCTGTTTTCCTCTCAGAAGATGACCCTTGACCTCGAACATACTGCTCCACCTCGTTTTGACCTTGACCCAGCACAACCAACGGACGCTAACGATGATATCTTTCAAAGAGAACGCTCTTTCGATGTGTGCCTGAACGTCAGTGGCTACCTGCCACACGAGATCACCGTCAAAGTAACGCGTGGTACCGTGGTCGTGGCCGGGTACCACGAGGAGAGCCAGGGACGCGAAGCCATCGAGTATCATTTCCGACGTCGACTGGATCTAGAACATCACGGCGTTGATCCTGACAGCCTCAGTGTTGTGTATGAAGAGGAGAATAGACTACTGCGGCTCACTGCCGCCCTGGTCATCTGAACTCCACTGAAGCGTGGTTGATCGAGATGGGCGTTGTTAAATAACTTACTTTGATATTTGATCAATTAAAAGGCCCAAATGGCTGTAAGAATCTGACACGCCGAGTCCATTAACTACAGTCTCTGTGCTAGTTGCTGTTACATGTTATGTAGACTAACAGTGTGAATATATAAGCATGTACAAACAGTATGTCAGTTATATTTTAGCAGTTGTTGCGATCTTGATCGCTAGTGTTATCTTTGTCACCATTGTGATCCAATTATGTGTCCTGCCGGCATATTCTTCGAGTTATAAATAATAGATGTTTGGTTGTTGTTGATATACGACATTGGTTCAATGTGCGATTCCAACACACCAAGCGGACCGCACTTCCGGTTTCATGAACCTTGTCATAACCTGGTGAGAAGTATCGACGATGACGGTCCTACACCAATCATCTCATGGACGGCGCAGGAGGGTAACAGTCATATTGACCTGTCTGCTTAGATACGATTACCTCGTGATCTAAAACGTTATTGGTCACCCTGATCAAGTTTCTAATGTATGTCATATACTGCGGTAACAATAAAGTAACCCATATTACTTGTCAATCGAATGCGTCTGTGGATGAATCTAAACGCCCCATTCTGATGATAGCGTAGGATCTCTATGGTTTTGCCCACTAGCAACCTGACCGCACGACAACCCACACTATCCACCACGCCCTGACCGCACGACAACTCACACCACCACGCCCTGACCGCACGAACACTCACACCACCACGCCCTGACCGCACGACCACTCACACGCCCACCACGCCCTCACACCATCCACCACGCCCTGACCGCACGACCACTCACACCATCCACCACGCCCTGACCGCACGACCACTCACACCATTCACCACGCCCTGACCGCACGACCACTCACACCATCCACCACACCCTGACCGCACGACCACTAACACCATCCACCACGCCCTGACCGCACGACAACTCGTGCCATCCACCACACCCTTCTTCCTCTCATGTTAACCACAGTCAATGGTCTTTTCTTTCAATAACATGTCACATGTAGAGTTTTAGCGGGAGTTATACTATCAACAGCATAGTGACCTCTGCAATCCCTGGGTCCCACAAGTTAGTTGTATCACTTGCTGCCAGGTTCACCTTAACGTCGTGACGTCAACAACCTCCCGAACTCGTCATACGCGGACATTTAATGATTTTATGTAACTGCTTCCAGATATAGTGCTGTACTGACTTTAAATAGAATGGGGTTGGACTTCCATCTTAGTGGAAAGGATTCGCAACTTGGTAGGCCAATGATTACTGATCAATGCACTCACCACCCGAGTGTCCACGTCACCAATCGGCAGATATAACGGCGGCAGATCAGCTACGTTAAATCATCGCAATGAATCTCAGGACGCCCAGTTCTTGTATCGCCAGTCAAACCACTTTATAAGGGGGGGCTTCATCCTCTCGAGTTCCTTAATCTCGTGTATTTATCGAATTTACCCATGTGTGGATCATGATGCACTTTTGTCCATTTTGACAACAAAAAGACTTTACCTAAAGTGATAAGGTTGGCATCACTGCTGTCGCTGTTCCATCGCTGATGAACGTCATCGCCAGGAAGAAGAGAGTGTTAATGGCGGAAGCCTATCCATATTTGGCATATGTTGATGCTTTGTATTATTCTTGTGATCATACGATCTGCTACTATAGGATAGACAGGCAAAATACTGCTACGTCAAACGCATCTACCAATGGATTTGCAATCCAACCACAGGTTTTAGGTTATTACGTCGTAAAACGCCAGTAATGTTCCCGAGAACAGGTGCGCTCTGAAGGTATTATGACCTTGTGTACTCCAGATTCGTCAACCCTCTATTGTCAATGACCCGTCTTCGTGTCCTTGTTGAAATAGCTCCGGATCCCGGGGGGGGGGGGGGGGGGGGGTGGTTCTTACTATGTGGAGGGTTAGTGGGGATGTGCCGCCAATTTGGGTCGGTTTTTTGGCATTTTGGTATACAAATGGGTCGTTATTTCTTGAAGACAGGTATAGCAATGGGTCGTTTTTTTTTGGCAATGACCTGGTATACCAATAGGTATGTATTTTTGACAGCGAGTATAGCAATGGATATTTGTTTTGTGATGGGTATCCAATATGATGCTCAATATTGGGTGTTTGCTCAAGTCCCCTGGGTCAATGGTGGCCAGCCCTATCAGTCAGTGTGGTTGCGTTGTTTCAAAGAAAAGTTTTATGACATGATAAGCAAACAGAAAGGTCAGGTCCAAACATTCTCCTTCCACTGTTTCCTGCAATATTGTCTACCTCATGGGCCGGGACCTCCGGGGGCGCTCGTTGATAGCCTGCGGGCCCGAGTCACACATCTGTTTATTTAATGACCGCTATTTAATTAACTGCCTTGCCGTCACGAACTAGAGCATCGTTGGGACTGACCACGGTATCAGCAAAGTTTTTGTTGTTGTTTTTTTGCAGTTGCGAAGCTTAATAAACGTACTTTTTCATTCTGAATCGTTAGTTTGGTATATGGATGGGTCACTTGTAGCTCCTCAAAGTGGTCTAGATATGATTTGGGATCATTAATTTTGGTATATGTATTGGTGACACTTTTAAAAATTTTGTATATGAATGGGGTTTTTTCCAGAGGATTTGGTATGTAAATGGTTCCTTTTCCACACTTTGCTTGGTATAGATATGGTCCGGTTTTTGTTTCCCATGGCGGCTCACCCCTACCCTTTTCCAAGGAGAGAACACGATTGTACTCGCTGTACACGATTGTACTCATGTCACGGCTGGTTGCTTTACATGATTGTACTCATGTCACGGCTGGTTGCTTTACATGCTTGTACTCATGTCACGGCTGGTTGCTTTACATGATTGTACTCATGTCATGGCTGGTTGTTTTAAATAATTTTGATCTTCTCACGATTGCTTAACGTGCAGAATTGTGAAGATTTCATATCTGGTCTCTTAACATGATAGCTATTTTGTTGAGTTCATTTCATTGCAAAATATGTTCCTCTATAGTAGCGTTATGCATGGTTGTGCTCGTTAGAAGAATGAGATGTATACATGGTTGTGCTCGTTACATGACTGAGACTTGAACATTGTTGTGCTCGTTACATGACTGAGATTTAAACATTGCTGTGCTCGTTATATAACTAAGATTAACAAATGGCTGTGCTCGCTACATGACTGAGATTTAAACATTGCTGTGCTCGTTATATAACTAAGATTAACAAATGGCTGTGCTCGCTACATGACTGAGATTTAAACGTGGTTGTGCTCGTTATATGGCTGAGATTTACAAACGGCTGTGCTCGTTATATAACTGCAATTTATACATGGTTGTGCTCATTACATAACTGTGGTATGTACATGGCTGTGCTCGTCAAATGACTGAGATTTACTAATGGTTGTGCTCGTTACATAAATGAGATTTTTACATGACTGTGCTCGTTACATTACTGAGATTTATACATGGTTGTGCTCGTTACGTGTCTGAGATTTATACATGGCTGTGCTCGTTACATTACTGAGATTTATAGATGGTTGTGCTCGTTACACGACTGAGATTTAAACACGGCTGTGCTCGTAACATTTCTGAGATTTAAACACGGCTGTGTCGTTACATGACTGAGATTTACAAATGGCTGTGCTCGTCACATGATTGAGATTTATACATGGTGGTGCTCGTTACATGGCTGATATTTACAAATGGCTGTGCTCCTTATATAACTGAGATTTATTCATGGGTTGACTGAGATTTATACACGGCTGAGGTCGTTATATGATTTGAGATTGATGCATGGCTGCGCTTTTTGTTTTCGTGTCCCTTAATTCAACTTCAGATATTACAACGTGACTAGACAATACTGATTGCACACCTTTTCCTTTACTCTTATTCAGCGATATCCACCATGGAAGGTAGTTCACTTTCCTTAGCGGAGACAGCTCCCACGGCGGTGCTGCTGATCACCGCGCCACTTGGAGCACTGTTCACAGCAGGCTGGATGTCGTCATGCTGCTGCGGGGTGACTCGAACCGACACATGACGCGCGCCATCGGAAGTCTCGTCAAGGGAAGTCTCGTCAAGGGAAGCCGAAACAGCATCTTGACAGACACTCCGTCATAGAAGTTGACAGATCGGGTTCGCGTTTTATACAGTTTATGGTCGGTCGAAGCAGACAGACATGAGGTACCAGGGGTCGGCTCTGGAACAGCGCGCTCAACTTGATTCATGATATTAGTCACGATTTTGTTATCATCCCCTTCTTCACCACAATGAAATTTTGTGTTCAATTTGTATGTGTGCTTGGTTACTGGTGGCAGCCCTCATTTTAGACTCAGAGACCTTTGCCCCACTATATAGATTCCCAGACTCAATTGAGTTATAACAAACGTCGAAACAAGGCTTGTTGATCGCCGCTACCGCTAAGTGAAGTGATTCAGATACATCCCTCTGTTTGTAAGACCCTTCTGTCGTTTTCATCTTAACCCGGCTATGACACGCAGCGCACAGTGTATGCAAAGAGCAGTTTGATGCATTCGTCCCCGTCTGATGCTCTGATTGGCTGTCGTGAGCCCCGTTTGATGCTATGATTGGCTGTCGAGTGCCACGACTGATGTTCTGATTGGCTGTCGCGTTCCCCAATCAAGGAGACGTCATGGAGATGGGAAGATGTCCAAGCTGACGTTTTCCAGCCGGTCGATGTCCAGGCTGATGATGTCCAGGCTGAGTTGTAAGTCGAATGTAGTCAGCAATGGTGCATTAGATCAGGAGACGAAAGCACTAAACACGCCGCTTATTCTTGAAACTAAACGCAGAGGCTTCTGGCAGTATGCGATTGTAATGCATTGATAATGGCTAATATCTCTCACCAGCTGCCGCGCTAATGAATGAGAATATTGTTTATTTGCTTTCTTCACGAACCAACGTAAGCGGCACGCTGTCTATATATCGTGCTGTCTACCATGGCTATTGGTGGGTCATACCGACTGATTCGATGATGTGACGGACACACTGATGACGACAGATGGGTTGATGATGTAAAATTAGAATGGCCCAGCAGACGCCTAGTACAGACTGAGTAGCAACTAGCATGTCAGGGGCTGTTATGGTGCACATCTCATAAGGGGGAGGGGGCAAGACAGACAACTAGCATGTCAGGGGCTGTTATGGCGCACATCTCAAAAGGGGGAGGGGCAAGACAGACAACTAGCATGTCAGGGGCTGTTATGGCGCACATCTCATAAGGGGGAGGGGGCAAGACAGACAACTAGCATGTCAGGGGCTGTTATGGCGCACATCTTAAAAGGGGGAGGGGCAAGACAGACAACTAGCATGTCAGGGGCTGTTATGGCGCACATCTCATAAGGGGGAGGGGCAAGACAGACAACTAGCATGTCAGGGGCTGTTATGGTGCACATATCATAAGGGGAGGGGCAAGACAGACAACTAGCATGTCAGGGGCTGTTATGGTGCACATCTCATAAGGGGGAGGGGCAAGACAGACAGCTAGCATGTCAGGGGCTGTTATGGTGCACATCTTAAAAGGGGGAGGGGTAAGACAGACAACTAGCATGTCAGGGGAGGGGCGTCCTCATCGACGACAGGTGACAGACGGCCTCATCAATGAAAGGGGACAGACGGCCTCATCGACGACAGGTGACATTAACTTCACTGATGAATGGGGACAGACGGCCTCATCAATGACGGGTACAGACGACCTCATTGATGAAAGGTGACAGACAGCCACATCAGTGAAATGGGACAGACGGCCTCATTGATAAAAGGGGACAGACGGCCTCATCAATAAAGTATCATCGATAAATATATATATAGATATATATATATATATATATATATATATATATATATATATATATATATATATATATATATATATATATATATATATATATATATATATATATATATATATATATATATATATATATATATATATATATATATATATACGTTCGCTCACATGCAAATATCGGTATCAGAAGGCAAGGCAGACCCTCGTGCATGAATACATCAATGAGTGGTATTTCATCCGACATCATACGTCCTCTTCCTGTTCGTTAATTACACTAGAGACCATAACAGGAAATTAGAAGATGTTCAATGGGAAAGGACTGGTTTGATATCCAGGTTAAGTTCAATGGCGCAAAATACGATGAAAAATAAGCTATTAATCAATTGGCAGGTAGTTCGCTATTGCTATTATACCAATGAGTTCAGGATAAGTCAGCAGATGAATGCCTGCCTAAGGTCAGCCCTCGAACACACATATCTGTATGACGGGGCGGTTCGTGTCGGTCAATGCGTGCTACTATCCGGTTGGATAATTCATTTATCCCTCGAGATAAGTGATTTATCTCGTGGTAATATCCATTAATCTTGCAAAAATAATCATTTTCTCATGGAATGAATAGACAATATCATTGCCACGCGGGATAATCTTTCGTTTTTGATTTCAGTGCTGCACAGCCAATGTCATGTTAAACTAACTTTTTCTGCAGACAAAATGTTTTCTTGACGTATAATGTAGACTGGATACCACCCGGGGTGGATTTGGGTCTCTTGTAATCAAAAGCCATTCTTAATGACAAACGCAGCGTAATCTGTTAAAAATATGGACGTGAGGATCTGTGGCAAGAAAATTAATTTATCCATCTAAAACAAATTTCCCATTTTTATTTATTTATCTCGCGAGATTAATGAATGATTCATCTCTTAAGATAACAAAAGTATTCCGTTGGATAATTGCACGGATTATTTGCACCTGATTCCCCCTCATGCATCTGTCCGTAATTATGCTTCCTTTAACATTTCAGATTTCTGACAACCGAATTGTTCGAATTATGTATACCAATGTTTTCCGCTGAACATCATGTACAATGATGTGGAAAAAACTTTCAGGGATATATTCCTCCACTGTTTCTTGCATTCAAAGGTTTAAGAATGCCATATAGGCGCGCGTCGGGTGATGGAAACATTTATCGGTCACGAGTCTGAAGAATCGGGTGTGTGTATGAGGGGGGGGGGGGGGGGATGGCACATGGCCTTGTCCCGGCTAGGGGTGTGCCGCGAGACCTCGAAAACCATTATCCGTCTTACAGGTGATAATGGCTAAAAAGCGTGCCCCGTCGTGCAAGGTATTACACAAGTGTATAACCCGTCGTACAAGGTGTAAATGGCAAACAAAAAAAACTCCGTCGTACAGGGTAATATGTAAATGAATAACCCGTCGTACGATGTGCAAAAATGGGGCATAAATAGTAGTACTTAACTCAGATCAGTTCGAGAGGGAAGCCCTTATAAATGCTATGGCTGTTCCACTCGGCTGTCCTTCTTCGTCCTTAAAGCTTCATTTTCGGCAAGCGACTGAAGACCGCAACAAGACGCTGGTACCGTTATGATATTGTTTACGCGTCGGTCCTCAGTGCTATCTCTCGAAGGGACATGTCCTAGCCCAAGACTATGCAAGAGATCCTGTTGTTCCGCCTCTTAGTGTGACAATACCTTGGAGAGTGTATGCATAATGATCTCAGTTGCCATGATGACGTTCCTTTGGTAATTATTGATTAATTTTAACAAGTTTCGATATCTCTTCAATCTTGACACGCTGATGCAGCACATCATAATACCCACAAATCATAGCGTTCAGAGGGGTATCAGAGGAGGTCTTTTAGGTAAGCAACAGGAAGGAATGGGACTAATTTATTGATCTACGTTCAATGATAATTGTTTATAGTGCCTTGGCGAGTTGGGCGGCCTTGACACCTGCGAAGTAGGTCAACCGGAAATCACACATGCAATGTGAAATCATCTGTCACAACCCTCGCCGCATGCAACACTTTCCTCACTTGCATTTTCATTGCATACATGGCAGGACCAGCGAACTTTTGGGGTGCGCTGTGACCTTTCAGTAAGCCAAAGTGGAAAGTTCTGTCTTTGACCTTTCCACTTTCAGCTTCCTTTCGCCAAGATATTGCGACGAGTTATCATCCACTTGGTGTGCAACGCCATAGCTGTCAAAATCGGCAAGGGCTTTCAAGACCACCGATTTCCGGTTGACCTACATAAACCAGACCCGATGTCCAGTACTACTGCTGATACTGTGTCTTCCATACCCGACGGATGCTACAGTACTTACAGTCAACCAAAAAACATTGTCTCTGTTTTTTGCAATGATGTGTTGTTTCATACGAATTAACCAACTTCGAGGGCTAGGTTCTGTGTGATTCAACCACAGCACATTTTTATACATCACTGGATGCGTAGCTATTCACTAAGAATATCAGATATACTAGCCTTTACAATCACAACAATGTCATTTCGAACTATGTTTTTCAACACTAACACAACTTGGCTGCATACTAGCATATGTCATTCTAACCTCAGGCCATCCGAAGTTACAGCGCGTCGAAATTAAATTTATTTTTCCAGGGCGAGATAATGGATTAAAACTGAATAGATTCACCACAAACATGTAGAATTAAAAGGAAATTATCGTGCTATTGAGTCTTTAATAGCAAATAATTAGCCCCTTCCTCTCTCGCGTTATCGCCCTCTGGCGCTCTCTCCGTTCGCCCTACTCGCGCGCCCTTTTTCTGTCTCTGTCACCTCCCGCAGGTTTTACGACTTTCATCGTCGTTTATACCCGCGCGCAGCCTCTCGCGGTCACTTTCCGCTGAGCCAGCACTCGCTTAACTCGGCTGTCCTTCTTCGTCCTTCCCACCCACCCTAGTCTGGGTCCCAGACTCCAGGGGTTCCGCTACGCGTCTCGCCCTAGAGTCTACGACAGGACAAGGTATAAAACTGGCGCGTACGAATATTCATTAGACACGTTCGTTAATCTTCGTGACCAATCAACGCAAAGGTTGTGACCCGGATTGACCTAAGTTGCGCGCGTCTGGCTCATGAAACTGGCTTGTGATACGCACCCTCGGTTCTATGTGACGTCATAGACATTGTAGTGGTCTGCGTCCAATGAGAACACATTGAATGTCGTCTGGAATTATGGGGCGTCTCAAAAGTTCAAATTGGCATCACAACAAGCGCTTTAATCTCTTAGCTGCACGAAAGTATGTTTACGTAATAGTCAGTTAAAAAGAACCAGTTGTGTGTCTGCTTCTCTCGCCGACTGTGTGATTAACGGTGCCACTCAGCGTGAAACAACAAATCGGAATGTTGTAGAATGTGTGCCAGGCTCATAAAAATCACTTGTCCGGTTGGACAAGTTCTTCGGAACTTGTAGAACTAACCAATGAGAGACAACGACTCAAAAGTACCCGAGAGGACCGAGAGACACGGCTTGTGATTGGAGCATCCCAAATGTGGGATGCCTGTCCAGTTCAAGACGCTATCGTCCCCTAGACTATTGAATATCAGTAACATGTAAACAGCGCCCGCAGCCATCAGGCTAGGGGACCTTGACTACACCCACCCCTTTTCTAACCTCTTTCGTTTCCGCCTTTTTGTTTTCTTTGCCTCTTCCTTAGTCCTGACTCACAGGCCTTCCAGGCCATCTTTCTTTATCTTCCTCGCTTTTGCATATTCTTACGTAATCTGTTTCGATATTGCTTGTTCACCCTGCTAATGTTCTTAATGTTGTTATACCACTTAATGTCTGCGCAGCGGGGTTCTTGGACTTCCTTAAGCCCGATAAAGCGTGTGTATCCACCGGCCTTCCTTTCGGTTTCCTTGGGAGGATTTGGGATAATTACGTTCCATCTGATCGTCTGCACTCACCTGGATTAATTAGAGCTGGGTCCTCAATGAAACAAGACAATGCAATAACGAGAGGCGCAATACGTGGGAGCAGAAAATGCTGAGAATGCGATAAGGACAGCGCCACCCTGCGACCTAACAGTCACAACTCCCATAGCATCCGTCTCCACGCAACACCTGTAAGGCGAGGCGTCATTAGAACTCTAAAAGGTAGAGAATAAAAGTCAGAATGTCCGACAGACACCCACACGTGAAGTTATTGCAAACCAGGACAGTGAAACTCAGTATACGTCTATTGTACGTGGGGTGTTATGGTTGATCGATTTATCAGAACCACTGACGTTTGTTTATCATGCTGTATATCAGACCCAATGGCGTTTGTTTGTCATGCTGTATGTCAGAACCACTGGCGTCTGTTTATCATGCTGTATATCAGACCCAATGGCGTTTGTTTATCATGCTGTATGTCAGAACCACTGGCGTTTGTTTATCATGCTGTATGTCAGAACCACTGGCGTTTGTTTATCATGCTGTATATCAGAACCACTGGCGTTTGTTTATCATGCTGTATGTCAGAACCACTGGCGTTTGTTTATCATGCTGTATGTCAGAACCACTGGCGTTTGTTTATCATGGCTGTATGTATGTCAGAACCACTGGCGTTTGTTTATCATGCTGTATGTCAGAACCACTGGCGTTTGTTTATCATGCTGTATGTCAGAACCACTGGCGTTTGTTTATCATGCTGTATGTCAGAACCACATGCGTTTGTTTATATGTCAGAACCACTGGCGTTTGTTTATCATGCTGTATGTCAGAACCACTGGCGTTTGTTTATCATGCTGTATGTCAGAACCACTGGCGTTTGTTTATCATGCTGTATGTCAGAACCACTGGCGTTTGTTTATCATTGTATGTCAGAACCATGGCGTTTGTTTATCATGCTGTATGTCAGAACCACTGGCGTTTGTTTATCATGCTGTATGTCAGAACCACTGGCGTTTGTTTATCATGCTGTATGTCAGAACCACTGGCGTTTGTTTATCATGCTGTATGTCAGAACCACTGGCGTTTGTTTATCATGCTGTATGTCAGAACCACTGGCGTTTGTTTATCATGCTGTATGTCAGAACCACTGGCGTTTGTTTATCATGCTGTATGTCAGAACCACTGGCGTTTGTTTATCATGCTGTATGTCAGAACCACTGGCGTTTGTTTATCATGCTGTAACCACTGGCGTTTGTTTATCATGCTGTATGTCAGAACCACTGGCGTTTGTTTATCATGCTGTATGTCAGAACCACTGGCGTTTGTTTATCATGCTGTATGTCAGAACCACTGGCGTTTGTTTATCATGCTGTATATCAGAACCACTGGCGTTTGTTTATCATGCTGTATGTCAGAACCACTGGCGTTTGTTTATCATGCTGTATGTCAGAACCACTGGCGTTTGTTTATCATGCTGTATGTCAGAACCACTGGCGTTTGTTTATCATGCTGTATGTCAGAACCACTGGCGTTTGTTTATCATGCTGTATGTCAGAACCACTGGCGTTTGTTTATCATGCTGTATGTCAGAACCATGGCGTTTGTTTATCATGCTGTATGTCAGAACCACTGGCGTTTGTTTATCATGCTGGCGTTTGTTTATCATGCTGTATGTCAGAACCACTGGCGTTTGTTTATCATGCTGTATGTCAGAACCACTGGCGTTTGTTTATCATGCTGTATCTGTAGAACCACTGGCGTTTGTTTATCATGCTGTATGTCAGAACCACTGGCGTTTGTTTATCATGCATGCTGTATGTCAGAACCACTGGCGTTTTTTTTTTATCATGCTGTATGTTTATCAGAACCACTGGCGTTTGTTTATCATGCTGTATGTCACTGGCGTTTGTTTATCATGCCACTGGCGTTTGTTTATCATGCTGTATGTCAGAACCACTGGCGTTTGTTTATCATGCTGTATGTCAGAACCACTGGCGTTTGTTTATCATGCTGTATGTCAGAACCACTGGCGTTTGTTTATCATGCTGTATGTCAGACTGGCCACTGGCCACTTTGTTTATCATGCTGTATATCAGAACCACTGGCGTTTGTTTATCATGCTGTATGTCAGAACCACTGGCGTTTGTTTATCTTGCTGTATATCAGAACCACTGGCGTTTGTTTATCATGCTGTATGTCTTTGACTGAGTTTTTTTATCATGCTGTATGCTTGAACCACAGCTCAGGTTAAAGTCATGTAAACTGTCATAATCGCGGCGTTTGGGATATCATGCTGTAGGTCAAAGCGCTGCGGTGTAAACTGTTGTCACGTCGCGGAGCGCCCTGGTCCATCGTCCTCATTAATTTGTAATACATTTTTTTTTTAACAACTGTCTGATATTTCACATTACGCACGTTTATCATGCACAGAACACACACACACACACACACACACACACACACACACACACACACACACACACACACACACACACACACACACACACACACACACACACACACACACATCATCCCCACGGGATATCAAAGAATGATCGTATTATCAATGAATCATCAGCGAGACATTTATGGTTGCTTGAAATATACATGATATAATCACCGATTCAACGAGTGTCATCATGATGTTCACATGAAGTAACATCATAACGTTCACGAAAGCAAAACCACGTTATGATAATCAGTTGGTCATAACATGATGGACGGGATTGGGGTGGGGATGTACGGGCAGTTTTCAAATCTTGGCTAAGACCCCGATGTGCGTCATATGTTTTGGTAGCATAACGATCGTTAGGGATCCTTGTTAAGATGTGATTATCCGCCACAAGACTAACATTTATTTTTGGAGCGACTCTTGCAGGATGGCTCACTGGTGCAGTCAACCCTATACGTAATATCCTGCCAGGCGATAACATGGTATAGCCAAAATCATTTTCGAGTGAGCCACCAATCGCCAACATATCAACCCTAGGTTTTCCGGCTTCATTCAAATAGGGGGCACTTTTTACTTCACCCCAAAGCAAAATTATTGGCTTTCGGGTCGATTATCGGATGGCCTCCTCTTTTTGGCGATCGACATACTGTTTGTTGGCAGCATTTGCTGATGTGGGCTCCCGCAGCCGACTTATTCTGTTACCCTGCATGTTAAGGCCTCCAGTCAGCGTACAACCAGATTTATCCACTACAAGGGCTTTCTTTGCATATTCAGAGAGATCCGTTGAGGTCCATAAATACTCGTTTTTTGATGACAGCTTGTAAATTCAAGGACAACGCTAACAGGAAGGTCGTGGTTGAAGTTTGTCTGTTCATCGTTAATGAAGCTAGTCTTATCCCTATCCCCTCCCATAGCCCCCACCTCTGCAACGTCATTGACAAATGTTGGGTTGTCAAACGGCATGTGACTGTATTAAAGATATACTTGCAATAGTTCAACTGTTAACATGACAAGTATTTATGGTCACAAGCTATATCCATATCGCCGGATACGCGAGCCCTTAGGGGTAAAGGGTGAGCAGCAGTATGTGCTTATTACAGACAACCAAAGCACTATTGACCAGAACCAACAGCTTCCCCAACCTTGGTGCAGAAGACGTCATTGTTCCGGGGACAACCCAGCTGCCCTTAACAATCACGCTGACCATGAAGTAACCGACGCCAACCGCAGCGTTGTGCAAAACTTGGGTAGTAGCTAAGAAAACGAAAATACTGATTTCTGGCAACGTGACCATGTCCATCGATGACATCGATGTGTACCACTGTTATGGCGACGTGGGGAAAACTACAGGAGAGAGCTAACGCCCAGTGTCAGGGCATTGACACATCAGATGTGACTAAGATACGAGTGGGGGCAGGAGACAAGGATGAGACCGAGGTAGGGGACAAGGCAATAGCCGATGCCTATGGCAACCGATTTAATATCCAGCTTGACTTTGAACTCCTCAAGCGCCACATGCGATTCTACCAGAGCGCGCTTAATGACAGACTGGAATACGAGCTCACATTCAAAGACTACAATCAATTGATTCACGCTACAGGCGACACCAACGCCAGCTACCCAAACGATGGAATCGCCTTGGAGCATGACACGTTTACCCAACCAGAGCTGGCCAGCATGATCCGCACCCAGTACACAGGGTGGCTCGCGATTCTGTATGAACGTGTGCTCCGCCACAGGAAGCTTGCATGCAATAAAAGTGACACACTGTTGAACATCAACCTAAACGTACCGGCCCGCATCATGAAGGGCATCCTACTGATCTTTGAAGACTCAGCAAACGCCTCATTTGCCAGGAAGACAGAGTCATTCTACAACCCTAAGATTACAAAGGTCACAGTGACCATTGAGGGCATCCCCAACCAGCTCTATGCCCAGGGCATGCGTGGCTACCAGCAGTGGGATAAGGCGAAGAAAGCATTTGCGGCAACGAGTAAACGAGACCCCTGTGTGGCAATACATGTAAAAGACCTGACATTTGCGAACGTGTCCCTAAGAGAGTAATTAACCAGCAAGTATGACCCGTGGTTCGACTTGAGGACGAGTGACGACGACCAGCTACATGGTAGGGGCAGGCACATGGAGAATGCGTCTGAAGAAGTAACCATCCAGATCACAAAAAATGCAGAGGCGGCTGGTGCATTGGACGTCTATATGTATGATGTTATGGATGTACAGCTTAGCATTAAGGATGATAGGTTTGTCACCGCAATCTACCAGTGACTTATTTACATTTCCAGATGGTCCCGGCTCAGCTATTGTCTGTGGACAGACAGGATGCGGAAAAACCGTCTTCATGCTCGACCTACTTGAAGAGCCCTTCTTTGGTGTTTTTGAGCATATTGTGATACTAAGTCCGTTTTCAATGAGGCCTATCAGCCCCGGTCATGGGTGTGGTCTGATTCAGAGGTGTATGTGGTTGATCTAGAGGAGCGGCTCCATGACTACGTGAGGGTTTTCTACCATTGTTTTAAGGGCGAGGCTACCCTGTATATTATTGATGACTGCTGGGCAACAAAGGCCCTAACCAAGAAGAAACACATGTTATCCGAACTGGCATTTAGCGGCCTCCATGCGTAGCAAAGTGTCTGGGTCCTCACTCAAAAGTACAACTCTGTTGCTGAAGGACCTACGTGAGCAGACCTGATGGGTTGTGCTCTTTCACACCAAGGACCGGGACTCATTTGAAGACGCCCTGTTTGAGAATGATGTGATCCCAACAAGTGAGGAACGTGCGGCAGTACGCTAGCTACATGCAGAGACCAAGCTAGCAAAACTGCTGCTGAAGACGGTTGCCGGGTTAGGCATAATTCTCTGGGTAGTAGTGAACTGGGTCCAGCCCATAAAGACACAATAAATTAGAAAAGTATATACGTATATTTATGGATCCTGATATCATCATTCATCAACTCCTTCCAGAGTGCCCTCCGGAGTCTCATCGCCCTGTAGCAGCTATCGCTGAGCCTCAGCAAGCTGACAAACCAGACTGAATAACTACTTATAAGATGGGCTTGCTGCGGACATAGCGGGTGGTCAGGCCCGTCAATAGCTGTGTGGGCAGCGTCTGACAATTGACGAAGTTGAATTAACCAACTCGAAAACCAGCTAAAAAAGCCAATCGGGATAAGCTTGTGAGAGAGCTCCGTAATGCTAAGGCACACTTACATCGGCTGGAGATGAGGAAATCGCTGTGGTTGAAAAGCCTCCCATCTTGGAAATGCCTCCAGCTACATTGGATTCTGGAGGACTCTGGGATGCCGGTAGTGTTGGGTTGTTTGGACTAGCATGGTGGTATTCAAAAACACACAGCGCCTCCCTTAGGCAACCATTTTCTGCCACTGTTGTTCACAAAAGTCTGGGCGTACAATTAAAGGATTCCTTTCATGTGGATTAAGACGATCATCAACATGACAACACCAAGTACTGATGGATAAATGCTCGTCAAATGCTGTACCTCTGTGCAGTTGTTTTTGGTCTATCAATAGGTTACGCCAAGCTCGGCAAGATAGCTCTGGGTGAGGCATTCCCCAAACTGGATTATACCAGGTGATTTACTGAAGTATGTTTGCAATGGCCTCAATTGCGCTACTTGTTGGTGGTGCCCTTTTCAACACGCTTTGCATTCTCTGGGAGCAACTTCTTATTCACATAGCTACGAAGCAGTCAAGTAGGACACGGAATATAAACGCCATGATATGGCGATTTAGCAGCTCAAGTCTGCGGCGGCTGCATGGGCCAAGAAGCGACCTGAGCAGCTAGACTTCATCAATGAGCAGCTAGCTTTCAGACTTCTGCGTGCCCTCGGATGGTCAAAAGTGACGTGAGGTGACGTTTGTTATCCTGAGTATGGCTGTACTGGACTGGTCGTGTACAGGCTTACTAAGTAGGCGACGCAGGTGAGCGGGTGTAAGCATTTGGAGACTCGCTAGCATATATAACAATGTATCACATGCAAACTGTAATCGTAAGAGCTATTTGAAAGGCATTACAGTTTTCAAGAAGCTTGCAGCAGCTGCGAGGGTTTCTGAGGAAGTTGCTCGTGGTTGGCTAACAAAGCAAGCTATATGGCTAATCTACCTGCTAATGCCAGAAACGATTCCCAAAATGTGTCAAGGCCTAATGGGGTTCACCCAGCCGATCTCTTGTTTCTACATGATTTCCTGAAATACCAGTCTTACAAGTATGCCCTCACAGTACTGGACGTGGCCTCACGCTGCAAAGCCCAAACTACGTCAGGTCGACCACGGACGAAGTTCATGGGAGCTGTGAACCAGCTGCTTGCCAAACATGGTGCCTCTTCAGGCGTGGTCATGTGGATGTTCATCGAGTCCAGGCTATAGTGGGACGCTTTAACCTCATTCTTCCCCAGTTCCCACGCCGTGTCTAAAGATCAAGAAGACTGAGGACTGTTAAGAACTATCTGCGTGGGTGGGTGATGAACTTTCCTGAGGGTCAGCCCCTCAGCAGAGACCGATGAGCTTAAGTAACTGAACGGAATCAAGTGTCAGTTTGCTCTGCAAGTTAGGTTCATGAAGCACACTGGGGATTGCGGAAGAATAGCTTCCGACACTGGGCATGTTAAGCTTGTACTGTGTAATAACCAGGAGGTGGTTCTCACTGCAGAAGATACTGGCGATATCCTGAACAGGAGTGATGCTAATATCCAAGAGCGGTTGGAGAAGTGGACCAACAGACGTTCCGACTGGGAGTTTGAGTCAGTGGCAACTCTGTGGATTGACATTGTCTGCTACCAGCCATTAGAAGGTAGCTCTCTCCTGTCGCTACAGTATGCGCTGGAAGCTAAGAAGGCGATCATAAACGTGAAGAACACGAACGACTACAGTCTTCTATAGTCCATGAACTGGCTATGCACCCGGTCACTTAACACCCGCAGCGACCACCTAAGTAACATTCTGAGGCTTTGAACTCTGCTGGAGGGTAAAGGCGTCGAGTATACATCACCAGTGTCGCAGCTTAAGAAGGTAGAGAAACATGAGCCTAACCTAGCCTTGAACGTCTTTGGCTGCGGTTGGAAGCTGTGCCAGAACCGCCACTCTCTATACTGCTACAATATTCGGACCCTACTGCCAATAACACAGACGCTTCAAAAAAACGAGAAAGGGTTGAATTCCGCTGTGTATCGAATGCATTTGCCGTCAGATTGTCCCATTGACCGTACTGAGCTAAAGGCGGTGTCTATAGCTCTGGTCCTAATTGCCAAATCTGGCCAAAGCTGTTTTATCTGGCTCCATGTCTGCCCCATGGGCAATTCCTGCCTTCACATTCTCAGGTTTCCGTCGCGGCTGCCAGGCGGCGATACTGATATTCAACCGGTAGTATGGGCATGATTTAACCTGTGGTGAATAGTCGTTGTTTTATGTTTGATATTGGTGTTAGTTACGGGAAATTGTTTAAGAATATCGTTCTATAGACTATATAGACTGCGCGGAAGCAAGCATGCCCAGGTTTACTTGCGACGCGGTGAACTGCAAGGCCGATGTTCGCAAAAAAACCCGAAAAAACACCCGTAGATGACAGTAAAGTTTCCGTCAGTTGACAAGTAAATAGACTGTGTAACCGAAATTGCCAGACATCAAAATAATCAATGGGACTAGCCGTGCGACATGTCTCTTCATCAGTGGGTAATACTGGATTAGACTTTGCATTGGTATTGAAGCAAACATCTAGGCCACAGCATGTTTGCAACCACCATCATCTCTGCAAAGAAAGATGAGAAAATACTTTTTACCTCTCTTCCATCAAACCACAACACCACATAAAACAAAACACAAAAGTAATATTGTACCAGCAAGTCTTCATAGGTATTTATACATATTTATAATATGTGTGACATATCTGTATTCAACTTTCTTGAATATTCTGATTATACACTCTTAATGTAATCTAGTCAACTTGACTAACTTAACTAGTCATATTGACTGTCCACCAAACGACTAATGTGTTAGTCAATTTGACTAATGCAGTTAGTCACATATTGATTAGTCAAAATGACAAATCTACCTAGTCAAGTAAAGAGTAGTCAATATGACTAATCTATTAGTCACTATGACTAATCTCATTAGTCACATTGACTACAGCGTAAGTAGTAATGACTATTGTACTTAGTCAGACTGACTAGAAGACTTGGTCAGTTTGACTATGAATGAAGGTCAGTTTGACTATGATTAAAGGTCAAACCAGTGTAAAAACCAGTGTACAAAAAAGTCAGACAACATAATATGCAAAACAAGAAGACTGTATTGTATATAAACACATATATGCTTGGCCTTGTTAATACTAGCCCTTACACAAAGAAGCTTCGCATCAACTAGGTCCTAAGCCTCATCATCAACGACCAGCATAACCTTCTGACCCTAACCAAACGTCTTTTTGGTCGATATGTGGTAAGGCACATAAACACATAAATGGCAGCCATCAGCACGCCCATTGCCTCTGTTACATCCACAGCTTCTCCTACAGTTGTTACCTCAATGAATACATGGATTTGGGCATCCGGCAATTCTCACTCATACAGCAGCAGAGAAGGCAGGCTGTTTATGCTGGTGTCTTGCTGCGTTGTGACATTCTAAAACACAAAGTAGACTTATGGTTGAACATAAGCACATATTAGTACTGACACCAACAATTGTACACAGCAAACCATACAAAAATACAGATAACTATATAATATACTCACCTAATATTATGGAGGCGATTGTTAGATTTCAAATGGGGCTTTCCAATTTCCCGCAGCAACTGGTTAAAGAACCGCCGAAATGGACAAGCTTCCGCTATATCAGTGCATTCATCCACCGCTGCAGCTGACGCGGCGCGCATCTGTGGTTATGTAACCAACCCGTATGATCCGCGCCTCGCGATCTCCCGACAAGTAGAAGAGAACGCTCTCAGGGTGGTCAGATTGACTAGATAACTAGTCAAATACCACCGGACCAGCCTTGCTGGTCATTGTGACTAAGTTGTTTAGTCGATTTGACCATCGGATTAGTCGTTACAGAGTTTGACTAACTTCGATAGCTTGGTGACCAGGTTAGCTAGCCATTTTGACTAGATTGGGTTAAGAGTGTATAAATTAAAAATTACCCTGTGCACTCACATCCAGCAGACTCTATGGTACCAGATGGGTACATAGTATGGTTGCTCGGACTGGGACTGCTAATAGTTCTTCATTCATTGTAAATATTCTCTCCATCATCTTCCCCGACCAAGTCCACAATATTAAACGGTGCTGCAGGCATTTCTTACTAATTCTACGAACTTAGTTTTCTAATAACTCGACCAAAGGATTCCCCTATCTTTGAGGAAAGTTTTCAGCTGGGGTACTTTCCACTAAGAAGGGGACAGTGATGACATGGTGTAGCAACAGACAGGCACGCTACCTTTGAAATGATATCAGGTGAATACTGATGTTCTTGCAGAATACTCTCCAGACAACTTGAGATTACGCTAGACACCTTTCGGTGACGTCTTTGATGTCCTACAGCTATAGAAACACGCAACAAAATGCGCGCAACGACACAGCTTGACAGGCAAAGAAACATGCCCCCAGTTCCGGTCGAAATCACTGTGCGCGACGATGGCCCTCCTAATGGCCGCGACGGAATCCCGAGAATGTGAAGACAGGAATTGCAGGGAGTAATGTACGTTATGATTTTATTTTGAATCTTGTTCTCTGGTATATTGAATCATAAGGGTAAAAATATTTTGTGATTTCCGAGCCATGTCGGGATTCTTGGCAATGTGACGGCGGACAAATAAGCAAGAGATGCACTCAAGCGGGATGTAACTGATGGCATAGTGTCCTTAAAGGCTTTAAACCCTGAACCGTGAAATTGATTAAGCAAAAGTTGCGGATTCGGTTGGCCAAGTCGTATGAACAAACCGTATGAAATCAGCGCCAACTAAGCCACATCCTCATCGCCTATGCTGTTCGGCTGCGCTGTTTCTCCGTCTAACTTGTTTGATAGATCCGTTTAATACGCGTTATTAATAAGAGATTTCGAAATGTATTTCACATTCTAAATACTATAATTGCAATGAATTTTATGTAGATCAAATCGAGTGATTAAGATTTACTATTAAATAACTAACTACTTAATAATATTTCCGTTGACGCAACTCTTTAACACTCTCGTGTCGTTGTGCTGCTAAACCCTATGCTTGCCTTACTTATGGAAATATGTGAACAATATTTATAAAAGTATATATGCATAAGAGTTTAATGATGCAATTAAAAGCAGAATTCGGATACAAGGACGCAGTGTCTAATATGATGGTGTCCAAATTCCTCCCTAACACGATATTCTAGGCATACTAGGATGTAATATATATATCCTTAACTTCTAACAGTATACATGATTAGTCTAAACTCTGTCACATACGCCATGCTGCTCGAGTCGTACTGAAATGTCATTGCGACGCGGAGAGTAACAGTGGTCAATGGACCGGCAGCACATGCTCTACATAAAAAATTAAGATCAAAGATATATGCCGTCATTGAATGAAGTTAATTTAACAACGCCCATCCCTATCAACCATGCTTCAGCGGAGTTCAGATGACCAGGGCGGCAGTGAGCCGCAGTAGTCTATTCTCCTCTTCATACACAACACTGAGGCTGTCAGGATCAACGCCGTGAGATTCCAGATCCAGTCGACGTCGGAACTGATACTCGATGGTTTCGCGTCCCTGACTCTCCTCATGGTATCCGGCCACGACCACGGTACCACGCGTTACTTTGACGGTGATCTCGTGTGGCAGGTAGCCACTGACGTCCAGGCACACATCGAAAGAGCGTCCAGATGGAATGACGTCATCATTAGCGTCCAGACACGGACGCGATGACGTTTGCTTTGCAATGTCATGGTCAACACGAGATGGGGCAGTGTGCAGAAAGTCAAGAGTCATCTTCTGAGAGGAAAACAGCGCTCTTTTCACGGGATTGGTGTCCTTATTTTCCAGCGAGGATCGTGTATCCGGTTTGGTAGCGGACGAATCAGAGCTCGTTTTATCAGGAGCATCACCTCCTGTAACTTGCTGGTTGACAATGACTTGTCACGTTCGGCTGTCATTGTACTGTCCATTTCATGTGATAAGTTGCCCCCGATAATGACATGTTCTTCATCACTGGAGGAGTCCGAAGTGTCCGAGTCGAGACTGCCCAAATGGAACGTGGAGTCAAGAGCTCTTTTCCGTGCACTTGTGTGAATCACGTCCGGCGAGGTACAGGACTGTAGCTGACCATCATCGACAGGGTTTTCTTTCAGGGCGTATATGCAAACTCTACGATTATCGACCCAGCGAACGGTTAAGGTGGACGCGTCGATATCGTTGGGCAACACGAGAGTCTTCTTTTCATTGTGGCTCTGTGTGTTGAGAAAAAAAGTGACGGTTTTAGAGTTACTGTCGATTAAATGAGGACGCACCTCTGTCATGTCGGTCGGGAAGTGTAGGGTCTTGTAATACGACTCGGCCTGGTAGACCGAGCTCTGCCGCTTTAAAGTTAGTTTTTCGATCTCACCATCATTATCACTCTCACCGGTATAGCTCGTCAATCTTTTAATTGACCCATCTTTGGTTTTGACTTTCGGTTTCATGAATTTCTTTCTATCATAACGCTTCCTCTTCATTCCAAACACCTGAAGATGGTCTTCACTGAGCCAAGTGGTTCGGATCGACTTGACGGCTACGTCAGCTGGTATCTGGAAATTCCGCTGGAATCGGACGGGAGCCCTTGTAGGTCTCAGAGGGTCGGGTAACTTGGTACCTGAGATGACAAGTTTTTGCACCTGTACTTTCAAGGTGACGGTGTCGAGGTCGAGACGGGGTAAGGTAAGCACCTCATGCCAACAGCATCGCTGGTGCTCCTCGCCCGCTGTACTGCCGCTCGCAGCAGCCAATGGTCCTCCAGAACCAGTGGCCGGCGCCGACCTGGTTAGTGTCGGTGATGCCGTCGGACTTCTCCCGCTGTCACTGATGTGGTAAACTTCTCTCATGTGAGGTAGAACAGCAGATTGAATCGATGGGTCGTCGAAACTAACAGGCTTTGCAGTGAAGATAGACTTCTTCCGATGGGAGCGAGTTGAAGCACGGTTGGTCGGCATGTTTATAATTGGGTCGCCTTTCCACCAGACGACGTATGTCTCACCAGATAAACTATACACCAGGGTGGCTCTCAAATCTTTATAAACCACAGTCGAATGCAGCCGACTATGACGTCACTAGACAGGGCTCACACTTTACCCACGTCATACGAGTTGGGCGTTTCACGTACGTCTTCTGTTCGTCTGTGACTCAGTGAAGCTCGTGATATACCGAGAAAATGAATAATCCTATGTATACGAACAATCGTTCGATGTGAGCGAATGGGGTCATACGCTCTGTGTTAAGTCGGAAAATTCACGTGGGGGTGTGGGGGTTACTCTCCAAATTATCACTCTCTGGTGACAAACGGAATGATCGTCAAGAGATGCATACAATAAGTTGTACTCAAAAGAATCAGCGAAAGTGGCCTCAGAACTTGTTAAAAAAATTCGAGACTGTCATGGCATGAGAATTTCGTATTAATAACCGTTCTGCAGCCCACGATTCCTTACCGCGATGACTCATTCAGACTTGTTCCCGTGGCGTATCGGTATGCTGAATCGCCTTTCGACCCACAGGTTGTGGGTTCGATACCAAGTTGTGAAATCCTGATCATTTGAGAGGAAATGAATCCAGATGTATGTGAGTGATATGACCAAACTTGAAAATGAGTTTCAGTTACACCCTGTACGGTGTACCACGGCCCTGTACACGAGTCCGCCAGCTAGTTGACACTGATGTATGTCGATGATGTCAAAGTTACCCTACCCTCCACCACCCCACCCCAGCCACATTCAGTCTCGTACGTGACCTCTCATACCACGCATACAACAACCGCATCAATAACCACAAGGCTATTATTATCCCCGCATTCGTTTTGTGGCCAGACAAAGTATACCTGTCCGTTATGATCTAAAGCCGCTTTTAATATGAGTCGTCATATTGGTTCACACCTTCCACGGCAGCTAAAATGCGAGCAATTATGTCCACTTAGTCAAGGTCCCCCAGCCTGATGGCTGCGGGCGCTGTTTACATGTTACTGATATTCAATAGTCTCGCCTTCAGGTCTAGGGGACGATAGCGTCTTGAACTGGACAGGCATCCCAGATTTGGGATGCTCCAATCACAAGCCGTGTCTCTCGGTCACTCGGGTACTTTTGAGTCGTTGTCTCTCATTGGTTAGTTCTACAAGTTCCGAAGAACTTGTCCAACCGGACGAGTGATTTTTATGGGCGAGAAGCGTAGCGGAACCCCTGGAGTCTGGGACGCAGACTAATGTCCACTGCTATCTCAGCCTCTTCACGGGTAGTGTGGAATAAAGGTAGACCACATACGCCTTTTTTAAATCTTGCTTGAAAGTGATACTCCAGCCATTGATAATGTTGTGCCAAATTATAAAACTATCGAAGATATCTCGGTTTAGCCCGATTTATGAAAATAATTTAGCCACAATAATCAATCAAATTTGGGAAAAATACGCGTTCTCTTCGTCGGGCAGGGCCATGTAGCATGTGCGTGTGCATATTTTGGTGACGTCAGAGGCTCTAGCCTTCCTCCTGATGATTTGTTGTTTATGCGAGTGAAGAAATTTGTCATCAAAGTTACATTGATTGTTGCTTAGGAATAGCTACCAGTTGCCAGTTTGAAATTAATTTCTCTTGTGTCTGTGGTTGCAGCTTTAACAGAAAACCCTACTCGAGTCTTCTCCGAACAAGAACTTCAGGAATCCATCATGGATCAGGGTTGTCCAGCCATACAATGGATTGACAGTTAGTCCATGCATGGAAACCTGGACATTTTCAAGTATATGAGTGAAGTCCATGATATTCTGTGGCTGGCTTTAACACAAAACCCCTCAAGTCTTCAATACCACACAACACTCAGGAATCCATCATATATATATATATATATATATATATATATATATATATATATATATATATATATATATATATATATATATATATATATATATATATATATATATATATATATATATATATATATATGTAAAATTCACCATCACCATAACGTCCACACACACATATATATATATATATATATATATATATACATACATACATACATATATTTATATATATGTATATATATATATATATATATAATATATATATATATATGTATATATATGTATATATATATATATATATATATGGACGTTATGGTGATGGTAAATTTACACATACACAGATATATATACACACATCTTATATATATATGTATATATATATATATATATATATATATATATATATATATTATATATATATATATAATATATATATTTCATGCATATACACACCCACATGCACATATATATATAAAACTATATATATATATATATATATATATATATATATATATATATATATATATATATATATATATATATATATATATATATATATATATATATATATATATATATGTAGTGATGCAGGTGAGTGATGCATTCATATAAATGATTCTGATTAATGCTTGTGTGCCGGGGATATTTGTATCCTTCCTGACATCATCCTTAAAATGTGCTCTTTATTGATGCTAAGACAGTTAGCATATTCATAATGTATTAATTGTGGTATTGGATTTATTAATGCAAAGACTAGTCTGAGTGTCTCATGAAACATATGGTATAACTTACTCAATGATTTATGCCATATTTGTTCACCAACACCTTATGTGTGTATAAGCATACAGTTTCTCAGCTATACCATGGACAAATCAGACACCTAATTCCCCTTATCCCACCAACTTACCCAGATGGATGCCAAAATGACAATGTCTGCTGCTGATTGCCATGTTAGTTGACCACTTGCAGTTTGTATAATTCAAATATTTACACCTTCCATACCTCAAATCACCAATAGGATTGTCACAACTGCTGTTAATAGCTAGACATTGTTCTGGTTTCCGTGGATGCCAGATGATTAGGGGATGTACCAGCCTCCCCATCATTCATACCACACATACTATATTGAGGAGACACCACAGATTGATGAACACCGAGAGGGTTGGATATCAGTTATTTATTGCACCTCTTTGACCTTAAAATGAATGAATGTCTTTCCAACAAGCCACTGAATATAAGATGATACAGTGTCATAAAATTGCCATAAAACACGACCCTTACAAAATGAATGTGAATTCGATGAGCATTCTCTCTCTCTTCCTTTCACTTATCATACTGTCACACCAGGAATGATATGAGATTCATCCTTCATAAATATAAATATACCAAATGTAAAGCTCCATGTCAAGCCAGACTAGTGATGCCAGGCCAGCGGAGCCCGGCTAGCAGTGCCAGACTAGCGATGCCAGGCTAGCGGAGACTGGCTAGCAGTGCCAGACTAGTGATGCCAGGCTAGTGATGCCAGGCTAGTGGAGCTTGCAGTGTGTAACTCACAATAGCCAGCATACATCGCAGTTTAAGAAGAGAACTTGCGTAAATGAGAGGATGACTAAGGACACATCCTACATCGACAACCACATCGATTACTGACCGTCTAATGTGGAATGTAATATGTATATTTTCTGATTTCAAAATGTATAATTGAATAAGAAAACAGTAAATAGGATTAAAAGATGCACAACAATCATTGTGGCAAGATCATTAGCAAAATGAATGAAATAGCAACTGCATACAACAGATGATGGAAGTAAGGTCAAGTGAATGCTCACTCTGGGAATGTAAGCTATTATAATAAGAGTGATATGTCAACACCCACTTATCACAAGGTCTTCAACATGCAGCTACAGTACTAGCTCTGCAAAACCCAACTGCTTCCACAACATGGTGGATCCTGTCCATGTTGGTCATAGGGCTACATAACGCCACCACAAATAACCAATGCGGAGATCACACAGAGATCCTCGTACCAGTCTGTGGGTTACTTTGCAGGGGGACTAAACTGAATTAAATCTGAGACATGGGCAACTACGAACTAGACTCTACAACAGTTTGGCACATCCAGGTATATGAAGAACAATGTAGAGCAAAAAGCGGTTATAGCACTGTCTTTTGTCATCACATGACCCCATCTACAGTAATCACATGATCACTACTACATTAGTCACATGACTAACCCTACAGTAGTCACATGATCACTCATACAGTAGTCACATGACCATGTTCAATGGCTGCCAGTAGGTTACTCTTTAAGCGTACATAGAGTCTGCCCTTGGTCCAGGGGTTCTGGAGATTCAGCGGCTGGTAGTCGTCTCTCAGCACCCGTTCCCGTGATCCTATCACAGCCACGAGACAGAAGTTTAGCTGTTCCTCAGGCAGGTAGATGGGTCCATTTGAGCCTTTACTGACCACGGCCTTGTTGAGCTGCTCCACTACCAGGTGGATGACCTCGCGTGAGGTCGTCCTTGGGGTCACCTGGAGCTTCACGCTGGCTCCCCGTGCTAACCCGCTCTCGTAAGCTGCATAAATACGTAAGATCCCCGGCTGAGTGTTCACTTTGAACCAGATTTCTTCTCGTTCCTCTACATTACTGATTCTGTGTCCATTTTGGCCGTCAATAGAACTAATATCACTATGGTAACCACAATCACTACACGTTGATGATGCCATGTCGCTTGAGGTAGACACGTGGTCCAAGTCTTTGTGCTCCATACAGGGTGAGCCAGTGGGGGAGGGGGGCGGAGCATACAGTACACTAAGGGGCAGTCCACCACGAACACTCTTATCTCGGGCATAAGTGATGATCTCTTTGGTCCACCGCATGCCCTTCCACACTTCCTCCAGACTGGTCTGAAAGGCATTGAGTTTTTCAGTTCTTTGTCTTGCAGCGGCTATTTCATCAGAAGAAAATGCCTGAAAATAGAGGAAGATTTCAATCAAACATTTGTTCAATATAAAAAACCAATTCATTCATTCAACTATCAATCACTCTTTAGCTACTCTCTGTATTTGTCTCTGTATACTTCAGTAATTCTGTAACCTTGAGCTGGTGAGAGAGCCTAATGGACAACATGGGGCAGTCTGACAAATAATAGAAATCAATTATCTTGCCTCTCTTTGTGCTTGCTGTGCCAAATGGATGTCCATTTCAAGGATGGAAGAGGTTCTGGTGTATCGGCGAATGACCTCAGGCAGGTAAGTACACATATTGACTGCAATCACACAGGCAAATACCATTAGAGCTACCATACTAGGGCTCCTGGCCAGCCAGGCATATTGTTGGTCTAGCATCCAGGGGTCTGAGACCGGCCTATACATAGTGGCTTATTATATCAGATCCCCTGATCAAATAACATTAGCTGGCTTCAATAACCCATATTTCCTTCCCAATTTACCCCATGCAAAGGCTAACAAAAATGCCCAAGCTTATTATCAAATATCATCAAGATGTTCTGCCCATGTAAGCATAGAGTCAATCGAGGTGGGGGGTAATATGACGTCATCGAGAGATACTCACTCATCTCAAACACCTGCATAGGTAGGTTGCTGCATGGACTGATGACCTGTTTGGGATCGTCCTGGCAACCAGGCACGCTGCATACACCCTCCACTGGGGGCAGCACCAGGATGAAAGTGACATCCTCACTCATCTCAGCTACCTCAAGGTCATAGATGCGATGACTCACTCCCTCATCCTCATTCACACCTGGTCAATCAATCATCAGGTGAATGATATGACATTGGGAGGTGATTACTAATCCTTGACATTGTTATGAAATGAAATTAATAAATAAAAGCTGAATGGACTGACCTAGTTCCTCCAGTAGCTTCTTGCATGCCGAGGAGAGGGAAGATTGGAATGAAGTTTGCATCGGTGTTGGAGGACAGCGGATTTGGTTGAGGCTCAGACTCCGCAACCACTGCCACTCCTCTCTGTAACCATGACAACATGCTCATTGACGCACCACTTTCATGATGATAACACATTAATATTCCATACGACTCAGAGGACCACGTGACAGTGGGAGGACCATGTGACAGTGGGAGGACCATGTGATGGTGGGCAGACCATGTGATGGCAGGAGGACCAAGTTACAGTGGAAGGACAACAAGGTAAAGAGATGGTCACATGATAGTGGGAGGGTCACCTGACATTGAGAGGACCACCTGACATTGGGTCACATGAGTGTGGGAGTGTCACATGACAGTGGGAAGAACTTACCTGGTCACGTTGGGACAGTCACGCAGCTTGACATAAGGCAGCACGTTGGGTAGAGCTTCGGGAACCATGATTCTGATGAGGTCCACAGAGCTACGTAGTTTGAGGTAGCCCACGTAGAGGCCTTTAGGCAGAGACATGACGCTCTGGTGACTGTAGTTCATGTATTCCTGGAGCACAAGACACGGAGGCTACTAATAAACTATAATTGAGGTCAATGATATGCCTATAGGACAAACCTTCAGTGAGGACCAACGTTTCATATTTGACAGGTCACTAGGCTTACCATAGCCGAGCTGAGCAGTAGATCGTGTGCGCTGACATTGTCTGTATCAGGAGACTGCATTCGGCGTTGCACTTTGCTGAGTGATGTCCATTTCACGTTGGTCGAGTTGACTAGCTTTGGGTCGCGTATATACTTGACAGTGGTGAGGATAATACTGCCATTTGTATCCCGGATAGGCTGGTGGTAGAACTGGCCCAGGTGTTGTAGCCCCAATGCTGACTGCCACACACAAGACTGGTGTTAAATGACATGTCATTGACACTGCCAAAATGACGGCAAGTCAGAGGTTTTATGAGCAATGTAAAGGGAGGAAAAGCTTACCTGGAGCTGTGCACAGGCATTGAGGAGTTTGCCTCTGAACTGCATGGTTCCAGCACTTGAACTCTTATCGAGGTCATGTCTTAGAGCTTTGATATCCTCCCAGGTGCATGCGATCTATAATACAGGTGCCATATGTAAAATCAGTCAAAAGACACCTTGGAAATGTGATGTTGTTATTTTTTTTTGAATTTCCTGTTACATCAGCTGATGCTGAGCTGAGTAGAGAGGTGGGTAGTGGGGTATGCTTCACCTTAAGTAGCCAGTGTATGTCCGACTGGAGGCTGTTACTGTTGTAGTTCTCATCGACCTCAATGATTGGTAACACATCCTCGTTAGTGACCACCACCTTATCCTCATGGCAGATCAAACACGACATGTACACACCCCTGCAAACAACACATATATATGTACACCAGAGAACACACGATCCCCACTCAAACCGCTCAGGGAAGATTCACTCGACCACTTGAACTAATCCTGCGAGGCCCTACCTCTTGACGCACTTCTGGAACTTGGGAGCAGACGAGAAGAGGCTCTTGATGCTTTTCCTCACAGCGGATTTGCGAGAGTGCATTGGTGAAGCGATGTTGTTATCATCACCACCTGTGACAGATGTACGGAGTCAACTAGAGTTAACCTGGTCAACCTTGATTATGTAGTCTGTTTTAGTCAATCAGTGAAAGAAGCATGAGATTGGTACCTTTGATCTCAGGGGCGTCGGCAGGGCGCGCGTTCCGGATGTTAGAGAATAGCTCGTCAAGCAGTTGCACTTTACCCTCCAAACGAGGCTTGACGTCGTCCACTTCTCTCCAACCTGCCACCATTATAGACAACCCATGTTACAACAGTAACTAGATGGCAGCACTACCATAGTAAGATTCACTAAGCTCTCGTCACAAGACGGCGGTCACGCAAACTCTAGAGCCTGTTGATGTAAGGCCGGCATGACACACGGCAGTACTGAATGCGTAACCGAGACAAATAAGGAATATGCCGCGCCAAATTCATGATAAGTATTTTCCAAACGTAGATTAATCCCAATAGTGCTTAACTACAACAACAAACAACAGCTTTTGTCGTCAAACCGCGCGACAAACACAAGGTCTTATTGCAAACACATTAACCTATCTACATACAGACGCACTGTCACCAGCACCAATAGTCGCCAAGTCACTCAAACACTAGCCGAGAATACAGTGCAACAGACGACAACTTAACAACAGATTAGATACACTTACATGAGGGCACTGCGGAGGAAGGCGAGGTAACTGCGGATTTCCCGAAGCCCTTTATGTTCCACGCGTATACACGCGCATAGTAAGTCTGACCCCGAGTCAGATCGGGGATTTCATAGTGAAGGTAGCGTGGATCGTCGATGATTTGTTCTCCGTCTGGCGTGCTGAAATCCTCACATCGACTCCACTCCACTGCAACAGCCACCAAAGCAACACATTAACACAAGGGTTGACTTCACACACCAATATCGCCATCTTATTCCCCATTTCTGACGACCATTCTCCAAAAAATCGTGAATTCGTTGTTTAGAAATAATATAAACCCGAACCCCAGCCCAGCCCAGCCCAGCCCAGCCAAGCCAAGCCCAGCCCAGCCCAGCAGCCTCGACCGTGGACCAGAAGCCACAGCTGGCGTCGTTCAAAGTGTCACCCACCTTTATAGCGAGTGACCAAGGCGCCGTTGTGGTTGAGGGGCTCGTCGAAGCGGACCAGGAGCGAGCTACTGCTGGACACGTTAAGGTGTACGTTCACTGGTTCATCCGGGCACTCTGAAACACAGACACACACAATATAATGGAAGTGGTGGGGCAGGTGAGAGTGTCTGGGGGTGTGGGGAGATAATTCCTGAAAAATATCTTTGAGACAATTTCCCGGGGACCGTGGCAACCGTCCGCGCTTGGTGGAGGGGGGTTGATTGGGAGGGGGGTAGATTGAGAGGGGAGGGATGAAGAGGTCTACCTGGGTGGGCCGCTGGATGTAAACTTCTCCTAAACAACTCGTCATCTCCTCCATCACTTCCGGTAAATAAATCCGTCGTTGATGTTCTGTTGTGTCTGACAGAGCGCCTGGGTCTGCTCTTAGCAGGAGTCTTCATTTGGGCGACGCAGTCGTTCACGAAATGAGTGCAGTACAAAAGGAATGCTTGAACTTTTGTCAATCGGTCACAGATAGCTTCTCCCCTCGTCAACTCTCTTGCATTAAGTCGGCCCTTGTCTTCAAAACTTGGTTGCAGACTTAGCTGTCGAGGGTCCAATGAAACGATGACACGGGCGCCAGAACAAGAATAACTGACCAGGCGGCTTTCTCCGGCAGAAACAGTCACCAGATAGCGATGGCATCGCTCGTTTATGCGCAATAACAGCGGGAGCCAGACTAAATATAGTCGCAAAAGATCGGAGTTGTTTTTCGGGTTAATACCCCATCGGTGATTTGAAGCAACTAGCCACAAATGTCAATGTTTAACATAATCAGCCATTAGAAGCGCAACTGGCGCCGAACCAATTAGGACAGGAAGACACTTCCCGCTACGATGCTCCTTACGAGGCAACTCTATATACAGCGCGGCTCAAGTACTTATTTATAGCAGTCCAGGGGTCCACGAATATGAAGCGATGAAACATGGCGAGGTCAATCAGAGCAACTGGCGTATGGGGTTCAAGTAATTCGTGCACCACAGGAGAAATATTGGACCCGGTACATGTCAATGACTCATATGTACGACCAGAATAGATCAAGACAAGAATAGATCAAATTGTATGATTATAGGTCATACATTCGCTATCATGTAAATAACAATTGACATCATATATGATTAGACATATTTCATGTTGGAGTAATTACTTACTGGCTTGGTCGTAATTAGCTTTCATTTGTTTTCGGAGGCTGTATCGCAGTTCCCAGTAAGTTAGCTGCCTCTCCAACTCCTGAGACGAACATGACAAGCGAGAAACCGTGAGATCACACTCACATCGAGATAACGGACCAATAACGTCATCGCACCAATACAGCCAAGTCACACGAGAACGACGAGAGATCCCTATATATAACTAACTATTTAACTAATGATTGGCGCCGCTACCCAATAGCGAAGGTGAGCGGTGTATCACCTTAAGCTGGGCGCCGGTCAGAGGCGGGTTGATGCCTCCCGGAGTGGCCGCGTTATTCAGGGCGCCTCTCAGATCACTCACACGCTTCTCCGCTTGATTCACCAACGTAATCAGCTTCAGCAACCGCGACTCGCTCGTCTTGGTAACTGTAATCAAATAAAGATGAGAGGACTTCAGGTTATAAGGCGACAGGTGTCAGAGAATGAGAGACGTGCATCTCAGCATCCACAGCAGACGGCATCAATTAACACCTGAATGGATTACATCTGAATGGATTACCATGAAAATGGCAACATTACATGGTAACATTCACGACTTGCATACGACCTTGACGGAGCATTCACTGTGCTACTTACATCTGGGATTTTCGCGTGCACCTTTAGCCAGTAGTAATCTGGCCATTTCATCTCTGTTGCACATGACGGCTGTGTCCAACGGGCTCAACTCCTCGTCATTTAAACTAAACACACAAACAGCAAGCACGTCACTTACATCCGACCCACATCTACACTTGTGCCGAAGCCATCAATAAGGTGCAAATCGACCAAAGCAAATATATTTATACTGAATGTTCCTTGGTATAACGTCAGTGGGTTTGGTAAAGCAGCGCAAAACTACACCGGCCAGCACTAAAACTGACTTGCTAGACATTTTACGGCACGGCAGCAAGCCTCGCGCGTGCTACATATCAACCCGTCTCATGAATGCGGTGCTGCTTACCAGTGCCATTGACACGTATCAGATATAGTCCATACCTCTGAATATCTTTTCTAGGGATTACAAAACTATTAAGGCCGGATGTTGTAGGTGCTAGAAGGTAGAATTTTATGACACGCTTCCTTCGTATTTCTTGGTTCAATGTAATATCGTGGGTTTTGTTTAATTAAATATGTCGCATTTCGCTGGAACTATGGGCCTCCGCCTGCACCCACCACCCCCTGCTTCCAGGCGCCATTAACACACGACACGTTTCCTGTCCGAGTTTTACCTCTACGTCACGATTTGAAATGAAAAGCATTTGATAAAACGATAAGTTCAGACAATATAGTTCATAGCCATGACCAGACACGAAACTGACCTCTTCAATGCCGGCAATGATTGGCTCAGGTCGCTCAATTGTCGGGTATATTTCGGCACACGCGCACTTCTGTTCGTTTTAAGTTGCAACAGCAGAGGAGCGGAAGCCATTCTCTTCAATACACCTGGCTTCTTACTGGGCGCCATGTTTGTCCCCCGACGGTGCGACATTGGCGGTGACTGCATTCGAAATCGTCCCACTCCTCAGTGGATTCGTTTGTAACGCCCCTATATGGGCACTGCGAATGACGGATCTCTAGACTTGCATCCGATGACGATAAATATATAGTACAATTTTCCACCTTCCAGGTTATACCAATTTCCCAACTTCTTTATGTGTTCAATGACTGCAACTACAGGAGTGCAAGAGGTCAGTGCGATGCGCGTAGCGATCTGGGTCTGCAGAACGCTAGCCTACTGCCGTTGCCTAAAACAGCCTCCACCTGCGTGTCGAATGACGTCAAAGTACCTGCCCAACCCAGTACTAATCGTACCAACGTTGTTTCCAGATCACTTCAGCGCAAACAAGGTGCAATCACACCCCCGTACAACATCTATATGGATCTTACCAGAACTGACCAGCCCAGATCCTTGAACAAATAGGGGGACGTAGAGTGTGACGTCAGACATGAACCCCGTCGATTCCGCTGGCGTGGAATATCGAATGAGTGATGACGAGCGAGCGAGAGAGGGAGAGAGAGAGAGAGCAGCAGGTTAGTGGGCGCGTCGTCACGCTAAGAGCTCTAAAGGCTGTATGAGTGGCCACCAATAGCTGTACAGTACCACACACGTGTTCATGTGTTGACCCACTCCATATTACTGGTCGACTGAAGGGGATTCGGAAACAAACTACACCATGTTGCATCACCGTTTTTGTTGCGTTGCGGTAATGTATTTCCTCTGATGGGGTGGATGGGGTTACCCCCCCCCCCAAACCTGTAGCCGATGCGAGCAATAGGCCCACTCTGGGTGCTTCCAGTTCACTATAACAGCGTCAACTGACCCCAGGCCGAGTAGCCAATCGCTCAGTGAAGCCATCAGAGATAAAGATAAGCGGTACTGGTAGCGAGGGTACCGTGTACCGAGCGGTACTGGTAGCGAGGGTACCGTGTACCGAGCGGTACTGGTAGCGAGGGTACCGTGTACCGAGCCATGTGGATCTCGCTCGCCATGTTTTCCTTGCCGACATCTCTCTTTAAAAGTTGACCAAAATCAAGTAGGGGAATACACAATGTATTGACGTTTAAAAGAAATGACCTTGACCCTATTGATATCCTATGATGACCTTGCTACATCATCACTACTCACCTGCTTCGGTTAGCAACCCATCAGCCCAATTATCCATGGTCTATAGCAACCCACCTGCCCAACGATCCATGGTCTATAGCAACCCACCTGCCCAACGATCCATGGTCTATAGCAACCCACCTGCTCAATGATCAATGGTCACGAGCAACCCACCTCCTCAATGATCCATGGTCACTAGCAACCCGCCTGCCCAATGATCCATGGTCACTAGCAACCCGTCTGCCCAATGATCCATGGTCACGAGCAACCCGCCTGCACGATGATCCATGGTCGTGGGGGATCTATTACGGTGAACTTACAGAGCTGGGACGAGGAAATAAATTCCCAACCTTCAGAACCATTTACATGGTGATTGGTTGCAATGAGATGTAGGAGAATCCAGAGAGCGTGTCGCCGCATGGATACTATTCAACATGGCAACAAGACAACGGATGATATTAAATCCAATCATCACACAAAGCAGAACCCCGCACAGAGGAGATACCGATACCGGATGTCCGAATTCGTCAGATGAGAATCCCAAGCGATTACCAATGCCCGGTTAAGACAACAGCAATCCAATGGACAGCTAACACCCAGTCAGGAGACTAACATCTCATACCTCGCTCCTGTCCTATGCTTACATCTCATCCACGTACGCCGGCCGTACTCTGTAGTGCGTTGGCGTACTTGTCAAAACATGGAGTATTTCAGAATTCGGTTAGTTAAGTAGAGGGTGTAACGGAACACCAACACTTGTTATATGGCACCTCCTTGTCAGAACACCATCTTCGATTCATTCACAGAACTAAGCAAATATTTTGGTTGCATACTCGCCAACAAAACTTACTTTTTTTCCCGCGTTTCGCATCGATAAAAGCACCACCCCCCACCCCACCCACACCTCTTTCAAGGTTGTTCAACACACTTCATGTTATCATGAATGCCTCATTGACACACGTCAGGAATCCGTGAGGCTGATTACTGCCAACTTCAGTGACTCCGGAATTCTCAACCAGGAGGGAACATTTTCAAAAGCTATTACTGCTACATGAATGCTGCTGTATAGTGGCATCATCGCGTACGACGCTTTATTACTGGATCACACTTGCTGTCTGTGATGCAGTAAGGATTGGCCCAGAGATGCTGTAAATAATCGACGCGGCGATTGTGTCAATAACATTATACCGATGACTCACAGCCGCATTGATATTTGAGCATTGAAACGCCCCCGGATGGAAGTCTCGATACGCCCCCTTATGCAGATCTCCTGATACACACGCAAGTGGACTCTGCAGTAATGGCTAGTCCAGCTCACACAGGTTTGTATTAACGCCGTGTAACCCCCCCCCCCCCACCCCCCTGCCAGAACTACTCAACCATCACATGGGACCACCTCCTACTCACCACGAAAGGATTCTACCGACGTGCCAATATTACTTTATACGCTGTTTTACCGTTTTCTTCAATTCGTGTAAACGCTACGTAGTGGAAGGATGTGGACACCGACAACAGGGGCAGAATAGCAAGTCGTACGGCGCCTTCTGTGCTACCAAGCCGTGGTGCTGTGTGCAGTGGTGGTTGTGGGAGGGGGTGGGGGTAAAGGAGGGGTAAATGCGAGGGAAATGATGCTTCATTCTTCGCCTCATGCGTTATTTTGCGACGTTGTGGAAGGAAATGGCCGACGGTTGCGTTTTATAGATTGGTCGTCTACAGGTTCAAGATTTCGTGCTTTATTTTTGCTCGTATTCTTACAATTAACGCTCCTAAAAAACACACTTCCAAGAAACTGCTTCTCTGGCTCACAATATTTGCTGAATAGCATTGCTGTGATGCATTCATTGTAGGCAGACTGCTAGTGGGCACAAACAGCTATGTGGCTACCTCTTGTGGCTCTAGAGTTGACCATATCGTTAGACCAAGCAATTGGGCCAGTAATACTCATTACCCATTGTACATATACATGAAGCACAATGAGTACCCCCCCCCCCTCCCCCACATCGACATCGCCTACTGACCTGTTGACGTCGACGCCATCAGTCGTGAGGATGTCCAGTAACCGGTCGGAGTCGCCCTGTGTCACCGCTTCAAACATAGCTGCAATCATAACGGTAATCTGTGATCAATATATCATAACGGTAAATCACACCATCATAACGATCATGATCATCAAATCAGTCTCCTGACAACAGATTGTGCTCGTACCATGTAAATCATAACTGTATCGCTTTCGTCGGTTTGAGGAGCCATCCCCAGAGTCCATAGCCGACTTGCGGCTGCTTTTAGATCCTGAAAACAAGACAAGGTTCGTGTTAGGCGAGGGTTAGGTACGGGCGAAATGAGGGCGAAACTCCGGGTGTAGCTGACAACAAACGGCACGACATATCTATCCGCTAGCGGACAAACTAAGATTCCCTCAACTGGTTTAAATGTACAGTGTGTATTTTGATCCCAAGCTATATAGAGCGCTCATTCTGAGTGGAGAGCCGCGAGGCCTACCTGATGTCTTGCGATAAAGACGCCCAGCTATATTTGGGGAAGAGGAACCGGACTTGTTAGAGGTGAGTTTGTTGGGGAGACTGGGAGATGCGGGGATGGAGAGAGATGAGTCTCGGGATACATCGAGGTGGTCCCCGGGACCGTCCAGTGATCGCCGCTTCTCCCCGCTAACACACATAAACACACGTACGTACAGCGGATGGACAACAAGAGAATCTGTGTTAGGACAACTGCTAGGGTGATCATTAATGACAACATGAAGCCAGAAGTGTGTCGTATACGTGTATATCAGAACATTGACATCTCATGTTGAATCGTGAGCACATATAACTGTATAGCACCACTCGCTCTCTCGTTAACAGATACCCCATCTCTACAAGCACCGCCACCAAGTAAGCACAGAGTCCATGTAACACACGTCAGGGTGATAAGATGTTACCCTATAGTAACGCTGCTTGGCTGGTGTTCTGTCGCTGGGGGTGCGCGTTCCGGAGTCCATGCCATGCGCGGTACCACGATGGCAGAGTGCTTATCCTGCGCTTGTACGCGTGACTGGCGATCGTCATCCATTGACTGGCTGCCGCGTGACAGGCTATGATCCCGGCGTGACTGGTTGTGATCCCGGCTATTGTCATCTCGTGACAAGACTGCGGTCGGCGTTTGACAAGCGTTGACAAGGTGAGGACCTCAACCTGATAGACGGTCGCCTCATCCTGTCTAACAGAGTAACGCCCATCAAACATGGCGCGTCGGATCCTGAATGCAGAAAAACGCTGTCCACATCAGCTATATCCAACAATCGCCTGATCTAGGAATTGAATACACTCTCATTACTGGCCGCTGATTCTCATGCCCTAATATGGTCATTAAGTCCTTATTTGAACTTGATTCCATATATGGCAACAGTATGTCTTTGATGTTGTTATTGAAAATGGAAGCAGTATCCGATGCTTGGCAACAGCTAACTTGTTTCTTTGGCCCAGGTGAGGACCTAATCACCAGACGCACACCTTACATCCAGCATGAAGCAACGAATCCCAGGCACAATGCTCACTTCTCTCATAAACGATTTGTGACATTCTCCTCCGCTTCAGTTATCAGCCCACATTCATGACTCTACAGAGCCCACAGCGGCTGCCAGTAATCCTTCTGTGCGAACATGGGCGATTCTCCCAGTTTCTTAAGTCAAGTCAACAGCTTAGCACGGATTTCGGGTTTGAGCCGACGGATTATCCATGCAGGCGTAAGACTGATCCACAACTATAGCTGTTGCTGGAGGCTGGTGATGACGTCACGGACGCCTTGTGACGCGCAAATAAAAGCACGCCGCGCGGCCTCTTTGAAATATAAAAGCTGACAACATTCGCGCGGCCATCTACGCGTAGCGTTATTTACCATCAAACGCACTGGAAAAAAATCACACCCACTTCTTGGTCCATGGTCTTCACACGTTCTAGTAAAAACTAAGCGGGACTTTGGTGAAGGACATGGGATATCTGGCAGTTGAAGAAGCTGGGATATTGCATGTTGTATCAGCGGGCAGCTTTATGAACACATCAGCTCGGCTATTACCGCCTACTGGTCGCCATAACTCCATGAGACACGCGATGGGAAATGTCAGGCAGTAATCCACACCCTGCTCCATATGGGCAGGTTTGTATCCTCAGGGGCCATATTCAGCCTGATTAAGTACACCTGTATATGCCATCAGTGGCACTCCTAACTCACTCGCTCACACTGAGTGTTACGATAAGCTTCGCATAAGCGGTTCGCCAGTTTTATATTTTTTCACCGTTCTTTACCGCGACCGTGGTACGTTTACTGTGTAAGAGCTTGAAGTTCAAGAGCTCCACGGTATGTGATGGAATTCTGCCAACGTTCCCGTCAAGCTGTTCTTTGTTAAATGTCTGGACCAGCTTTATGGTGGGTAAGGAGGGGTGGGGGGATCTCGTCTTACAGAGGTATAAATTGTGATCTCGTCTTCCAGTCGTACGGCGTGAGATTTCGTCTTCCAGAGGTACAACGTGAGATCCCGTCTTCCAGTCGTACGGCGTGAGGTCACGTCTCCCGAAGGTACAACGTGAGATCCCGTCTTCCAGTCGTACGGCGTGAGATCCCGTCTTCCAGTGACCCTAGCGGTGCGGATGGCGTCACCAAGTTGACGGACAGAAAGATGATCAGACTGTTGATGTCTACTGTCTGCGTGCCTACTGTCCTTACCTGCCCATCCATCTACACATCCTTCCATACCCCCATCCACCACACACCTCAAGCCACAAGCGCCATAACTCACCAGATTAACTGTAAATAGAAACAATAGTAGAAAACAGTTTTATTTTACTCACCAATCGAGACTTATGGAGCGCTGTCGCAGCGTGCGTCGCTTCTCGTCGTTGGCGCGTCGTTCCTTGTGGCTCAAGCGACGCGCGATTCGTGACAAGCTGCTGCGGTTGGCACTTCCAGAATTCTCCAGGCGCCTGCAACAGGAAAAGGAAGTGCGTCAACAAGAGAGAGTCGACATGCGTGGCGTGTTCAGGGAACCAAGTCGTCAGAAGTCACGTGTCATTTGATAATTTCCTCCATAACATCACGTGGTTATCTTGTCGCTACAGGCTGAAATCTCGTCCCTCAAGAAGCAGATCCACAATGCATCGATGACAGGATAACAACGACTACCTTCACGTCCATGTGACTTACAGATTGTGCACGGCGCTATGTCCAAACATGTCAGAGAGTACACGAATTATAAAGGTCATTAAGTATATCTAGATAATGTCTCCAGTCAGGAGTAGGTATAGGTAGCAGTGCTGTCAAAAGCTGCTCGTTCACTTTGCTCTGTTCAACCACGACGCGTAGGACGCATGATGACGTCACGTAGAAAACGGCTCAACGGATGAGAATGACCATGAAACAATTCCACATTGAATATATCAGGCCTCCGTAAGTCCCAGCTGTTAGTGTGAGTAATGTGGTAGATAGGGTAGTCAATCTCAGCTTACATCAGCTGATACAAGAGTCGATGTCAACAAAATATCCGTCAAGTCGAGACACCATCCAGATTAAGGACATATGTTCTACTGTAATGACACACGCCTGGCTGGAGTCACATGGCGGCAGCTTCGGCGGGGGCAAACCTCAACTACTTCACGTCATACGATAACCTGCGAGAACGTCAACGTGTTATCGTCCATCGCCTACTGAGCCTTTAAGGGCTGGTATGGAGTAGATATCTTTGGTTTTATCCACTTGTCAACGAAGGTAGATATACACGTCATCTGTCTGTGGTGGGTCGGTCTTTGGGGAGTCGGGGAAGTGTGGAACTATATTACCTTTTGGAGTGTTGATAAAGTGATGCTCGGGGCCCTGTTAGAAAGCTGTTTGACTGGGGACCTAGCCAAAGTACACAGCTTAGAATTCAAGTCCACTTTCTCATCGCGTACCAACGATTACTAGGAGCTCGAGTCCGATTGTCATTTCTGTGTTGAGAGTCAGTTGTCCATTAATGTCGATAATTCAACTACTTCCAAAAACCACATCTTGAATTGGCTAGACCACACGTTATGGTTCCCCGAGGTGACTTTCGTCAGCCACCACACACCGTGGGCAGAGAAGTAATTGTCAATCGATCGCCGATAAATTGGTAATTATTGACGATAGTCAACAAAACGAATTAACGAATGCTTGATACCACTAAATACATCAGTAAGCGTACAATGTGATGTACGTCCGACAATGCATTGTACTACTAAGAGCATCAGAAATGCCACTTACCCGCCCAGCTCCGATGTTGGTGTGGTGACTGTCATTTGCTGGAAGCAACACGAACACAGATACATGATTTTTTTCCACATGGCCACAATCCATCCAGTTAGTAAACATTATGATAAGGCAATATGTGATGTGGCTTATTTATATGTCAAACTGTACATATCGTTTATTGGAATCCTGTGTTAGATCTATAAATACACACACCGCAGCACCAGGTATCGGTTACGGAAATCTATTTATGGCAACAAGGAAATCATTAGTTCAAGACAACACATCTATCGTGCGAATATCATCGTCATCCGAGACTGTGGAACACACAAAAACATTCCGATTGATGAGAATATAAAGACATTAGGGGAGATGGTGTATTTAACCCAAACGACGACGAATTCGCTGGTCTCCGCCACGGTGACAGGCGCGCGCAGACGACACGGTCCGGTTTGCGGTCGTCCAAACCGTTCACAAACAGGATTCCTTTGAGAGTTTTTATAACCGTAATTTGGTGAACCTCAAACATCACCCATCAAACTCTACTAGTTAAACGTAACCTCAATCGACCTCAATCGATTTTCCTTTGTTACCAAATAAAAGAAAATATCGATGACGCATGAGGCTTTCATCGAAAATTGAGTTATCCTGAATAAATCCAGAAGCCGAGGGTTGATGTAGTTGAGTTTTGCAGCGAGGTGGATCCGGCGCAGGATAGACGCTAGCAGAAGGCTTGCCCCGGGTGCGAGTAATCATGGTTGTTATAATGAATTGTAATTGTACACAGTCAGTGGCAGGTCTGACTCCATTAACCCCGGTCTCCCCAAGCACGATAAACATGAAGGCGCACAAACAATAACTTGGCATCACCAGAGACGCACTGAGCGCGACTTAATGCGTTATGATAACGCCCGTTATGCTTAATGACCAAGTGACCTGGTGGTGAAGTCACATGATACAGCAATATACGGGAGTGCAGATGAGAGTAAAATAGGGATTAGATCACTAGAGCTATAATAACCAGCCTTCCCTCCACCGCTCGCTATAATGAGGATGAAGTCGAATATTAAGGTGGATATGATATTAGATATTCTGATACCAAATTGACTAGTGAATGAATCGAGAGGGAGCCGGTAATAACGGCATGATGCGCTGAGAGTGGGCGGGACGATGGCGTTGAATAGGCGGATTGATGGCGTTGAATGGGTGGGACGATGGCGGTGAATATGTTGGGACGATGGCGTTGAATGGGTGGGACGATGGCGTTGAATGGGTGGGATGATGGCGGTGAATAGGTGGGACGATGGTGGTGAATGGGTGGGACGATGGCGTTGAATGGGTGGGACAATGGTGGTGAATGGGTGGGACGATGGCGTTAAATGGGTGGGACGATGGCGTAATGGTGGTGAATGGGTGGGACGATGGCGTTAAATGGGTGGGACGATGGCGTTGAATGGGTGGGACGATGGCATTGAATGGGTGCGACGATGGCATTGAATGAGTGGGACGATGGCTGTGAATGGGTGGGACGATGGCGGTGAATGGGTGGGACGATGGCGTTGATGCCACACGGGACGACGGCTAATGAGGTAATACATGTTGCTACGATTGTTGCTCGCTTTGTTGTTCATGATGGTTATACTCATGATGATGATGAAATGATGGTTATTAACAGGTGGAGGTCTGCTATACAGGCGGCGACCTCGCGGTGGAGGTCTGCTATACAGGCGGCGACCTCGCGGTGGAGGTCTGCTATACAGGCGGCGACCTCGCGGGGGAGGTGGCTGCTATACAGGCGGGGTGGGACTGCTATACAGGCGGCGACCTCGCGGGGGGGGTCTGCTATACAGGCGGCAACCTCGCGGTGGAGGACGATGGCTATACAGGCGGCGACCTCGCGGTGGATGGGTCTGACTATACAGGCGGCGACCTCGCATTGGGGAGTGGGTCGATGCTATACAGGCGGCAACCTCGCGGGGGAGGTCTGCGTTATGCCACAGGCGGCGACCTCGAGGGGGAGGTTGCTATACAGGCGGCGACCTCGCGGTGGAGGTCTGCTATACAGGCGGCGACCTCGCGGTGGAGGTCTGCTATACAGGCGGCGACCTCGCGGGGGAGGTCTGCTATACAGGCGGCGACCTCGCGGGGGAGGTCTGCTATACAGGCGGCGACCTCGCGGTGGAGGTCTGCTATACAGGCGGCGACCTCGCGGGGGAGGTCTGCTATACAGGCGCTGCTGACTTGATCTTCACTCGTATGTGTACCACTCCTCGCAGCTGACTTGATCTTCACTCGTATGTGTACCACTCCTCGCAGCTGACTTGATCTTCACTCGTATGTGTACCACTCCTCGCAGCTGACTTGATCTTCACTCGTATGTGTACCACTCCTCGCAGCTGACTTGATTCTCACTCGTATGTGTACCACTCCTCGCAGCTGAGATTTAACAGCGAGACGTATATGAGTGAACACCGACTCAATCAAAAAGATGACGTTTGTTTGCTCATCAGAGATTGACGAAGCCCTTTGGGCATGAGAGCGGGAAGAAAGCGTTGGTTTGGCGTGCGAGTGAGGAGCCGACAAGCAGGACACACCATGGGCACGGGCCAGGCTCTGCCCGCTAATGCACATCTCGCGTAGCAAGCAATCAGTCGTAGTGCCAGTGAAAGCCACACTGATGAAAACGACTTAATGCTGCGACAAATGCTGATTTGCTCCAGGGTTGGTGGACCTCGTCAAGCTTTTACGTGAGGCTGTGGGTCCCGTGGTGTAGTGGGCTGGGAATAACAGAGAGACGTGTACGGTGACGTCAGTAGCTTGTTGTGATAACCAAGTCAGAAACATCAGGCAATGACCTACATTCATCGTGACCATCCGTCAATTCGACGTCAATTGAACCATCTATTGGCTGCAATATAGAGTGTCACGTCTCTCGCTCTAAAACCACCAGCATTCGAATCGGGCTTGATCTCAACACACACCTCAACCATTATCCACCCCCCACCTCACCTCCCCAACATATCCAAACTGTCACGAGGCATCCCTGGTGTGAGCAGGTGCTGCTACACACCGGTTCACATTCGTGACGCACTCAAAAGCGATGTTTTTCGACGCGACAAAAACTACAGAGGGCCGACCGTGTGAGGAGGACGCGGGGGATGGATGGGTTGGAGGAGGTGTACTCACCGAGCGGGGAGGGGTGGTGTAGTACAGCTGAGGGGGAGGCTTGCTGGGGGACAAGTCCTGTCGTGAGGGTGGTGTGGAAGTTAATACATCGTCGTCGTCATCATCGTCATCATCCAAAGCCCAGGCTGTACCTACAAACACGACAACACAATCTAATGTAACTCTCATAGAAAATAATGGTACTAAATCCAGATCCTCAACAATGGATTGCCGGTAAATGAATGGTCCGTTCAGATGGATCTACGTCGATGAGCAAGCACGTGCCCGCTGCACCCAACCCATTATCACATTATTACACTACCCCGGTTGTGCCGAGTGCAGTTCGAGTTTAGCGAGAGCGGGACGCGTGAAGATGAACGAGAGAAGAACGGCACTGGGATGTTATAATGTCAAATGAGGTTCGATGATAATCTAGGGTTAAACACCTGCCGTCATGAACACCTGTATCAATACAGATGATCAAAACAGGTAACTACCCTAAGTAGCTATTGACCGCGTCCCTTCGAATTAACTGATGCCGAAATGGAATTTATTTCAGATCACACGTCATCCTGCAAAAAGGGTCACACCCAGTCTCAAGGTCACACGCTTCAGTCTCAAGGACACACGCGCTGCTGTTCCGAGGTCACGCATGCAATAAGTCTCGAATTCACGCGCGCCAAAGTATCGGGTTGGTGTGATGAAAACTGTATTAAAACTGGACAAGACAAACGAATGCATATTCCAGTCAAAGCAAGCACGCTATCAGTGAAGCTCACGATCAGACCTCACCGCACCGCGTTATCCTACGCAACACAAGACCATCTATAAGGACCGGATTATACGCCGACTCCGTTGCTTTTCCGTGGACTTTTCCACTCGTATTGTATTCATGCATATACCTATTCATGCATATACCTATTCATGTATATACCTATTCATGCATATACCTATTCATGCATACACCTATTCATGTATACACCTATTCATGTATACACCTATTCATGTATATACCTATTCTTGACGTGATTAAGGAGTCTCCTATGGCCAATGACACGACTGGCTCAGACAAACAGAAATCAGTGAGGTTCATTAAGCTATTCATAGTAGGCTGAGACTTGTCGTCTTCCGGGAGCAATACGATGATGCGCCTGAGGCCGCTTGGGACTCTGCTGCAAATATGACTTATTATGGTAAGGGGGTACAAGGCCCGGAAAACTCTCTCCGAAGGCAGCATAACGCTCAATAAATCAACTGGAGACGACACGATGTCCTGAAACTACGCTTCTTCTCACGACTCACTACGCACCACAAGTTGGCGCACCACAAGTCGGCGTGTACGTTCGGTGGTAGCCTTGACTGACCGCTACCTATAACTAACTACAAGCTGCTTACCGGCCACAGACTGGCTTTATTTGTAACCATCACTCCGTGCTACAAATAAAAACATGGATGGTACACGCTCGATGCTACACCTTGAATAATCAATCCCTCTCGGGGATTAAGACCTTAAGATGTTCCAGTATACGCGACTAATTCGATTTTTATTGGAGTATATATTCATATGAAGGAAGGCAAATTGGCGTAGCGAGCCTGGTGGAGCCGGGGTGAAGTGTTGGTTTGCCTCTCTACGCACTCGTTTGCTTCTAGACTTTAATAAACAGAACGCTTTACGACAAATACCAGGTCGTGTTATTAACCGGCAATCTCTTCGTAACATTACTAGGGCAATATTGGAATTGACGAGTGATAGGGTGTTACAACGTGGACTGGTTGTTAGGCGGGTGACGAGGGCGTCGATAGGACGGTGGTCTAGAAATAGCTTCGTATTGGCAATCTTGAATTGAAGATAGCGCTAGTGTGCAGCTCATAACTACTCCCCACCCCTCCACTTCCTATCTCCCACGCCCTACCGCACCCGACCAGGACCACTTTCACGTTCCGACTCCAGACTTTCCGAACACACTAGCCTCACCCAGCCACCCGACCTATCAGCTCGGCTGGCCAAGCCTTTATTCCTCAGCTCATCTCAGCAAATCTTGAGGCGTTTCCATATCGTGGTCTCGCAGCAATAACCGATGCGACGCGTTACAACGCCCACCAATACGAGCAGCGCTAATTCTGCCGTCAGCAGCGCGATGATCCATCAGCTTCAAGGGCGATCTTACACCGCATCGCGTTACTAGCGTGATCTTACGCCGCATCGCGTTACTAGCGTGATCTTACACCGCATCGCGTTACTGGTGTGATCTTACACCGCATCGCGTTACTGGTGTGATCTTACCTTACTTACACCGCATCGCGTTACTACACCGTGCGTTATCTTACCGCGCATCGCGTTACACCGCATCGCGTTAGTGGGTGACCTCCTTACACCGCATCGCGTTAGTGGGGTGACCTCACACCGCATCGCGTTAGTGGGGCGACCTACACCGCATCGCATTACAAGTGAGATCTTACACCATCGCGTTAGTGGGGCGACCTACACACCGCATCGCATTACTAGTGGTTAGATCTCGCGTTAGTGGGGGCGACCTCACACCGCATCGCGTTAGTGGGGCGACCTCACACCGCATCGCGTTAGTGGGGCGACCTTACACCGCATCGCATTACTGGTGAGATCTTACACCGAATCGCGTTAGTGGGGCGACCTTACACCGCATCGCGTTAGTGGGGCGACCTTAGTGGGGCGCATCGCGTTAGTGGGGCGACCTCACACCGCATCGCATTACTAGTGAGATCTTACACCGAATCGCGTAGTGGGGCGATCTACAACACCATCGCGTTAGTGGGGCGACCTCACACCGCATCGCGTTAGTGGGGCGTTACACCGCATCGCGTTAGTGGGGCGACCTCACACCGCATCGCATTACTAGTGAGATCTTACACGGAATCGCGTTAGTGGGGCGACCTTACAACGCATCGCGTTAGTGGGGCGACCTTACACCGCATCGCGTTAGTGGGGCGACCTCACACCGCATCGCGCATCGCATTACACACCGATCTTACACCGCACACCGCATCGCGTTAGTGGGGCGACCTTACACCGCATCGCGTTAGTGGGGCGACCTCTTACACCGCATCGCGTTAGTGGGGCGACCTTACACCGCATCGCGTTAGTGGGGCGACCTCACACCGAATCGCGTTAGTGGGGCGACCTCACACCGCATCGCGTTAGTAGTGGGCGACCTTACACCGCATCGCGTTAGTGGGGCGACCTTACACACCGCATCGCGTTACTGGGGCGACCTTACACCGCATCGCGTTAGTGGGGCGACCTCACACCGCATCGCGTTAGTGGGGCGACCTCACACCGCATCGCATTATCGCTAGTGGGCGATCTTACACGAATCGCGTTAGTGGGGCGACCTCACACCGCATCGCGTTAGTGGGGCGACCTTACACATCGCGTTAACGACCTTACATCGTGTTAGTGGGGACCGACCTTACACGCATCGCATCTAGTTAGGCGACCTACACCGCATCGCGTTAGTGGGCGACCTTACACCGCATCGCATCGCGTTAGTGGGGCGACCTTACACCGCATCGCGTTAGTGGGGCGACCTTACACCGCATCGCGTTAGTGGGGGCGACCTTACACGCATCGCGTTAGTGGGGCGACCTTACACCGCATCGCGTTAGTGGGGCGACCTCACACCGCATCGCATTTAGTGGGACCTTACGATCGCGTTACACCGCATCGCGTTAGTGGTGCGACCTTACACCGCATCGCGTTAGTGGGGCGACCTTACACACCGCATCGCGTTAGTGGGGCGACCTCACACCGCATCGCGTTAGTGGGGGGCGACCTTACACCGCATCGCGTTAGTGGGGCGACCTTACGTTACCGCATCGCGTTCGCGTTGTGGGCTTCTTACACCGCATCGCGTTAGTGGGGCGACCTTACACCGCATCGCGTTAGTGGGGCGACCTCACACCGCATCGCGTTTAGTGGGCGAGATCTTACACCGCATCGCGTTAGTGGGGGGGCGACCTTACACCGCATCGCGTTAGTGGGGGGCGACCTCACACCGCATCGCGCGTTAGTGGGGCGACCTTACACCGCATCGCGTTAGTGGGGCGACCTTACACCGCAACCGCATCGCGTTATCGCGTTAGTGGGGCGACCTCGTTACACCGCATCGCGTTAGTGGGGCGACCGCATCGCGTTAGTGGGGCGACCTTCACACCGCATCGCGTTAGTGGGGGCGACCTACACACCGCATCGCGTTAGTGGGGCGACCTTACACCGCATCGCGTTAGTGGGGCGACCTCACACCGCATCGCGTTAGTGGGGCGACCTCACACCGCATCGCGTTAGTGGGCGACCTTACACCGCATCGCGTTAGTGGGGCGACCTTACACCGCATCGCGTTAGTGGGGCGACCTTACACCGCATCGCGTTAGTGGGCCGACCTCACACCGCATCGCGTTAGTGGGGCGACCTTACACCGCATCGCATTACTAGTGAGATCTTACACCGCATCGCGTTAGTGGGGCGACCTACACCGCATCGCGTTAGTGGGGCGACCTTACACCGCATCGCGTTAGTGGGGCGACCTCACACCGCATCGCGTTAGTCGACCTTACACCGCATCGCGTTAGGGGCGACCTTACACCGCATCGCGTTTAGTGGGGCGACCTTACACCGCATCGCGTTAGTGGGGCGACCTCACACCGCATCGCGTTAGTGGGGCGACCTCACACCGCATCGCGTTAGTGGGGCGACCTTACCGCATCGCGTTAGTGGGGCGACCTTACACCGCATCGCGTTAGTGGGGCGACCTTACACCGCATCGCGTAGTGGGGCGACCTTACACCGCATCGCGTTAGTGGGGGCGACTACACCGCATCGCGTTAGTGGGGCGACCTTACACCGCATCGCGTTAGTGGGGGACCTACACCGACGCTTAGTGGGGCGACACCGCATCGCGTTAGTGGGGCGACCTTACACCGCATCGCGTTAGTGGGGCGACCTTACACCGCATCGCGTTAGTGGGGCGACCTTACACCGCATCGCGTTAGTGGGGCGACCTCACACCGCATCGCGTTAGTGGGGCGACCTTACACCGCATCGCGTTAGTGGGGCGACCTTACACACCGCATCGCGTTAGTGGGGCGACCTTACACCGCATCGCGTTACACCGAATCGCGTTAGTGGGGCGACCTCACACCATCGCGAATGGGGCGACCTTAGTGGGGCGCGACCTTACACCGCATCGCGTTAGTGGGGCGACCTTACACCGCATCGCGTTAGTGGGGCGACCTTAGTAGTGGGGGCGACCTACACACCGCATCGCGTTAGTGGGGCGACCTTACACCGCATCGCGTTAGTGGGGCGACCTCACACGCATCGCGTTAGTGGGGCGACCTCACACCACACACCGCATCGCGTTAGTGGGGCGACCTACACCGCATCGCGTTAGTGGGGCGACCTCACACCGCATCGCATTTAGTGGGGCGACCTTACACGCATCGCGTTAGTGGGGCGACCTTTACCGTCGCGGTGGGGCGACCTTACACCGCATCGCGTTAGTGGGGCGACCTTACACCGCATCGCGTTACTAGTGAGACCTTACACCGCATCGCGTTAGTGGGGCGACCTTACACCGCATCGCGTTAGTGGGGCGACCTTACACCGCATCGCGTTAGTGGGGCGACCTCACACCGCATCGCGTTAGTGGGGCGACCTTACACCGCATCATCGTTAGTGGGGCGACCTTACACCGCATCGCGTTAGTGGGGGGCGACCTTACACCGCATCGCGTTAGTGTGGGAGACCTTACCGCATCGCGTTAGTGGGGCGACCTTACACCGCATCGCGTTAGTGGGGCGACCTTACACCGCATCGCGTTAGTGGGGCGACCTTACACCGCATCGCGTTAGTGGGGCGACACCGCATCGCGTTAGTGGGGCGACCTTACACCGCATCGCGTTAGTGGGGCGACCTTACACACCGCATCGCGTTAGTGGGGCGACCCTACGACCTTACCGCATCGCGTTAGTGGGGCGACCTCACACCGCATCGCGTTAGTGGGGCGACCTTACACCGCATCGCGTTAGTGGGGACCTCACACCGCCTCGCGTTACTAGTGGTCGACTTACACCGCATCGCGTTAGTGGGGCGACCTTACACCGCATCGCGTTAGTGGGGCGACCTTACACCGCATCGCGTTAGTGGGGCGACCTACACCGCATCGCGTTAGTGGGGCGACCTTACACCGCATCGCGTTAGTGGGGGCGACCTTACACCGCATCGCGTTAGTGGGGCGACCTTCGCGCATCGCGTTAGTGGGGCGACCTTACACCGCATCGCGTTAGTGGGGCGACCTTACGACCGCATTAGTGGGGCGACCTTACAACGCATCGCGTTAGTGGGGCGACCTTACACCGCATCGCGTTAGTGGGGCGACAACACACCGCATCGCGTAGTAGTGGGGCGACCTCACACCGCATCGCGTTAGTGGGGCGACCTCACACCGCATCGCGTTAGTGGGGCGACCTTACACCGCATCGCGTTAGTGGGGCGACCTTACACCGCATCGCGTTAGTGGGGCGACCTTACACCGCATCGCGTTAGTGGGGCGACCTCACACCGCATCGCGTTAGTGGGGCGACCTTACACCGCATCGCGTTAGTGGGGCGACCTTACACCACACCGAATCGCGTTAGTGGGGCGCTTACACCCGCATCGCGTTAGTGGGGCGACCTTACACACCGCATCGCGTTAGTCGCGGGGCGACCTTACACCGCATCGCGTTAGTCGACCTTTATCGTGAGACCTTACACCGCATCGCGTTAGTGGGGCGACCTTACACCGCATCGCGTTAGTGGGGCGACCTCACACCGCATCGCGTTTAGTGGGGCGACTTCACACCGCATCGCGTTAGTGGGGCGACCTCACACCGCATCGCGTTAGTGGGGCGACCTTACACCGCATCGCGTTAGTGGGGCGACCTTACACCGCATCGCGTTAGTGGGGCGACCTCACACCGCATCGCGTTAGTGGGGCGACCTTACACCTCACACCGCATCGCGTTAGTGGGGCGACCTACACACCGCATCGCGTTAGTGGGGCGACCTTACACACGCATCGCGTTAGTGGGGGGACGACCTTACACCGCATCGCGTTAGTGGGCGACCTTACACCGCATCGCGTTAGTGGGGCGATCGCCTGGGGCGACCTCACACCGCATCGCGTTAGTGGGGCGACCTTACACCACACCGCATCGCGTTAGTGGGTGGGGCGACCTTACACCGCATCGCGTTAGTGGGGCGACCTTACACCGCATCGCGTTAGTGGGCGACCTTACACACGCATCGCGTTAGTGGGGCGACCTTACACCGCAATCGCGTTAGTGGGGCGACCTTACACCGCATCGCGTTAGTGGGGCGACCTCACACCGCATCGCGTTAGTGGGGCGACCTTACACCGCATCGCGTTAGTGGGGCGCACACCGCATCGCGTTAGTGGGGCGACCGCATCGCGTTAGGGGGACCTTACACCGCGACCTTACACCTTACACCGCATCGCGTTAGTGGGGCGACCTTACACCGCATCGCGCGACCTTACACCGCATCGCGTTAGTGGGGCGACCTTACACCGCATCGCGTTACGACCTTACACCGCATCGCGTTAGTGGGGGGACCTTACACACCGAATCGCGTTAGTGGGGCGACCTTACACCGAATCGCGTTAGTGGGGCGACCTCACACCGCATCATCGCGTTAGTTAGTGGGGCGACCTTACACCGCATCGCGTTAGTGGGGCGACCTTACACCGCATCGCGTTAGTGGGGCGACCTTATCGCGTTACTTACACCATCGCGTTAGTGGGGCGACCTTACACCGCATCACCGCATCGCGTTAGTGGGGCGACCTTACACCGCATCGCGTTAGTGGGGCGACCTCACACCGCATCGCGTTAGTGGGGCGACCTCACACCGCATCGCGTTAGTGGGGCGACCTCACACCGCATCGCGTTAGTGGGGCGACCTTACACCGCATCGCGTTAGTGGGGCGACCTCACACCGCATCGCGTTAGTGGGGCGACCTCACACCGCATCGCGTTAGTGGGGCGACCTCACACCGCATCGCGTTAGTGGGGCGACCTTACACCGCATCGCGTTAGTGGGGCGACCTCACACCGCATCGCGTTAGTGGGGCGACCTTACACCGCATCGCATTACTAGTGAGATCTTACACCGAATCGCGTTAGTGGGGCGACCTTACACCGCATCGCGTTAGTGGGGCGACCTTACACCGCATCGCGTTAGTGGGGCGACCTCACACCGCATCGCGTTAGTGGCGACCTTACACCGCATCGCGTTAGTGGGGCGACCTTACACCGCATCGCGTTAGTGGGGCGGCGACCTTGGGACGACCTTACACCGCATCGCGTTAGTGGGGCGACCTTACACCGCATCGCGTTAGTGGGGCGACCTTACACCGCATCGCGTTAGTGGGGGCGACCTCACACCGCATCGCGTTAGTAGGGGCGACCCTTACACCGCATCGCGTTAGTGGGGCGACCTTACACCTCGCACACCGCATCGCGTTAGTGGGGCGACCTTACACCGCATCGCGTTAGTGGGGCGACCTCACACCGAATCGCGTTAGTGGGGCCACCTCACACCGCATCGCGTTAGTGGGTCGACCTAACACAGCATCGCGTTAGTGGGGCGACCTCACACCGCATCGCGTGGGGCGACCTTAGCATCGCGTTAGTGGGCGACCTTACACCGCATCGCATTACTAAGTGAGATCTTACACCGAATCGCGTTAGTGGGGCGACCTTACACCGCATCGCGTTAGTGGGGCGACCTCACACCGCATCGCGTTAGTGGGGCGACCTCACACCGCATCGCGTTAGTGGGGCGACCTTACACCGCATCGCGTTAGTGGGGCGACCTCACACCGCATCGCGTTAGTGGGGCGACCTTACACCGCATCGCGTTAGTGGGGCGACCTTACACCGCATCGCGTTACTAGTGAGATCTTACACCGCATCGCGTTAGTGGGGCGACCTCACACCGCATCGCGTTAGTGGGGCGACCTTACACCGCATCGCGTTAGTGGGGCGACCTCACACCGAATCGCGTTAGTGGGGCGACCTTACACCGCATCGCGTTAGTGGGGCGACCTTACACCGCATCGCGTTAGTGGGGCGACCTTACACACCGCATCGCGTTAGTGGGGCGACTTACACACCGCATCGCGTTACTAGTGGAGCGACCTTAACACCGAATCGCGTTAGTGGGGCGACCTCACACCGCATCGCGTTAGTGGGGCGACCTTACACCGCATCGCATTACTAGTGAGATCTTACACCGAATCGCGTTAGTGGGGCGACGACCCTTACACCGCATCGCGTTATCTTACACCGAATCGCGTTAGTGGGGCGATCTTACACCCTAGTGGGGCGACCACACCGCATCGCGTTAGTGGGGCGACCTCACACACACCGCATCGCGTTAGTGGGGCGCGTCACACCGCATCGCGTTAGTGGGGCGACCTTACACCGCACCGCGCGTTAGTGGGGCGACCTCACACCGCATCGCGTTAGTGGGGCGACCTTACACCGCATCGCGTTAGTGGGGCGACATCGCGTTAGTGGGGCGACCTCACACCGCATGGGGCGACCTTACACCGCATCGCGTTAGTGGGGCGACCTTACACCGAATCGCGTTAGTGGGGGCGACCTTACACCGCATCGCGTTAGTGGGGCGACCTCACACACCGCATCACGCGCATCGCGGGGCGACCTTACACCGCATCGCGTTAGTGGGGAGACCTTACACCGAATCGCGTTAGTGGGGCGACCTCACACCGCATCGCGTTAGTGGGGCGACCTTACACCGCATCGCGTTAGTGGGGCGACCTCACACCGCATCGCGTTAGTGGGGCGACCTTACACCGCATCGCATTTCTAGTGAGATCTTACACCGAATCGCGTTAGTGGGGCGACCTCACACCGCATCGCATTACAAGTGAGATCTTACACCGCATCGCGTTAGTGGGGCGACCTCACACCGAATCGCGTTAGTGGGGCGACCTTACACCGCATCGCGTTAGTGGGGCGACCTTACACCGCATCGCGTTAGTGGGGCGACCTTACACCGCATCGCGTTAGTGGGGCGACCTTACACCGCATCGCGCAGTGGGCGTTACCGCATCGCGTTAGTGGGGCGACCTTACACCGCATCGCGTTAGTGGGGCGACCTTACACCGCATCGCGTTAGTGGGGCGACCTTACACCGCATCGCGTTAGTGGGGCGACCTTACACCGCATCGCGTTAGTGGGGCGACTTACACACGTTAGTGGGGCGAATCGCGTTAGTGGGGCGACCTTACACCGCATCGCGTTAGTGGGGCGACCTTACACCGCATCGCGTTAGTGGGGCGACCTTACACCGCATCGCGTTAGGGGGGCGACCGACCTCGCGTACACCGCATCGCGCATCGCGTTAGTGGGGCGACCTTACACCGCATCGCGTTAGTGGGGCGACCTTACACCGCATCGCGTTAGTGGGGCGACCTACACACCGCATCGCGTTAGTTAGGGGCGACCTCACACCGAATCGCGTTAGTGGGGCGACCTCACACCGAATCGCGTTAGTGGGGCGACCTCACACACCGAATCGCGTTAGTGGGGGCGACCTTACAGTGGGGCGACCTTACACCGCATCGCGTTAGTGGGGCGACCTTACACCGCATCGCGTTAGTGGGGCGACCTTACACCGCATCGCGTTAGTGGGGCGACCTTACACCGAATCGCGTTAGTGGGGCGACCTCACACCGCATCGCATTACTAGTGAGATGTTACACCGAATCGCGTTAGTGGGGCGACCTCACACCGCATCGCGTTAGTGGGGAGACCTTACACCGCATCGCGTTAGTGGGGCGACCTTACACCGCATCGCATTACTAGTGAGATCTTAAACCGAATCGCGTTAGTGGGGCGACCTTACACCGCATCGCGTTAGTGGGGCGACCTCACACCGCATCGCGTTACAGCCACTTGTTAGTTTATCGCTGCCGTCGGTCTGAAACGCCTAACTCAGCTCAACACCAAAGAGCATGTATATCAATGCATTGTAGCGTAGTTGGTGTTCCAAGTGACGTCACATGGTCTAGATCCAGGTCTGTCGGGGTCACGTGACTGCCCTTGACGCGGTGGTTGGTCGGCGTGGCTAGCTGCCCGTGGTCACGGTTGCTATCGCCATATATAAACTAGGTTAATATCACTGAATGTAAGTAATGGTGTATACGGCAAATGGGCGCATACATCCCACCCCGGTGTCTGCCGGGTTCATTACAGGTATGAAAGCAATATAAGATAAAAACCTTAGCGAAACGGCTCAGTAGAGTGGACAGCCATGCGGACGATTGCACGGCGGAAGACGTCACGGAAAGCCTTCTACAGAGGTTCACCACGATACACCCACGAATAATTGATGCTAATGATGAGCCCCAATAACCAGGAGCCCACCGTGTGACGTCATCTGTAGAAGCTATAAATAAAGACCCTGGCAGCTGAACGATATTTACGGCCATCACAAAATTGTACTTATAGACGGAGGTTTGGTTGGGTTTTTTCTCACTTCATAGGGACGGTGTATGGCCGTGTAATCGCGTCGGAATGCCAAGCGACGAGTCGGGTAAGCTAGAGGCGTCGTGTTTACTGAGTATCTCATGACGTCTACACCAAGATTGATGATGCTAATTGTGGGGCGACGTTTCAAACGAGGCTGCGTAGCGGCTATTTTTGGGGTGGGCGTGTCAGCGCCTCTATTTCATCTGACCAGGCATTTAGAGCAGCACGAGCATGCCACAAAGACTTACAAATAAGCCGCAAACATTGTAATAAGGAATCAAGCGTTTTGGAGAAAATACGAGTTGACGTGATGCTCCGTGATACGGAAGCATATGAGGCGACGTCACAATCGCCAGCGAGCTATACAATGCGTCACGCACAGACCGGCTCAAGTCAGGTCAATGTGTGAAGGTAGCAGCACGAAGGAGCTCTTTCCAGAAAGGTTGAATATATCAAGGCACATAACGGCTGCGCCGGTTAATAACACTACCTGGTATTTGTCGTAAAGCGTTGTTGATTAAAGTCGAAAAGTAAACGAGTGCGTAGAGAGGCAAACCAACACTATACATCGGCTCCACCAGGCTCGCTACGCCAATGTACCTTCCTCCATATGAATATATACTCCAATAAAGAGAACATTAGGCTATTTGGACGCCTTTGTAAAGTCATCCCCGGTTTCCAGGAAGTCTCATGGCTCTTTGACATATAAACAGGAAAAAATGTTGAGGTTTTAAGTAACATGGCTCCAAAATGAAGATGTGATTGACGAAAGTGGACACGTTTCATTTGCTTTCCTGGAACAATTGTTTTCAGTGGACTTCTGGCATTAAAAAAGCTAAAAAGACCTAACATGTAGAAAAGGCCACAATCAATCACTATCAATCACCATCGCACTAAAACACACCGAATCACGAAGAAAACAACGAAAACTTGGAGTAAAGGCGACAGGAACAATAACCAATAGTTTTTGCCTATGTTCTAGCGCCATATTTAAATCGGAAGTTTCTGCGGCTGATACCGTCCTTTTTACACTTGTATTTCGAAAGGTAATATCACCGGTAAACTTGGAAAGTTATCGCAAATATATTTTTTGGCTTGCGATAGGAATATGAAATATTATCTCGATGAAAACTAAATCCCTAAGCGGTGTGTTCTGTCGGGATGTGTCTGAATCGACAACAACATAGGTGGTTGTTCTGTTAAACCTGTTTGGTCTGCTGGGCTACATTAGCGGCCCGTGGTGGCTATGAAATATGAGAAGCATTCTTCGGCATTTGTTTCACACTCTTTGCTGGAATGAATCCAGCACACGGGGTGTTCCTGCCCATCCATTCACAATGAGGTCATTAACACACCACATGAAGCTACACAAGGGGCTCATTGCTGACCCCGTGGTTGCTGCGCGGGTATATACCACCGTGGTCTCCATTGAGACTTGCTCATAAATACTGGAGATGACAAACAGCCCGGACGCTGGTCGACAAGTGTCTGTGTAATGAAGATGTGGAAGAGGGCCACAGCCAGCGCACCGTGGACGTGAGGTGCACGGGGCCAGAGGAGGCCGAGGACGCGATCGCAAACCCCGCTGAGCGGCGCTGACGTCTCGGGGGGTGTCTTCTGCTTCCAAGTAAACGCACTTGCAGATGAGACAGGGACTTTCAGTTGGTCTGTGGATTCCCGCCTAACATCCAATTAGGACGAGGCTCGCAGTAAACACACCAAGCCGCGCCGTCGCCTGGCATCATTTCAGTACGACCGAGCTCGGTATCAACACGCACATCTCCGACCACAGCCAATCACATAGATCGATCAACATTCAATAACAGACCTGTTTACTTACAAGTCGCTCTGCAAGGAAGTCCTATCTTAAACGGTAGCTCAAAATGGTGACAGTGAGACGCCGCTGTTGTATATATATTTCTCCATCTGACCAGAATAAACTCTCGCCGTGACCCGCTCGCTTCATTTATAGCGAAAGACAGTCAAGCGTAGGTAGATAGTTACCAGTTAATAAGCTTAATTGGTCAAGCTCTTGCGCGAGTGGGCGAGCTAGTCGCCAGGGAGTTGTCTACACGTGAACTGCATCCCCGTGATTGTGAGTGACACGCGAGATGCGCGACAGCTGATGATACATGTAACTGATTCCACAAAGGCTCCTCCGACACGATTCCTGTTCACACGACACCTTATTAGAAGTTCCACTGTTGCCATGACGATTGGTATGAACAGGAGTGCATGGCATGACAGGGACGTCATTATGACCTTATGACCTTACCCGGTGACACTAAAATAATGCAAGAACTCCAGTAAAAACAATATGTCTCCCATTAGAATATTGGTGAATGCCTATGATATAAATGAGCTTCAAGGAATAAATATAAGCTTCTAATGCAGCAGTGCACCAATGCGGTTTCAGTTCATTCATGAGGCATCATTCAGCAACTAGCGATGCTGTTCACGTGACACGATTTGTTTCGGTATGCTTCAAAAGTATTGAGAAATAACTAAGATTGGGTTTTTACGGACTACTGAAGTAGCTGTTGACACGACGATGGAATAGGATAATAAGATTGAAGTTGAAGGATATCTGCTGGAGATGATGGATTTCATATGTAAGCTTTGTCTTTAAACTTGCTGGATATCTGTTGATAACGATACGATGGGTCAGAGTTTGTTTTAACCGCTCCTTGTGTCAGTGTAATGAAAGTGCATCAGAAATCGTCATGGTTTCAGTTCACGAAGAGATCGGCAAACACAGCCGTCAGTAACTCAACGGTGTCGTCAACAGGCAAACACAGCCGTCAATAAGTCATCAGGGACGTAAATAGGCAAACACAGCCGTCAATAAGTCATCAGGGACGTAAATAGGCAAATACAGCCGTCAATAAGTCATCAGGGACGTAAATAGGCAAATACAGCCGTCAATAAGTCATCAGGGTCGTAAATAGGCAAATACAGCCGTCAATAAGTCATCAGGGACGTAAATAGGCAAACACAGCCGTCAATAAGTCATCAGGGACGTAAATAGGCAAATACAGCCGTCAATAAGTCATCAGGGTCGTAAATAGGCAAATACAGCCGTCAATAAGTCATCAGGGACGTAAATAGGCAAACACAGCCGTCAATAAGTCACCAGGGTCGTAAATAGGCAAACACAGCAGTCAATAAGTCATCAGGGTCGTAAATAGGCAAATACAGCCGTCAATAAGTCAACAGGGTCGTAAATAGGCAAACACGGCCGCCAATAAGTCAACAGGATCGTAAATAGGCAAACACAGCAGTCAATAAGTCAACAGGGTCGTAAATAGGCAAACACGGCCGTCAATAAGTCAACAGGATCGTAAATAGATAAAGATAGCCGTCGATAAGTGAACAGGCTTGTCAATAGATAAATATGATAGTCAACAGGGTCGTCAATAAGTAAACGTCGTCTTCAGTAAGTAAACAAGGTGGTCAATAAGTAAACAGGGTCGTCACTAAGAAAACAGGATCGTCAATAAGGAAACAGGATCGTCAATAAGAAAACAGGATCGTCAATAAGGAAACAGGATCGTCAATAAGAAAACAGGATCGTCAATAAGAAAACATGATCGTCAATAAGAAAACAGGATCGTCAATAAGAAAACAGGATCGTCAATAAGAAAACAGGATCGTCAATAAGAAAACAGGATCGTCAATAAGAAAACAGGATCGTCAATAAGAAAACAGGATCGTCAATAAGAAAACAGGATCGTCAATAAGAAAACAGGATCGTCAATAAGAAAACAGGATCGTCAATAAGGAAACAGGATCGTCAATAAGAAAACAGGATCGTCAATAAGAAAAAACAGGATCGTCAATAAGAAAACAGGATCGTCAATAAGAAAACAGGATCGTCAATAAGAAAACAGGATCGTCAATAAGAAAACAGGATCGTCAATAAGAAAACAGGATCGTCAATAAGAAAACAGGATCGTCAATAAGAAAACAGGATCGTCAATAAGGAAACAGGATCGTCAATAAGAAAACAGGATCGTCAATAAGAAAACAGGATCGTCAATAAGAAAACAGGATCGTCAATAAGAAAACAGGATCGTCAATAAAGAAAACAGGATCGTCAATAAGAAAACAGGATCGTCAATAAGAAAACAGGATCGTCAATAAGAAAAACAGGATCGTCAATAGAAAACAGGATCGTCAATAAGAAAACAGGATCGTCAATAAGAAAACAGGATCGTCAATAAAGGATCGTCAATAAAAACAGGATCGTCAATAAGAAAACAGGATCGTCAATAAGAAAACAGGATCGTCAATAAGAAAACAGGATCGTCAATAAGAAAACAGGATCGTCAATAAAGAAAACAGGATCGTCAATAAGAAAACAGGATCGTCAATAAGAAAACAGGAAAATAAGAAAACGGATCGTCAATAAGAAAACAGGATCGTCAATAATCGTCAATAAAAAAACAGGATCGTCAATAAGAAAACAGGATCGTCAATAAGAAAAGGATCGTCAATAAGGAAACGTCGTCAATAAAAACAGGATCGTCAATAAGAAAACAGGATCGTCAATAAGAAAACAGGATCGTCAATAAGAAAACAGGATCGTCAATAAGAAACAGGATCGTCAATAAGAAAACAGGATCGTCAATAAGAAAACAGGATCGTCAATAAGAAAACAGGATCGTCAATAAGAAACAGGATCGTCAATAAGAAAACAGGATCGTCAATAAGAAAACAGGATCGTCAATAAGGAAACAGGATCGTCAATAAGAAAAACAGGATCGTCAATAAGAAAACAGGATCGTCAATAAAAAACAGGATCGTCAATAAGAAAACAGGATCGGATCGTCAGGATCGTCAATAAGAAAACAGGATCGTCAATAAGAAAACAGGATCGTCAATAAGAAAACAGGATCGTCAATAAGAAAAACAGGATCGTCAATAAGAAAACAGGATCGTCAATAAGAAAAACAGGATCGTCAATAAGGAAACAGGATCGTCAATAAGTCAATAAACAGGATCGTCAATAAGAAAACAGGATCGTCAATAAGAAAAAATGATCGTCAATAAGGAAACAGGATCGTCAATAAGAAAACAGGATCGTCAATAAGAAAACAGGATCGTCAATAAGAAAACAGGATCGTCAATAAGAAAACAGGATCGTCAATAAGGAAACAGGATCGTCAATAAGAAAACAGGATCGTCAATAAGGAAACAGGATCGTCAATAAGAAAACAGGATCGTCAATAAGGAAACAGGATCGTCAATAAGGAAACAGGATCGTCAATAAGAAAACAGGATCGTCAATAAGAAAACAGGATCGTCAATAAAGAAAACAGGATCGTCAATAAGGAAACAGGATCGTCAATAAGAAAACAGGATCGTCAATAAGGAAACAGGATCGTCAATAAGAAAACAGGATCGTCAATAAGGAAACAGGATCGTCAATAAGGAAACAGGATCGTCAATAAGAAAACAGGATCGTCAATAAGAAAACAGGATCGTCAATAAGAAAACAGGATCGTCAATAAGAAAACAGGATCGAAAGGAAACAGGATCGTCAATAAGAAAACAGGATCGTCAATACAGGAAAACAGGATCGTCAATAAGGAAACAGGATCGTCAATAAGAAACAGGATCGTCAATAAGAAAACAGGATCGTCAATAAGGAAACAGGATCGTCAATAAGGAAACAGGATCGTCAATAAGGAAACAGGATCGTCAATAAGAAAACAGGATCGTCAATAAGGAAACAGGATCGTCAATAAGAAAACAGGATCGTCAATAAGAAAACAGGATCGTCAATAAGAAAACAGGATCGTCAATAAGAAAACAGGATCGTCAATAAGAAAACAGGATCGTCAATAAGAAAACAGGATCGTCAATAAGAAAACAGGATCGTCAATAAGAAAACAGGATCGTCAATAAGAAAACAGGATCGTCAATAAGAAACAGGATCGTCAATAAGAAAACAGGATCGTCAATAAGAAATAAGAAAACAGGATCGTCAATATAAGAAAACAGGATCGTCAATAAGAAAAACAGGATCGTCATAAGAAAACAGGATCGTCAATAAGAAAAACAGGATCGTCAATAAGGAAAACAGGATCGTCAATAAGAAAACAGGATCGTCAATAAGAAAACAGGATCGTCAATAAGAAAACAGGATCGTCAATAAGAAAACAGGATCGTCAATAAGAAAAAACAGGATCGTCAATAAGAAACAGGATCGTCAATAAGAAAACAGGATCGTCAATAAGAAAACAGGATCGTCAATAAGAAAACAGGATCGTCAATAAGAAAACAGGATCGTCAATAAGAAAACAGGATCGTCAATAAGAAAACAGGATCGTCAATAAAAACAGGAAGAAAACAGGATCGTCAATAAGAAAACAGGATCGTCAATAAGGAAACAGGATCGTCAATAAGAAAACAGGATCGTCAATAAGGATCGTCAATAAGAAAACAGGATCGTCAATAAGAAACAGGATCGTCAATAAGAAAACAGGATCGTCAATAAGGAAAACAGGATCGTCAATCAGGATCGTCAATAAGGAAACAGGATCGCCAATAAGAAAACAGGATCGTCAATAAGAAACAGGATCGTCAATAAGAAAACAGGATCGTCAATAAGAAAACAGGATCGTCAATAGGATCGTCAATAAGGAAAACAGGATCGTCAATAAGAAAACAGGATCGTCAATAAGGAAACAGGATCGTCAATAAGGAAAACAGGATCGTCAATAAGAAAACAGGATCGTCAATAAAAACAGGACAGAAAACAGGATCGTCAATAAGAAAACAGGATCGTCAATAAGGAAAACAGGATCGTCAATAAGAAAACAGGATCGTCAATAAGAAAAACAGGATCGGATCAGGATCGTCAATAAGAAAACAGGATCGTCAATAAGAAAAAGGAAAATAAGAAAACAGGATCAGGATAGGATCGTCAATAAGAAAATAGGATCGTCAATAAGAAAACAGGATCGTCAATAAGGAAACAGGATCGTCAATAAGAAAACAGGATCGTCAATAAGGAAACAGGATCGTCAATAAGAAAACAGGATCGTCAATAAGGAAACAGGATCGCCAATAAGGAAACTATGTCAAATAAGACGTCAATAAGTAAGCAGGGTCGTCATTAAGTTAATAAATTTGGTCGTAAATAATTGAATAGGTTCCTCAATTAGCAAGCATGAGGACACCCACGACTGACCACTTCTCGGTATCAAGCCATCTATTCTTTGTCTGCATCAGAAACTCCATAATTACAAACTAGATCACGTTCTCGAAATCGGAAACTCGAAACAAAACAAAATTACGCTGACATGGGTTACATTTACAATATTCCTACTTACCGCGAACTAACTTTCGTTGACCTTTGACCTTGGTAGCTATCAAACATTCTTGGCACATGGCCTCGATAAAATCGCCGGACTCGCAGGAAATTTGTGCATTTAGGCAGCATGCCATGTTTTCAGTGAATGGAGTTTGACAACCAGTTGCCGCTTGCACATGCTACTCACACGCTGTACGCCGCATGTTAAGCACAGCCACTGACATCAAGAAGTAAACCCAGATCGTCGTCAGGTCGTCTTCAGGTCGTCGTCAGGATAAATCCACGAGCCATGTCAGCAATTGATATAACTATCTTCTTGAGAACGCCCCTTTGAAGTGTGCGCTTTATACTGATTCCGCGGAACTTGTGGCGGGCGCTATGAAGACCGGTCTTGAGAAACTCGGTCGGTACAACAGCATCCCTATTTGGTGGTTGGGGGCAGGGCTGTGGGATCAGCAGCGGGGAGACACGGCCTGGATCAGACTGGTGGCAAGGCGAGCTGGGCGATGAGACGAAAGATGGCGTGCTCGAGTGGGGTGAAGGGTGGGGGGGGGGGAGATGGGTAGGGCGGAGAGCAGCTAAGCGCTGCCATATGTTGGAGTGAGGATGGAAGAGGGTTGGGAAAGGTGAACCAGGGAGGCCAGATGAATCAAAAGAAGCGTCAAAGGAAGGCAGCGAGCTGCACAGTCATCTGACAATGCCTCATCACTCAGAACAGTGAGCCAAGCAATCTCATCATTGGGTTGTTAGGCATCACGCGCTGTTCACCCTCTCTATACAACCCAAACTATGTCCCAAGTTCCCGGATTTTCGCTGCTTAATTCACTAACGTACAGTATATAGCCTCTGGGGTCCCACAACAGCCAAATCTAGCTCGAAATCGAGTGCATACTGAATCGTACAAAGCTACTCATTATGCAAATGATCCGACTGCTGGTCATTGGAACCGCCAATAGAGTCCTCACCCCCAATCCCGCCTCCGCATCCCTTTCTGCTGCTACACATCCTTGCTGCCCGGTGTCTTTACCCACAACTTTAATGATTTCCTTTTACGACAGGCATAACACTCAACCCGGTTAGCCTAGGCTCTCCTACACGACAATCGCCCACACCCAAGCCGCAACAATTGCGTCAATCATTTCTTTATTTCTGGTTTAGCTCTCTCCAGGGGGTTTAACCGGCCTTATGCTCGCTACACGGCAGCGCATAGCCACAAAGCTCGAAATTTATCGGTATTCATCAGAGAGTTTATCACCATATCCAACTCCTCTGCCTCCCATTCGCCTCTTTTCACACATCTTTCCACGACTGCAACATTCGCTATTGATCTCGTTGGAGTGCCCTCGTCGTCATTCTGCTCCGTGATACACCCACAATTACATCGCAACATTTATCATCGCCACCATTCTGCTCCGTGATATACCCACAATTACATCACAACATTTATCATCGCCACCATTCTGCTCCGTGATACACCCACAATTACATCGTAACATTCACCATCGCCACCACTCTGCTTCGTGATACAGCAGCGCAAAGATCCAATTTCTTCTTCTTTAATATTACTCGTTTGAACCATGCATCCCCTCATATCTATATTCAACAATAGTCAATAATCTAGACAAAGCGAAGTGCAAAAAGCTATTTGCCTAAAATTTGCCAAAAATTATGACCAATTATTGAAATTTGACGATCCATAAAACGAAAGAATCACAGCCGGTAACAATAGTCGTATACTTGGCAGTGATGGGTTGACGCCTCATACGAGTGTCGTAAGCGTCATGACGCGTCAACCAAGTGATGTTCGGGGCGTGACTTGTCAGTCGAGCTGGTGACGCGCGTTGGATGCGGCGAAATTGAAGACATGAACTAGGCGTGGTAATCTGACAAAGTCTCAACCATTCCTCCCGATGCACGTCTCCATGTCGCAAAACTACCCACAATTTCTCACCTCGAATAACTCAGGTCTAGAAACCCCCATGCGTAAAACAACAATTGCCGTTTTCTTTGATCGGATAATAAGAGGCTGACAAAGGGGCGGCCTCATCACAACCGCGTCAGTTTTGACCTCACACCCTTCTTTAGCCAAGTGTCAGCGCGCGTATCGATCTTGCCATTTCCCCGACAAATACACGATCCAAACGTGGGTTAAATGTGATTGCGTCATCATTTGGTTATGATATCGTTTTTACCACAAGCAAAAGCTTTTAATAGAATACACGGGAATAAATGTCCTGGTGGGCGCAAATGACATGGGTACCTTCAAGTCGGGCTTCTGGAGACTTCCCGCCGCTTGCAGGTCTCCTAAAATCCTTCCATTACAAACAATATGCATTTACAACACCGTAGTCAAATTAACTGCGCCTTATCGAATGGTGTCTTTGCCTTGGTCATAATATTCTTATGGTGGCCATCAATTCATAGCAACATCTGCTACTAAACCTCTATTGCAAGAGGGTGCATTAGAGCAGTAGCCATGGTCTGTTATTGCGGCTGGGTAGAGTGTATATAAAGAGAGATTGATACCTGCGATCAGGACCACCATTTAGTCCTACAAGTGACCAAAATAGTAGATGTCCCAGAATAAGATAAGTTATGATGGCTATCGTCCTCTTCAGCACACATCAGTACAAGATAAGATATGATGTCTAACTTCCTGATCAGCACACATCAGTACGAGATGAGGTATGATGTCTAACTTCCTGATCAGCACACATCAGTACAAGATAAGGTATGATGTCTAACTTCCTGATCAGCACATATCAGTACAAGATAAGGTATGATGTCTAACTTCCTGATCAGCACACATCAGTACAAGATAAGGTATGATGTCTAACTTCCTGATCAGCACACATCAGTACAAGATAAGGTATGATGTCTAACTTCCTGATCAGCACACATCAGTACAAGATAAGGTATGATGTCTAACTTCCTGATCAGCACACATCAGTACAAGATAAGGTATGATGTCTAACTTCCTGATCAGCACATATCAGTACAAGATAAGGTATGATGGCTATCGTCCTCATCAGCACACATCAGTACAAGATAAGGTATGATGTCTAACTTCCTGATCAGCACATATCAGTACAAGATAAGGTATGATGGCTATCGCCCTCAACAGCACACATCAGTACAAGATAAGGTATGATGGCTATCGCCCTCAACAGCACACATCAGTACAAGATAAGGTATGATGGCTATCGCCCTCAACAACACACATCAGTACAAGATAAGGTATGATGGCTATCGTCCTCATCAGCACACATCAGTACAAGATAAGGTATGATGGCTATCGCCCTCATCAGCACACATCAGTACAAGATAAGGTATGATGGCTATCGTCCTCATCAGCACACATCAGTACAAGATAAGGTATGATGGCTATCGTCCTCATCAGCACACATCAGTACAAGATAAGGTATGATGGCTTTCGCCCTCAACAGCACACATCAGTACAAGATAAGGTATGATGGCTATCGCCCTCAACAGCACACATCAGTACAAGATAAGGTATGATGGCTATCGCCCTCAACAGCACACAGAGTCATATCGAGAGTTAGTGGCAGTAGTGGCATAATCAGTGGCATCAGCACCACTAGCAGCAGAAGCAGCGACGGTTATGATGATAACAATGAATACGAATGGACATCGAAACATTTGCTGACTTCCGTGGCTAAGTCCGTTTTCATGACGCATCGTTTTTATGGCTATTTGAAAATGCAAATCAGGTATCACTATGGCGACGGGCGCAGTTTGATTGGAGTCGTCCATTCAGAGTACTGTTGGTTTAGCATGTGCGTTCGTACTCCTGCTAACAGCAGTGAATGTTACATCTCATCCCCAGCCTCTAACACAAGTCACGTTACACATTAGTGGATGACATTCAGCGAGTTTATGTGGTCAGTTGACGAAGCGTAACAATGGATGACATCAGAGTTTAATGGCGTCGTCAATCGCGATTTACTCATGTTCTAGCGATATACTCATGTTCTAGCGATATACTCATGTTCTAGCGATATACTCATGTTCCAATGAAGGTCGTCTACAAGAAAAGGTCATGTCGTGTGTGATAAGGTCAGCCAGCGTCACTGCAAATAAAGTGAGCTCATTCTGCAGATACCTAACGTTGCAAGGTCACCGGCAGTTCATATTGATGGGGAAAAAACATAAATAAAGTACAAAATAGAACATCAGTTTGGACAGACAGCAACTTGCAATCGGCGGCGACAATGATACCAATCCCTGTTCACGCCATGCAAACACGAATACAATATGGATGCCTGTCAGGTATATTCGGGGCCCGGGCTGTATCGGCTTATATGCGATGATTCACTCGGAAGGCAGTGACATCCATCGAGAGTAACTTCACTCTTTTGCCGACCCATCGCTTGCTGGTTGTTTGTATTAGGTACATTACGCCTACCTCGCGATCTACCTCCGCAGGCACACAATCAACAGGTGCGCTGACAGGAGAGCTGAACGAAAACCAATCAGCAGACAGTTTCAATATATTGTGTGAGGGCAAGAGGGCGTTGAAATTTCACAATCCAGCATGCAGTTACGACGAGGTGAAATTATAATCATCATCACCCACGCATACACATAAAGAAACGAGCGACTTTTTGGCGCCCACCTGCGGAAACCTATCATATAACAAGCAGCACCATACAGGTGCTTTCAAACCAAGTGTAGCATAGTGCTGAGGACGATGTGACTGCCTAATACACGAAGTCACCAGACCCACCTTCCCAATCTTCCAGTCGAGGATCTTCGATATGCAACGAGGCGAAAACGTACACCAAAAAAACTACACCGAAATGACCCCCGCTGAAAGAAGCAGCTGTTTGCTGTCTATTTGACCAGTTGACATTTCGAAAATTTGACCTTTGTCGCGCTATTTTTAAGTTCTCGCGGAGGCGTTAGGTAATCTGCATATACACGACGCCTTGTGCCGCGCTAGGATGTGGTCTTGTCGCCTTGCACAGTGCTAGTATGTGGTCCCGTTGCCTAGCTCAGTTCAGCATGAGGTCCGGTCGCCTAGCTATGTGCTAGCACGTGGTCCTGCCGCCTAGCTCCATGCTAGCATTTGGTCCTGTCGCCTTGCTCCGTGCTAGCATGTAACCTTGTCGCCTAGCTCCGACTAGCATGTGGTCCGGTCGCCTAACTCCGTACTAGCATGTGGTCCTGTCACCTAGCTCAGTGCTAGCATGTGGTCCCAATGCCTATATCCGTGTTAGCACGTGGTCCTGCCATCTAGCCCCGTGCTAGCACATGGTCCTATCGTCTAGCTCCGACTAGCATGTGGTCCTGCCGCCTAGCTCCATGCTAGCATTTGGTCCTGTCGCCTTGCTCCGTGCTAGCACGTAACCTTGTCGCCTAGCTCCGACTAGCATGTGGTCCGGTCGCCTAACTCCGTACTAGCATGCGGTTCTGTCACCTAGCTCAGTGCTAGCATGTGGTCCCAATGCCTATATCCGTGTTAGCACGTGGTCCTGCCATCTAGCCACGTGCTAGCACATGGTCCTATCGTCTAGCTCCGACTAGCATGTGGTCCGGTCGCCTAGCTCCGTACTAGCATGTGGTCCTGTCGCCTAGCTCCGTGCTAGCAGGTGTTCCTGTCGCCTAGCTCCGTGCTAGCAGGTGGTCCTGTCGCCTTGTACACCATGGCAGTGTTAAACCCCCAGCGGAGGTAGACTATCACCTCGTCAAAAGCAACGCGTGTGTTCGCTGGCGCTATCGCGCCTTACCTTGCCAATGTCATCAGACGGGAGATTCGTGTGGTCATGATGCTACACTCGAACATTATGATTTCGCACTTCCTCGCCTCAATCTGCTCTGCTTTTACAACTTGTAAAAGTAACAAATGATTGAGACCGCTCTGGCCCAGTTACATACATGTATAATAGAGCCAGGTACGGATCGCCTCTGAAGCGAGGCCATAAGCCCAGACCGGTTTTGAACCGAGGGAAATTGAGCTTTTATCGAAATAGAATCTCTAACCCAAATGACTTTCTGTCAAGTAAGGTTTATATGTCCTGCATAAGGACTGCTAAAAGTAGCCTGCTCAGGTCGGATTTCGTCAGCACAAGTCATATATCTTTCACCTGCCACATCACAGCACATCACCCCTTCTACAAACCTTCACAGCTGGATTGTTATATATACCATATTATGTACCGACCCCAAATCTGCCACCGTGTCGCCTCGGTCGTTAAGGAGGGTTATTCATGAGGGGTTGTTGCTGGAAGGAGCGTAGGAGATCTGAATCTGCCACATTAAGGGAGCCTTAAATTGACCGCACATTGACCCGGCAGTATAGAGGAGGGAACGTCGTCGGCTAGGAAAGATATTTCATAATCAACACAATCAACTCAGCGAGAGTCACGACGAAGGGGCTGCCGTCATAGCGTCATGACGAGGGGGCTGCCGTCATAGCGTCACCTAATCAGATCATACCGTCAAATGACAAAACCATAACACTTGGGTGGACCCGTTGTTCGGCGAGTAATGACCAGTCGCGAGAAACATTGGGGTTTGATTGAGTGGGTCAGTAAGGAGTGAGTGAATGTGAGTGGACCTAGATAAAGTGAGGGAACAACGGGCATGGCCAGCCAATCGCATCGCATACCGACCAACACAACCCAAGCTGCCGTTAATTAACATGCGCTTATTATACGAATCAAGATCATGACGTGACAGCGTAGGATGTGACCCAGGGACTTCTCTTCGCAATATCACTCCAGCATCACAGTTGTCCAACATAACGCTAGAGGGGGCATGCGCACTGTTATACAACGAGTGTTTGTACACATAAGACGAAGTAATTGAGAGTGCAGTCGGGAACAGTAACGATAGGACCCGCGGGACGCTATGCCTATTTTGGACGGAGTAATTTAATATTTCAGTAACCCACCTACGAGCCGATCACGCTGGTCAGCATGGCAGCCTCACGGCCCACACAACTTCATATTGCAGCGCGCTTTATATAGGTATGTCACGCGCGGGTCGAGGCGGGGTTGAACGAGGGAGGGAAGGGGCGGCAGGAATGGTACGTGGAGGGCCCATACCACAATTATGTTTTTAAACGTTTCTTCGTACCTCATATATGGAATTAGAATTGGTTGGAGGGAGGAGTGGGAGAGAAGGCTACTCACGAACTGAGCTGGTCACATGAACCACTCACGTACTGAACTAGTCACATGATCTACCCACGTGCTGAGCTAGTCACATGATCTACTCACGAACTGAGCTAGTCACATGATCTACTCACGCACTGAGCTAGTCACATGATCTACTCACGAACTGAGCTAGTCACATGATCTACTCACGCACTGAGCTAGTCACATGATCTACTCACGAACTGAGCTAGTCACATAATCTACTCACGAACTGAGCTAGTCACATGATCTACTCACGTACTGAGCTAGTCACATGATCTACTCACTTACTGAGCTAGTCACATGATCTACTTACTGAGCTGGTCACATGATCTACTCACGAACTGAGCTAGTCACATGATCTACTCACGTATCGAGCTAGTCACATGATCTACTCACGAACTGAGCTAGTCACATGATCTACTCACGCACTGAGCTAGTCACATGATCTACTCACGAACTGAGCTAGTCACATGATCTACTCACGTACTGAGCTAGTCACATGATCTACTCACGAAATGAGCTAGTCACATAATCTACTCACGAACTGAGCTAGTCACATGATCTACTCACGTACTGAGCTAGTCACATGATCTACTCACTTACTGAGCTAGTCACATTATCTACTTACTGAGCTGGTCACATGATCTACTCACGTACTGAGCTGGTCACATGATCTACTCACGAACTGAGCTGGTCTCATGATCTATTCACGAACTGAGCAGGTCATATGATCTACTCACGTACTGAGCTAGTCACATCATCTACTCGGGCACTGAGCAGGTCTTATGATCTAGTCACATACAGAGCTGGTCACACAATCTACTCACGTGCTGAGCTGGTCAAATTATCGCCGCCGTCACCTGGTATGTCGTTATCACTGTGCGTTCGACGCTTGTGCCGTTCCAGGCGTCGTACGTTGAGAGAGGCGACGCGACGCAGGACGTCCATCCTATGAGGGTGAGGATGAGGTAAGAGGGAGTAACAATGCCTTACTGCCTCCAAGCGCGCCGTCAAATCATCGCTGTTGCGGACGGCCATGTATCAGCAATGGCCCACGATCTCAATCGTTATCCCGCAATCACAGCGCCCTCCAACAAGCCATGCAAATGGCTCCCAAAAGACGAGAGGTTACACAAGTCCATGCACTGATCCAAACGACTGACCAGTCTCTGATATGACCGAGAACTAGCGCTGGGAGGAGGAGGTAGCATGCCAGCGAGGATAGGCTTCATGCAGCCTCGTTAGTGGTATGATCACCTACCCTGCAGCTCGTCATCCCACCATCAGCACCAGCCAACAACACGACTCATAGCCTTTTCGAATTACTTTAACACCCTCAAGCTCTCAGCGTTGAGATTTTTGAAGCCAATACACCAACACTCGTCATCCTCACGTCATCCTCACGTCATCCGCTCGGTCACTGCATATCATGCGCGCGTGTGATCTTGACTAGCCACTGATGGCCATGCAATGCCGTCATTGTGTGGGGAGGGGGGTAGATGTCCCGAGCAGCCCCGTATGAAGTAGGGTGTAAACGGGACGCGCAGCGGGAAGAAGATTCACAGTGACACAGGCGCCAATATGAGACTCATTCCAAGAAACTAGTAAGTTGAGGTGAACAAGGAGCTAGTGCCTGGGACCCCTAGCGGGTTCACCATGTAAATAACTTCCCCCCTTCCCCCCAACTCTGCCCCCAACACCCTCTCGCCCTACAGCCACAGCAGCCAGGGAAAGAGTACCTTGGTCCATAAGGTGCATTAGATGCAAGGCTTTACATTACGTTATGATTTTGTAAAACCACCTGTGATTGGCCAGTTGTGGGGATTTGTGGACCACCGGTACCAACAGCAGATAAAAGTATACTCGGTCGTGGAGGCAAACGATAGAAGGTTGCGTTAATCTTATTCCCGTAGAGGCAAACAATAGAAGGTTGTGTTCATCTTATTCCCCTAGAGGCAAACAATAGAAGGTTGTGTTCATCTTATATACATGGAGACTAACGATAGAAAGTTGTGTTCATATTATATACATGGAGGCTAACGATAGAAAATTGTGTTCATCTTATTCCCCTAGAGGCAAACAATAGAAGGTTGTGTTCATCTTATATACATGGAGGCTAACGATAGAAGGTTGTGTTCATCTTATATACATGGAGGCTAACGATAGAAGATTGTGTTCATATTATATACATGGAGGCTAACGATAGAAGATTGTGTTCATATTATATACATGGAGGCTAACGATAGAAGATTGTGTTCATATTATATACATGGAGGCTAACGATAGAAGATTGTGTTCATCTTATATACATGGAGGCTAACGATAGAAGATTGTGTTCATCTTATATACATGGAGGCTAACGATAGAAGATTGTGTTCATCTTATATACATGGAGGCTAACGATAGAAGATTGTGTTCATCTTATATACATGGATAACGGAGGCTAACGATAGAAGATTGTGTTCATCTTATATACATGGAGGCTAACGATAGAAGGTTGTGTTCATCTTATATACATGGAGGCTAACGATAGAAGATTGTGTTCATCTTATATACATGAGGCTAACGATAGAAGATTTGCTTCATCTTATATACATGGAGCTAACGATTGATTGTTCATCTTATATACATGGAGGCTAACGATAGAAGATTGTGTTCATCTTATATATACATGGAGGCTAACGATAGAAGTTGTGTTCATCTTATATACATGGAGGCTAACGATAGAAGATTGTGTTCATCTTATATACATGGAGGCTAACGATAGAAGATTGTGTTCATCTTATATACATGGAGGCTAACGATAGAAGATTGTGTTCATCTTATATACATGGAGGCTAACGATAGAAGATTGTGTTCATCTTATATACATGGAGGCTAACGATAGAAGATTGTGTTCATCTTATATACATGGAGGCTAACGATAGAAGATTGTGTTCATCTTATATACATGGAGGCTAACGATAGAAGATTGTGTTCATATTATATACGAGGAGGCTAACGATAGAAGGTTGTGTTCATCTTATATACATGGAGGCTAACGATAGAAGATTGTGTTCATCTTATATACGAGGAGGCTAACGATAGAAGATTGTGTTCATCTTATATACATGGAGGCTAACGATAGAAGATTGTGTTCATCTTATATACATGGAGGCTAACGATAGAAGGTTGTGTTCATCTTATATACATGGAGGCTAACGATAGAAGATTGTGTTCATCTTATATACATGGAGGCTAACGATAGAAGATTGTGTTCATCTTATATACATGGAGGCATCTTATAACGATAACGAAAATTGTGTTCATCTTATATATATGGAGGCTAACGATAGAAAATTGTGTTCATATTATATACATGGAGGCTAACGATAGAAAATTGTGTTCATATTATATACATGGAGGCTAACGATAGAAGGTTGTGTTCACCTTATATACATGGAGGCTAACGATAGAAGATTGTGTTCATATTATATACATGGAGGCTAACGATAGAAGATTGTGTTCATATTATATACGAGGAGGCTAACGATAGAAGTTTTTGTTCACCTTATTGCCGTAGAGGCTAACAATAGAAAGTTGTGTTCATCTTATTCATGTGGAGGCTAACGATAGAAAGTTGTGTTCATCGTATTTCTGTAGAGGCAAATGATAGAAGGTTGTGTTCATCTAACTTCCGTACAGGCTAACGATCGAAAGTTCATTTCATCTTATTCCTGTGAAGGCAAACGAAAGAAGGTTGTGTTAATCTTATATACGTGGAGGATAACGATGGAAGGTTGTGTTCATCTTATATACGTGGAGGATAACGATAGAAAGTTGTGTTCATCTTAAATACGTGGAGGATAACGATGGAAGGTTGTGTTCATCTCATATACTTGGAGGCTAGCGATAGATTGTTGTGTTCATCTTATGTACTTGGAGGATAACGACAGAAGGTTGTGTTCATCTTATATACTTGGAGGCTAGCGATAGATGGTTGTGTTCATCTTATGTACTTGGAGGCTAACGATAGAAGGTTGTGTTCATCTTATTCCCATGAAGGCTAACGATAGAAGGTTGTATGCAAACTGCGTCTCAACAAGCAACATGTTCACGACAGATGGCAGCAGCAGAGTGTGACTAATTCCCAGAAGGTTTATTCGTGGAGACAGCAGTAAGCAGCGCTGTAATGGTCGCTTCTTAGAAGTCCGAGGTCAAGGAAGTTAACATCATATTCTTTACCACGGAGCAAAGATATACCGGTCATACGTTGACATTAATTGGCTACTGAGCAAGACGACGTGACGTCACGACCCCCTCCATCAGTAGTCATGGTGTCGTTCGATTCCACGATGCACACGGCGAAAATGAAAATTAGTCGTCAAAGTATTAATTTAACTGCTTATATATAAGTCGATGAAAATGTTAAGATATCTCGTGACCGAGGCAGCACCTATTCCCTCCTCCGGGAAATATGCATAGTGTATAGTGCCATGATGGAAGACCAGGTGGTTTTATCCAGAAATAACAAAGGAAGAAATCGCAAGCATGTTTACAACACATAACTACCTATATATAATCGCCGCTTCGTATGAATCATTTATCAGTGATAAATTGTAGGGACAGACTCTCCCAATTTCCATAAGCAACAAGATTACAAATACCATAACAGACACCCACGACAAGCCCACGTGGTCACCCATAGAGCAAACATGGAATACTAACTAATTCAAATCCTTCCCAAGGTGAAATCAACATAGCACTAGCACATGTCACCCACACAATATGAAGCAATAGTAAGTACATTCTGAAATCAGCCGCCTAGAATGTTTGTCATGCTAACCCAATACGCCCGAGCTGATGTAACAATGAGGAAAGGAGTCCCTTATCCTAGCCACGTGACGCAACAGAATAATGTATCAATGTCACAGTAAGTAAAGGAGCCACTATTTAATGATACAATAATAAGGAAATGAGCCACTATATAATGAGATCATAAGGAAATGGGTCACTATTTAATGAAACAATAAGAAAATGAGCAAATTGTCAATGATACGATAAGGAAATGAGCCACTATTTAATGATACAATAAGGAAATGAGCCACTATATAATGATATCATAAGAAAATGAGCCACTATTTAATGATATCATAAGGAAATGAGCCACTATTTAATGATATCATAAGGAAATGAGCCACTATTGAATGAAACAATAAGAAAATGAGCAAATTGTCAATGATAGGATAAGGAAATGAGCCAATATTTAATGATACAATAAGGAAAGGAGCCACTATTTAATGTACAAAAGGAGCCACCACTTAACGCTATTACAAAACAAGCCACCATTCAAGTAGTAGTCATTGTTTAGCTGTCTAATAATGCTAGCATTCAACATTTAAAGCCATAATGATGCGATTAGCCACTATTTAATGTCATAACAGCAACGGATCCACCAATGAAAGTTGCAAGTAAGAAAGGAGCCAATATTCAAAATTATATTTACTAAAAGAGCTACTATTGCAAGTTACAATAAGGAAAGGTACTATTATAAACACTTACAATAAAAAAGGAGCCATCATTTATTGTGGAGAGGAGCCATTTTTAATGATCTACAAATGCATGTCAGGATAACTTCAGGAGCCACTATCTGTTGTTTCTTACAGAAGGAGTCGCCAATGACCATCATACTGTCGCAGTAAGGAGTCACATTTTGCCTTATTCACAGGGAAAGCGTCACAACTGGTTGTCATGGTAACGTCATCACCCAACAACCCTTGTTATTCGCGAGCAGTAACCAGGAGTCGATGCAAAACACAACTCATTTTATGCAGTGGTCACTCGAGCCGCAAGCAAACAATTGCACAAGGAATATTTGGAAATAAGAGCAGATTTGTCAGAAAGATGTAAAAAACCGGGGATGTTCATGCGTTAGAATGCCCCCGTGCCCTGCTTCACACGCCCATGGAATGACGTAGTCATTCAGGGGAGCGCTTAGTAAGACTACAGTGGAATTATTGAAGACTCCAACGCCCCAATGACCTGGATATTATGACGTAAGGGCCCATGTCAGAAGAACGACAGGACACCAAGCGCCTGCGCACGAATGCTATCTGTCTGCATAACGAGAATTAACATTCTCTATGTAAAATGCGCCCAGCATAGCATCAAAAAAGGAGTTGTATGCCATATGATGTCTGCCAGTCTAGTGATGATAATGTGTGGTCCACAAGAAGGACACACAGGCGAGGACTGCTGGCGATGGTGTGATTTATGGGGCATTTGCATGATGGACATGTGCTGCCTGGATCCACGTTACAGTTCCCTGTTGATTGACGCATGGCTACACTAGTCAATGCTACACATTGACTTCCCTGGATGGGGATGCATCGCTAGCTTCTATCCACCTATGCCGATGGTGCTTCGTCGGTTTTAATTAGTAGCCGCCACGTCATGTCAATGGATTGGAGTGAACGAGGATTGGTTGAGGAGAAGGGGAAGGTCGGGGAACCGGGGCCAATAGATTGCGAATGTCGCAGAGACTAGACCAACGGTTTCAGAAAGTCATGGTGGCTGAGCCGCCACACTGTTAAGGTCGTGGTGGCTGGGTAAGTGCGAAAGCCAATGGAGAGCTGGGTGAGGTGAAGTGAAGGTGAAGGTTGATGGGGCTGACCGAGTTGAAGGTGAAGGACGATAAAAATGGGTCAGGTGAGGGGCTAAGGATAATAGAGCTGGGTGAGGTTGAGGTGAAGGTTGATGGGGCTGGGTGAGTGAAGGGTTTAAAGTTGATGGAGCAGGTCGACGAGGCTAGATGAGGTAAGGGGTAGATGACTATTAGGGTGGACGAGCAGCAAGTGGGAGTCGACGAGCTGATGGATGAAATGGAAACAAAAAAATCGTAATATTTCAGATAAGCGATGACAAAGATGGTTAGGGGGCTAAGGTGAAGGTCGATGACGTTGGACATATAGGAGTTGAAGGTCGTTGAGACTTGATAAGCCATGAAGAGTATAGTAATAAGGATATATATATATATATGTATATATATATATATATATATATATATATATATATATATATATATATATATATATATATATATATATATATATATGCTTCATGACATATATATATATACACGCGACTTCGTGACTGCATGACCCACGATGACCCAGCTAAACTAAGCGTATGAGTGAAAGACGCGAAAAGAAATCGCCTTACGATTCCTGGACCAGTACAATTCAAACAATAAGCGGTGCTTGTAAAGATGCCTAATCCGTACAGCGGCGGGGAGCTGAGGGGTAAGGTACACAATGTAGCGCTCAGGAAGTGACGCGGTCACCATGATCAAATCAAGCCATTGAGAATATAACACACCTACAGTTACTCATACAACCACCCACCCACGCACACACACACCAACCCACCGACACCGACAGATATGTATATATGTAGATGTATATATGTAGATGTATATATATATATATATATATATATATATATATACATACATATATATATACATACACACCTCGTACATCTACCAGAACCAATTCTGCACTTACACGGCGACAGTATCTCGGAATTCACGGATCGTGAATGACATGCATTCTGCGACGCCCGGATGTTACCGGCAATACCACACCAACTCACCCAGCCACCACATCGAACGCTCCGATGATGCTGCCGTTCTTCACATTTACCTGGATAAAGTGCTTTCAGTCCCCACCCACGTGCAAAGTCGGTGTTACCAACAACTGAAGTGAAACGCTTGTGGAGTCTTCTGTAAGCCGGGTAAGACGAGACGGGAGTTTCGCAGCCATTTACTATGGTGTAATACTTGTCATCAATGAAAAAGGTCGCCATAGCAATAGATTGATTCCCATGATAAACCCTATAGTCCAGATGTGTTGTCTTGCCTACTTAAGCTATGTATTATTCTGCCGAGAAGAGCATATAACGCGAGGCGCACAAAACCATGGCAACAGTCAACTTATGGGGCTCTTAGCTTTACGATATGCAGCTTGTTATACAAAGACATTACTGGTCCGTTATAGCATAAGACATACCGGGACCTCAGGTGGCCCAGATCCGCGCTCTAGTGACGTCATCGACTTACCGACCCAACCTTCACCGGGAACACCCGAATAACGAGAGGTGACAAAGACCTCGACCGGGATCACACGGCACGCAGTGAAGGACCTGTCATTCTTCATTCACTAATCAGGACTAGGAGGAGGTCTGCTTGTCCGTATAGATCGCTTGTCTCGTCGAGTGCTGTTAGCTGTGGTTGGTGAGCGGTCTGTGGGTGGTGAGTGGTGTGTGAATGGTGAGTGAGTGGTGTGAGTGGTCTGTAAGTGGTCAGTGAATGTTCTGTAGGTGGTCAGTGAATGGTCTGTGAGTGAATTCATGAGGCTTCGCGACTTTAAGTGATGCAATCAAGACGCCCATATCGTCCCCTCGTCCACCAGCTAATACTAACAGCAGTTGCAGTAGCTTTGCGCCTCATCCAGGGGCCAGTACTTATGGTCATGTCAATCAGATATCAGGGCCTCATTTATCAGAAATTAGCGCCAGGCTCATCGAATATTAGCGCCAGGCCCTCAGAATCTAGCGCCAGGCCCTCAGAAATTATCGCCAGGCTCATCAGAAATTAGCACCACGCTCATCAGAAAATACAGTCTAGCTCATCTGATATTAGAGTCAAGCTCATCTGATACTAGAGTCAAGCTCATCAGTTATTAGAGTCAAGCTCATTAAATCGTTCTACAAAATGAGTATGGAAGACATCGCGTGTCAACGCTTTGCTCAGTGCGTGGTCTGCCCAAGCGACAGCCAATATCTTTACCGTGATGTCTGCAGCGTGCGCGCCCGCAAGCAGACGAAACCTTCCACTCATTAGCTAACTAACATGGAAAAATTGGACCAGATATAGGATCAACTTTTACCTCCCTCCACTTAATCCACTCATTCTCACGCGACCTAAGAGTTCCAGTCGTTTGACTAGAGTGATGATACTACAACACCACCCGGGAACAAGCGGGGGTCTTACTCCGGCGTTTTCACTCAAGTCAGTACGCGTATAAATGGGTGTGAATGGAAGTGAAAGAAGGGATTTCTGGAATATCTTGCCTAACAAGAGGATTCATTTCCGCCGCCATAATGATCTGTTGGTGCGCTATCGGGGAGAACTCGGCAAATTGGATGCGTTTGTAAAAGCTATGGCTTGTCTCCTGAGAGATTTACCACAGCTTCTTTATGCAGCAGAAGTTCATTACTGGCTTGCCCGCGGAAAGATACGCCAAGTGCGATTAGATCCACTTGTTATTCCTCATAATAACACACATTATATTGTGCAATCGAATAGCACTTTTATGGTGAAAAAACACTTATCTCCAGAATGTCTCGCTTGCAACAGCCATGCGCCGAGCGGACATGGTTACCACGCTAAAAGCGGTGGGGATCATGGTAACCAGAAGACCAGGATGTTCCAATGCATGGTTACCATGGCATCAGGCTGTCACATTACATGGCAACCATGTATGATAATTATGAAATCAGACTGATTCTATGTATGGTAACCACTGCACCGAGCTGTTCCAATAACCGGTTTGCAATGCCACCAGGCTGCTATTATGGAATACAAATTGATATACAGATGACTATGGGTAAGGGACGTTTTAAGGTGCTGTGGTTTCAAGGCTGTCGATATATGTAGTGGTATCAAGGTGTGGTATAAATGGAGAGAATGCAGACTTACTCATCAGAGAATGTGGAAGTACTCGTCAGATAATTCAGACTTACTTATCAGATAATGCAGACTTACTCATCAGAGAATGCAGACTTACTCATCAGAGAATGCAGACTTACTCATCAGACAATACAGACTTGCTCATCAGAGAATGCAGACTTACTCACCAGAGAATACAGACTTGCTCATAAGGCTCCAATGCCACCACAGAGGATGGTGTCCAAGACTTCTAGCAATTAGGTCGAAGGAGAAGAGGGGAAGTGGAGAGGTCTAGCGCCAGTCAGACTGAGCAATAATAGGGCAAAACGCGCCAGACAATTCCATCCGTATTAGCCATACATAGCGATTGCCAGCTTACACAGCGTGTATATTGTTGCATACGTGCTCGCAGGGCTGGCGGAGGGACGAGGGGACGAGTAGCTGGCGGAGGGACGAGGGGACGAGTAGCTGGCGGAGGGATGAGGGGACGAGTAGCTGGCGGAGGGACGAGGGGACAAGGGGCTGGCGGAGGGACGAGGGGCTGGCGGAGGGAAGAGGGGCTGGCGGAGGGACGAGGGGCTGGCGGAGGGACGAGGGGACGAGTAGCTGGCGGAGGGACGAGGGGCTGGCAGATGGACGAGGGTACGAGGGGCTGGCGGAGGGACGAGGGGCTGTGGATGAGAGCATTGTGTCAATGAAGCAGCGAGTGCTCTTGCCCGGTTTGTGTGGCCATTTGGAGTGAATCAGGAAGCAGGACACGAGTAGGGCGTTACTTATCTTCGTCATCGAGCGACATGAGACAACGATACCGACATGGCCCCCAAATGCATATATATTTGACCATAGGGGATCTGTTCACGAATACACCAACAGTACCTCAGAAATATCATGCTACGCCAAGCGCTGCCTTTCACTTCTGATGTGGTAATGAGTAGGTGTTGAATGCACACTAATACGATAGTCTTACATGCTGCTCTGTACGTCCGGCTGCCCCATGCGTGGGTACCGTCCAGCGAGCCAGTACGCCAGTACGCTTGAATGCTTGAGCAGCTGTATTCTGTGCGCATTTAAGCTTTTAGCGCAGACAATCGTCACCCACGTCAACCCATTACAAGAGACGTACCGCAACGAATATTAAGTGGCAACTCATACGTCATGAAAACTAATTAATTACTCTTTGCTGGATTTACTTTTAACCTCACTGATTCAAACCTCATCCGTCTAAAACCAGACGCTTCCGATCAATCACTTTTATTTTCTCTCACCAAATCACATGGAGTCACCCACAGTGCGATCACTGGAATCCTGACAAAGCAACAAGATGTCTGGGCCACAGGCACCCGAGTTCGGTCATCATGATTTGTTATCTCCCTTGCATTATCATAATGCTAGTGCAGGGAAATCATGTTGTCTGAACTCGAGTGCCTGTGGTCTGGGCAGGTGTAGTTGGCACCCAAAGGAACATCCAGGCACCTGGCGATAGCGTGATCCAAGGAGCACCCCCCACTCTACCTACACACCCTCCATGGCCAACACCAACATCCAATCATGGCGGGACAAGACACTGATTGATTAACACAGCAGACCAATACACATGCCCACGTATCAATGATATCGCATGGAGATAAAACCATAAAGAGGCGTCCCATTCAAACTAACACCAGTTCCAAAAATATAGCGAGTATGGAGTTTTCACTACCTCGCGCTCAAACCAAGCATTGCCAATTTGTATTCCAACCCATCGCGGGGTACAGCCGGGGTACAGCATTCACAAAGTCAGAGGGTTAGTGTGGTACTTTATCATAGGCGAACATACCTGAAATCCGTGTCATCCATTCTACATGTCCCCCAATCCACACCACCCATATAACATGTCCCTCAATCCACACCACCCCGCTACATTTCCCTCAATCCACACCACCCATCCTACATGTCCCTCAATCCGCGCCACCCATATAACATGTCCCTCAATCCACACCACCGCTACATTTCCCTCAATCCACACCACCCATCCTACATGTCCCTCAATCCACACCACCCATATAACATGTCCCTCAATCCACACCACCGCTACATTTCCCTCAATCCACACCACCCATCCTACGTGTCCCTCAATCCACGCCACCCATATAACATGTCCCTCAATCCACACCACCCATCCTACATGTCCCTCAATCCACACCACCCATCCTACATGTCCCTCAATCCACACTACCCATCCTAAATGTCCCTCAATCCACACCACCCATATAACATGTCCCTCAATCCACAGCATCTATCCTACATGTTCCTCGATCCACACCACCCATCCCACATGTCCCTCAATCCACACCACCCATCCTAAATGTCCCTCAATCCACAGCCCCCATCCTAAAATGTCCCTCAATCCACACTCACCCATCCTACATGCCCCTCAATCCACACCACCCATTCTAAATGTCCCTCAATCCACACCACCCATCCTACATGTCCCTCAATCCACACCACCCATCCTACATGTCCCTCAATCCACACCACCCATCCCATATGTCCCTCAATACACACCACCCATCCTACATGTCCCTCAATCCACACCACCCATCCCACATGTCCCTCAATCTGCGCCACCCTTCCTAAATGCCCCTCAATCCACAGCACCCATCCTAAATGTCCCTCAATCCACACCACCCATCCTACATGTCCCTCAATCCACACCACCCATCCTACATGTCCCTCAATCCACACCACCCATCCTACATGTCCCTCAATCCACACCATCCATCCTACATCCGATCCACCTACGATACAAAGAGACAAAAGGCCCTTCAACAGCTCCAACAATATTGTTCACTCACAGAACCTGTTATTCACAAACTCATGACTGCTTGCTCAATATGCTACCTGATTTAGCATTTTTTTTCCTTCGACTGTCGGAAGAAGAATGTCCTGTGGTGCGAGAATGAACCTGGTGTTTAACGATAGAACGACTTGATTGGACGTGGCGTCGTGCACCTGGTGACCTCTTGGGAAGAGAAACAATCCAATTGCCCACGACAAACCTCACCAATCACGAATAGCAGATTCCATGTAATGTGGCAACAAATTGAAAACGTCGCGATCGGCATTGAGAGGAGAATTGGCTATTTGGCAAATGTCAAAGTCTCACTGAAGCTGTCGTCGTTACAGGATAGCCTGTGTTTGCAACTACCTGCGAGAGACGTCATATAGATGATGATGATGAGGAAAGCCAGGGAGGGGTGTCAGCTTGAGGTCAAATGGCCTTATTAATGGCAGACATAAATCACTAACAGAGGATGACATTATTGTTACAATGGGAGGCAGACGGGGTATGTGGGGGAGGGGAGGGGGTGTTGTTTTGTGTGTGCGTGCGTGTTTGTGCCAGCGAGCTTATGTGTGGGCATATTTGTGTGTGTGCGTGTGTGAATGTGTGTATGTGAGATTATCTATGTGTTTGTGCATGTTTGTATATGTGTTTGTGTGTAGGTGTGTGTGTTAATGAGAGTATGTGTTCGGTCAACTGCGCCATGCTTCACCCTAAGGACCACAACACAATGTCCAGCAGTCCAAGCGCTGAAAGCAAATTATTCGGTCAATTCATCGCGTCACCTGAAATCCTGCCAGCCTTTTTTATGTATAAGAGCGACAGAGTTTCAGAGACTAATTGCATCAATCTGCTATAAGCCAGACATCTCCCTCCCGTTAACAGATAATCCTCTGCCATCAGGTGCTATTGACCCAGTTGCTACGAGCGCGTGTAGTGGTGGCCCTGGATGTCAGCAAATAGACCGCAGCACTACCCCTCATATCAATGTCCATCCGCCAATGACATTAAGTTGAAAACCATCACTACCTGTATAGCGTACTTGGTAACAAGACAATACCTGTATAGCGTACTTGGTAACAAGACAATACCTGTATAGCGTACTTGGTAACAAGACAATACCTGTATAGCGTACTTGGTAACAAGACAATACCTGAACAGCGTACTGAATAGTGTTCTCAGTTACAGGACGATCCCTATATCGTTACTCAGTAACAAGGTGACCTTGAATAGTGTTCTCAGTTACAGGACGATCCCAATAGTGTTCTCAGTTACAGGACGATCCCTATATTGTTACTCAGTAACAAGGTGACCTTGAATAGTGTTCTCAGTTACAGGACGATCCCTATATTGTTACTCAGTAACAAGGTGACCTTGAATAGTATTCTCAGTTACAGGACGATCCCTATATTGTTACTCAGTAACAAGGTGACCTTGAATAGTGTTCTCAGTTACGGGACGATCCCTATATTGTTACTCAGTAACAAGGTGACCTTGAATAGTGTTCTCAGTTACAGGACGATCCCTATATTGTAACATAGTAACAAGGTGATGCCTGAATGTATGTCGGATGTGCTATGATCGGCCCATCGAACTGACGATGCACAAGTTGCAAGGTGCCGTAATAGCGCGAATATTTATCTCGGTTTGTCATGTCATTTGACTAGGATTGGCAGGTGCGCGTGTCAATTACCATTACGCTTGTCTTACCTTGCAGAGCGAAGAGACTTGGCGCGGACGAGCTATGGCGTCTGGCAGAGTCTTTAATCACATGTTTGGGCAGTTGCCCAGGAAGCTGGACGACACCTGAAAACAAACCGCCCATCAGCTGTTACCTTATTGTCCACTAGGGAGATTCAGTTGCTTAAGAGGGACAATATTGTATCTGTAGTTTATCGGTGTTTCAGAATTACATTTAATATTTAATTTGAAGAGGAGCTGAGCGTTAAGCCGATTTCACCATAAACTGATGCCCGCTAACTAATAGGAAAGCAGCTCAACATGTAAATTCTAAAATGCTATGGTGTAAGGTACCGGAGCTATTCATCGGCGATTATGCTAATTTCCCATACCTTGCCTACTGGGGAGGGCTTGGCGATCCTTGTGCACACGGGAGCAGGCAGCCTTGCACCCATATGTAGCTGCGTCACCTGCGTCATCTCGAGTTTCCTGAGCCTCCAGCAGATCGCGAGCGGCGAAAGACGGTGATGATTTCGAGTGGACGAATAAACGCTTGTTGTTTCTGAAAAGGTAATTGCTTTGAGTTAACAGCATGTCGCCGACGGATCAGTCTATTATTGACGACGGATCAGTCTATTACTGACGAGGGGGGGCTATAATAAGAGACCATGGCAAGGTCAATCGAAGAGATCGGACATTTGCTCATAGCAACTGCGCGTGGGTCATACACACAACTGCAATTTTACGCAATCAAACGTCATGCTGTATTTTTTATTCCTTAAATACGACTGTGGTAAGATCGCAGAAGAGCCTAGAGGGCTCACTCCGACTAGCTTTGCTATGAGTATGCAAAAGAGTGAACAACATGCCCGTCGTTAGCGCTGCCATAAAATCAACAAAAGCATATTGGACAGTTGATCGAGCGTCTTCGCGGGGCTGCGCATTGCTCAATCATGACGTACACGACCCAGTGCTCAATCATGACGTACTATCACGTTCTCAACTGATCTTCATAACGTTGAAACATTGATCCGGGTCCTCCAAACAACACTCGCAACCACAGGCGCCAGGTCTCAAACTTGATTATGCGCTACTAATATGGTTTGCTTGGTAATTGGTGAAGTCTATATCATTAAAGAGCCGCCCAAGGGCACGATATGTTGTCCGGCGTGCTATGACGAAGGCCGAAAGCCAATAGCTTGCAACAACCAATAAATTGCCGCGACTCCTGGCTCTATGCCAGCAGGACCATGCTCGATGTCGCCATCGTATGGTCGCCCTTTCGCAAACTCCCGGTGGTGGCGCCACAGACCCGGGTACCTAGAGCACTCCCTGACCCGACTTATGTTGGGGCTACCTCAGCAGTTTGATACGATAATGGTACAGATAAGTCCCATGTCATGGTAAAATATTGTAACTCAAGAACTTACGTTTTGATAAGTAGGGATATTTTTTATCTTTGAAACTCAAGGGGATCGTTTCAGTAACAGCGCATGTGCGCAAAAAACATCGTAATTCGGATCTTTACGAGTTTTCCATTCCGACGCGTTTCAGCACACGGCGACTCGTGTGCTTAAGTAGTGCATATATTTATGAGAATCCTAAGAAGTGCAATTGTTTTCTCAAAATGGCGTTCAAGGCACTGAACGAAAACGAAATTGTCAGACGCCATTAAGTATGCATTAGTTAATCATAGCGTGTGTATCATAACGGAGTTAATCAAGACAAACCGCTTCACAACGACAGGTGACAAGCTCCAGAGCACCTGACAACGCGAAGAGACGTCCTATGACGACGCTAGGTACAGCGTAAAGTGAAAATCAAACCACGTACCTCGCACATTTTTACGACCAGTCTTGGTGTCAGATCACACAGCCCCACTCTATTCATCGGCACTGTCCATCTGCTATAGCGTGATTTATGGAACATTTCGTACGGCTTAATACGAGTGCCCTAACCAGTGCCTGAAGGCATCAACTTGGTTGGCTTCTATTAACACACTTTCGTTAACTTGTTCCTGAACACGCCTAAGAAAAACCCTGTTCCTGTTCCTGAACAAGCTCAAGTATCCTTGTTCCTGAACAAGCTGTTATTATGAAGAAACAATATTTAACACCCTCAGCCCACATGTTCAATTCCTGGCTGAATCAACAGCTTCATTAACACACAGAGAACACGAACGACTGAAGCCGGGGAAAATGCAGTCAAACCACACACATGTCATCATAGCGGTCTCTCGTGACGTTGCATAGTCTTTCAAAGTCTTATCATTGAAGCAAAGAGACAACTTTTTCTTTAAAAATGACACTCTTATATTATCTGGAAGAATCATGATTGCATAACTGACAGACACCCACCTGGATCGTGCCCCCAGCGGAGACACAGGATTGGAGCTAGTTAACAGCAGCCCATTGGGGTAGACTGGTCGCCGGCATGTTTTGGTCAGACCAGTGTCCAACGCAAACTCCTCAAAGCTGTAGAGTTCTGGACGAACCCGGTGGGGAGGCGGACGGGGGCTGAGGGGAATCATTACAAGAGAAGTGGGAGAGAAATTGCGACCACGATGATACTGTGACATGCTGTGATGATGAGCGTGATGACAGAGGTGATGAGCGTGATGACAGAGGTGATGAGAGAGGTGAAGAGAGTAATGAGAGGTGATGAGCGTGATGATAGAGGTGATGAGCGTGATGATAGGTGATTAACGTGATGACAGAGGTGATGAGACTAATGACCGAGGTGGTGAGCGTGATGACTGAGGTGCAAAGCGTGATGACATAGGTGACGAGATAGATGACAGAGGTGATGAGCGTGATCAATTTGACATTAATGATGATGATTATGATGATGATGATGACTATGGTGTCATCATAGCCTAGAGTGGAGATGGTAGATGACGAAACTTTATTTATGTTAAAAATAACAAGCGAGTTTTTCACGAGGAGAGTAAAACTCACCATGTGAGGCTGTAAACGCAATAATCTGAAGACACCAACCTGTCTCGACATGGAGCGTTCTCAGTGCGTTCCAGGTTTCTGCCATTCAGGTCGTCTGCATCCTCCTCTTCCACTTCAGCCTCCTGTAGTCTCTCCATCACCCGCCCCCCACCCCCAGCTCCTCTTCTCATCTCCCCACTCTCCATGATGGGCGATAATTTGAAGCTATCTTGCAACAACTTCTCGATGTCACACTCTTCCAATAACGTTTCTCTTGTCCCAATGCCAACAAAACTACTCTCCATATTCACAGTACTATCGCTCCTACCATCTGCACATGCTGAGTTGAAGCTTTCGTCGAGGAAGCTGCTATAATCCCAATAACCAGCGGGCTCGCTGAGCGCCACTTCGTCAAAGTCATCTAAGCCGCTCCTCGCCACCTCAGGAGGCGATTCAATGTCATCCAACCTAGGTGACCTTGCTAAAGGTATCTCAAGGTCAAGGTAATCCACATTCCCTTGAGGCGAATAGTTGTTTGAGTAGGAAGGGACGTCGTCGTCTGGAGAATGAACAATTCTTCCGTTTGACGTGAGTTCTGAAAGCGAGACACTCAAGTCTGTACAAGATGAGATCGGTGTAGATTGCTTGTATACATCATCGTGCGACACAAGGTACTCGTTCTCTGGCAGAGATTGGTTGATGTCGCATTCGGTAGAGGGCATGCGGATCAACAACGGAGTTGACTGCATGGATCCGTCTTGGGTATACACGCAGGGAAAAACATCTCCTTGAGAAGAGCACCTAGTGCTTACCTCATTGACAAAGTTGGCAGCCTTGATCAGTGACGTCACGCCTGTATCACGCTCCTTATCCTGACAAGACGCCTCTTTAAAAGCGGCAAAGACACAAGCTGTTGTTAAACCGCCGTGCGTCTTCTTGGAAGACGTTGTAGCGCCGCGCGTCTTCCGCACCGGCTCTATGGACTCAGATGAGCGCGACGCGGCCATCTTGGGTTGTTCGGTCGACGTCCAGCTTTGTGTGGGGTCAATGCCGCGCGTCATTTCCGATGGTGCCAGACAAAGCGACTGATGTTGATGACGAGTGTCAGAGGACCTCGACTTCGGCGGGAACATGTCGACGTCACAGCAGTTCGGGTAAGTCGTATTTCTACAGCAACACTTCATGGCTTGTTAATTGATCCAGCGTTCACTGTCATAGGCGGCTTCTTCTCATGGCATCGCTTGTATCCTAGAAACCAAGAAATAAACTTTAAATGTGAATGAGTCCCTGGATGGGATGGAATGCGCCAGCGACTGCGATGTGTATCAGTTACTCAATGCCATGCTAGTTAGACCTAGTAGATCTATGTCCGACCATCTGCTAACCCATCATTGCACCAATTGCGTCGGCACCATATTGTCGCGACCTTTATTGGCTGTAACCCATTCAAAAGCCAATCGCTGTTTTGTGACACAAGAGGAATGTTTTGATATCATGACCCAACCACACCTCTCAGCTCAGGCCCAGCTAAATTATATAACTTTCATTTTATATAGACATATAGGGCCAAACTTATTTGATATCAAAGACTTCATTAAGACTTATGGAATTTCAATCCCCCCCCCCTCAGCTACAATTGCTACTCATACGATAGGCAGCTTATAAGAACAAATTCCGAAGTAAACCTGCCACTTAGCCACAGAATGGTAATACGGTCAGAATAGGTAAGGAATTACAGATCAACACAAGAATGGAATCAATTTTTCTGGAGTGCGATTTGCTTAAGTTCTCACGACTGAGGTAAGCAGGGTGGAGGATTAGAAGGAATCAGCTTTGCTGACGTAGAGTAATAGCTGTACACTTTAGGATAGACATATTTGGACCGAGATCAGGTGGTGGCCATGGGCTCAATGCAAAGCCACTGACGGGGCACATTTCCAGCCACTGACGGGGCGTGCTGCCAGCCACTAACAAGGCGCCGGTCACACACCAACAGTGTAGAAACTGGTCTCACGGAACATCAACTTTCTTTCCAGACTCGCACTAGCAAGATCAGCCGTAAGACCCTACGCACGCTTTCTGGGTTGTGCTGGGACGACTGGGGAGGGGTTACCTGCGTCTCTGGGGAGGGTACATTCGCCCACTCATGTCAAAGTTGACGAGCAGGTACAGCTAGTGGTGGCAGTCAGTGGTGACCTGGTGTAAAGACATCCTGACCTCATTGTTTTCAATCGGAAATACATTACCAGAATGTGACTGTTCTGCGTAGTAATTAGTTCTGTTGATGCAGAACACGCTCCGCTCCAATGTGTTCATCGATTTGGTTGTTTCGTCCAGTTGTTAGAAGGACTCGACCGGAATACCTCTTTACATATCGAACACTGAATCATTAACACGCGTTGATCGTCAACGGAAACGGAAATCTGACGAAGTGTGTCTGACACCCCCACAATCATTAGCGTTAAGACCGTTATGTATTAGACCAGGGACAAAGTTACATTTAGATGGCGTGTGATCTGATGACAATAAAAAAAAATCGGTTACATAAGAAACTTGATATTGATATAGATTTAAGACGAAATGCACCTGAAGTCTGCTGGCCCTCTACGCGGCTGATGAAGCTGGTAATAAGGTGACTGTTGACCCGTTCAAGTGGACGCCTTGGATGCACACCGTGGAGTGAGGAGATTGTCCGCTGCGAACAAATACGTCTGAGGGTGGCAATGCAGTCCCCCTGATTTATGAGCCGAGCTGGTTATCCCGCCCCCAACATGAGAGATTGTAATGATTTGGCAACTTGTTAAGGCATTGTTGTGGACAAGAAAGCCACGCTGAGGTGTGACATTGTTTTCTTAAGGACGAGGACAATGGCAGATTGTGACAATACTGGGCGATGCAGACTACACTAAAGTCGACTGGACTGATGGCCAGAACGATATGTACGTCTCATGTTCTTTATCACCGGCCTGTAGCATCAGCCTGTCCGATGGACGACCTACAACTTGACGCCTGACAGCAACAAGTCGGTGACGACAGTTTGTCCATGTAAGAGAGCTGGTTGCTCGCCTCGGGTGTTGCTACCCTCCAGCGCATCTTAACGCATTTATAGATGCATATCTATTTATAGAAGTCGTACCGAATATTCCAAGAACTTCTGCTGTCACCCAACCGCCGGCAGTACCTCATTCTGACCCGTTAATACCCGAGCTGAGGACAAACAATGACGACCAGCAGAGATTTATGTCCCCAACCCCCGAGCACGCCTCAACGCACCACCACTACACCACAACCACCCACCTCTATATCCCCGCAACCGACCCCTTCCCCAATTAATAGCTTTTGGTGCGGGCTATTTTTGATCAGGTGGTTAAAAAAAAATATTTGGGCATTAAACGTTGATTATATGGATAACAACGATTCATGGGCGTATTGAGAATCATACCGCTTAGCGGCCAATATTACGTCACGTGTTAAGTCGAGCGATGAGGCAGATTTGAGGTGAATCATTGAGTGTTGAAACTGCTGGTTGGTACGGCGTACGGGAGCCGCGTGACGGGCGCCGCGTGACGGGGGCCGCGTGACGGGCGCCGCGTGACGGGAGCCGCGTGACGGGAGCCGCGTGACGGGGGCCGCGTGACGGGCGCCGCGTGACGGGGGCCGCGTGACGGGGGCCGCGTGACGGGGGCCGCGTGACGGGCGCCGCGTGACGGGAGCCGCGTGATGGGAGCCGCGTGACGGGAGCCGCGTGACGGGAGCCGCGTGACGGGAGCCGCGTGACGGGAGCCGCGTGACGGGCGCCGCGTGACGGGCGCCGCGTGACGGGAGCCGCGTGACGGGCGCCGCGTGACGGGCCCCGCATGACGAGAGCCGCGTTCTCATCTCATTCACCTGGCGCCCAGATGAACAGCGTATGAGATTGTCATTACAAGCCACCGCGAAAAGGTCAGAGCTTCCCAGGTGGGAGACATTCAATCAGTCACTCAAGCCACGAGGTTCTCCGACAAAAACCGACGACGCGTTAGGCACATCGCGTTGCATGATATAACTTATCACTGGGCACTCTCTTCTCAACCAATCCGAGCTCGTGTGTATTCTCAATATTCAACATCAGCTCTGTCGTATTTCCCAATCTTACACGGTTAGCCAGCGTAAGATTGTCCACAACACTTAAACCAGCTCCTTTCGTCAATGGACGGCGACAGAACTAAGGAGATTCCCGCTGTTTAAGCAACCTACCTCTTGCTCCTGTGGCAGTGACGTTCTCATCACATTCTCCCTCTTAAAAGCTAACTGCTTAAAAATGATTTGATAATTAATGCAACTTACAAATTTCCAATCGGAAAGCGAACTAACCATTCAGACTCCCAAATGAAAACAGTATCGACCTTAAGCGACCGCAACGAACTAGTGACCAAAACAATTGGACAAACTAGTGGCCAATATACAATGGACAAATAAGTGACATAGGGATAAGTGACATAGTGGTCAAGGAAAAGTTGGCGAACTCAAGTCAATTCATTGAGCGAGCACGTTCGGTTTCGCCATCTCCCCAGACATCGGGTTGCTGCTGGTTGGTTCCAGAGCAAATGTTCGCTCCACACATTTGTAAAATAACTTTATCTATAGCACGAATAAGTACCCAAAAGGTATCAATATAATCCATCGCATGTATATATGAACCGAAAATGTGTTCAAAACGTCGGTATGGTTGGATAATCTAAGGTTGACGAGTCTTTTCGACAAGGACCCTCAGCGTGCACGGAGCTCGCTCAGTATTTCCCACCTTCTATTATTATACATGTCAACGTTGCTCGGGGGTATTGACTCGAGTGCCTGTGCTGGCCATGGTCAAGTGGACGAATTAGTGACCAAAGAAAAATGGACGAACGGGAAGCTCATGTAAAGTGGTCGAACTTGTGACCAAGGCTAAGTGGTTGAACTTAGGTGAAATGAACGAAGTAGTGGCCAACGAAAATTTGGCGATCGTTGTTTTTCCAAAGCATTAACATAGCAATGCAAGATGAAATTTTTAATCACACCAAATTAGACTTTTTTTAAGATAGGAATCTAGAGCCCAGCAAGAGGATCAAAAAGCCATTTGAATTTTTGATATTTGGGTAAGGGGTTATGATTCTATTAGTGTTTGAATTTCAATTTTGGTCAGTTTGGGTGAAACCTATTATGCTTAAAGCATTAGGGATAGTCTGGACCCCACAATGTGGACACTTAAAGTTGTTGTTCATCTTAAGGGTGCTGTAACTTCCTTAATTTTCTGAAAATCAATTTGGAAATTGACACCTGGGTAGAAAAAATGTCCATGGTCACAATTATGATCTCAGAAAGTTTGTCCGTTGCTGGATCCTTTTGATTTAGACTCTGAGCTACTTAGTGCGTCGTGGCGCATTGCGCGCGATGTGACGAATTGCGCTTTTGATGTCGTCCGCCTCGGTAGACGTCCGTTGGTTTGAATTATCCGCTTCTGACAAAACTCATCATTTATATTTTGATACGATTGATGTGTCATACATACACGGGAGTAAACTATCGTTTTTATCGAGTTGGAAAAATATACAATTAACATTGCGGCACAAGCGCGGCCGCCATGATGCATTGAGATGTACATGGGGACGTTCCTACAAGTGTAACTCAAGTTTCCTGCCACCAATATTGACGAAACCTCGCCAGTTATTAGATGAAATGTTGTTCTAAGCGTCTATTAACTTTAGGATGATGTCTATGCATGAGAAAGTAGGTTTTGAAGCGGTGGAACTTAACGAAAAATTATAAATCTCGATATCTCCGCAATGACGTGACGTTAACAACAGCTAATCCGAGGCCAGGATATAGGTGAACATCCTACGCGGGATAATTGAGAGACCCAAGCTGGGGCCTGGAGACAGCGGAATTGCCACATACATACCTGTCAATTCCGCGGCATTAAATGACGGTTCTGTTTTATGTCATCGCTATTATTAGAAAGATAAGATGTTATATCTTAGGCCTGAGAGGTTGGCTTGCGAAAAAATTATCTGGTAGTTGCGCTGGGATTAGGACAAAATTCTTCCGTTTATAACTGGAATTAACATCATTGCGGGTGTATGCTGCAGGGCGGTCAGGTAGTCATTATGCTGGTCTCGAGACGGGAAGCATCCAAATGTTGACTCAATAGATCTCTACTGCCAAAACATGCACACCAAATGTGAGGCAGTCGTAACACAGCAAGAGAAACATCAGGTACAGGTCTTCGAACTAGGTCGGGGAGTGTAGTGACAGAGCACGTGGTGTTATCATGACCGCTAGGGGGCGCACTGATGCAAAATGTGTCACCATGCCAACTAGGGGATGCAGTGATACAGTGGGTGTTGTCATGAATACCAGGGGGCGCACTAATGCAGTATAAGTCACCATGACCTGCAGGTGGCGCATTGATACAGCGAGTGGCATCGGCACTTGATCCTATGACGCCATCCACGCACCAAAGCTTGTCTAATGCAGGGCGTGGCCCGCTTCGTCTTTTGGAGATGCCTAAATACCACAAGCGTATCCTCTCTCCTAAAACTGGCGAACGAATGTCTGGTTTGGTAAAAATCAAATGTTGTTTTTGCGCGGTGTACTTGACGTAAGGGGCAGTGGAATGACAGGGCGAGTTGACGATGGCTCAGGGGATGGTAGGGCGGGACATTGTTGGGTGGAGTTTATGGTTGAGTCGGTGTATTGTAGGGCGGGTGTATGGTAGGGCGGGTGTGTTGTAGGGCGGGTGTATGGTAGAATGAGTGTGTTGTAGGGTGGTGTACTGCACAGTGGGTATAGAGTAGGTGGATGGTAGGATGGGTGTATTGTAAGGTGGATGATTAGCAGGGTGGGTGTATTGTTGGGTGGGTGTATGGTAGGTTGGGTGTATGGTAGCATGGATGTACTGTTTGGTGGGTGTAGGGTGGGTGTATTGTAAGGTGGATATATTGTAAGGTGGATGTATTGTAGGGTGGATGATTAGCAGGGTGGGTGTATTGTTGGGTGGGTGTATGGTAGGTTGGGTGTATGGTAGCATGGATGTACTGTTTGGTGGGTGTAAGGTGGGTGTATTGTAAGGTGGATGTATTGTAGGGTGGATGTATTGTAGGGTGGATGATTAGCAGGGTGGGTGTATGGTAGGTTGGGTGTATGGTAGCATGGATGTACTGTTTGGTGGGTGTAGGGTGGGTGTATTGTAAGGTGGATGTATTGTAAGGTGGATGTATTGTAGGGTGGATGATTAGCAGCAGGGTGGGTGTATTGTTGGGTGGGTGTATGGTAGGTTGGGTGTATGGTAGCATGGATGTACTGTTTGGTGGGTGTAGGGTGGGTGTATTGTAAGGTGGATGTATTGTAAGGTGGATGTATTATAGGGTGGATGATTAGCAGGGTGGGTGTATTGTTGGGTGGGTGTATGGTAGGTTGGGTGTATGGTAGCATGGATGTACTGTTTGGTGGGTGTAGGGTGGGTGTATTGTAAGGTGGATGTATTGTAAGGTGGATGTATTGTAGGGTGGATGATTAGCAGGGTGGGTGTATTGTTGGGTGGGTGTATGGTAGGTTGGGTGTATGATAGCATGGATGTACTGTTTGGTGGGTGTAGGGTGGGTGTATTGTAAGAAGGGTGTATTGTAAGGTGGATGTATTGTAGGGTGGGTGTATTGTAGGAAGGATATATTGTGGGGTGGGTGAATGGTAGGGCGTTTCATAAAGAGGACGAGAGAATCAGAAACTGATCTGTATGTTTGTATGAGGGGCCTTTCAGAGACTCTTCGTTCTGATCATGACGAAGCCCCCTGTGAAGAGGTGCGCCTTAAGTTGGGCCGATAGGCGACATAGATAGATTCCTCTTGAAAGAGACACATCCGAGGTCCGGCAAGGTCAAGGCCGAGGTCATGTTTACAGCCTGAGGTTATTCTTAGCATTTTTATTTGATGATATTCTATGAATTGGCGGATTCTTTATGAGAAAGCAGGTACATATACAAGCCATCAAGCCCAGATTCACCCAATACGGCAAGGTCAATGCATGGCAACAAACACCCCCTTTGTACTGACCTGGATTTCTGACCAAACACATTCGTCATCTGCCTCTTTCAGCAACCTATGTTAAACAAGCGTCAGATTTTCACCTATTATTAAAATCGCTTTTCTATACAGTAACTGCCATGTTGAGACGATGATAAAGAAGGCCTACTTCTGTTGAGATCAGACGCTGCCAGGCATGATGTGCTTCACCGCACACGGACGAAGTCTTCTCCCTGTGAAACAAGACGTTCCACAGGGCGGTTAAAGGTACCGTGACATACCACAGGAGGCAGTGACGTGACATACCTCACGAGGCAGTGACGTGACAGACCTCGCGAGGTAGTGACATGACAGACCTCATGAGGCAGTGACGTCAATGCCTCATGAGGTAGTGATGTGACAGACCTCACGAGGCAGTGGCGTGACATACCTCATGGGTAGTGACGTGACAGACCACTTAAGGTAGTGACGTGACATACCACAGGAGTTAGTGACGTGACCGACCTCACGAGGTAGTGACATGACATACCTCACGAGGTAGTGAAGTGACATATCACATGAGGTAGTGACGTGACAGACCACATGAGGTAGTGACGTGACAGACCACATGATGTAGTGACGTGACAGACCACATGAGTTAGTGACGTGAGAGACCACATGAGGTAGTGACGTGACAGACCACATGAGGTATTGACGTGACAGACCACATGAGGTATTGACGTGACAGACCACATGAGGTAGTGACGCCTCTCTTATAGCGTGTGAGCATCATCACGTTACGCGGCTGTAATACATGGCTATCTAACAAGTCTGTGTTCACACCAGTATGGAGAACAAGACATCAAAACTGATAGATATTTCAATATACGCTATCGACTTGCTTCGCTCTCATCGCTTGTCTGTCCGTCATGCATTGGCAACGCATCTACTGAAGTAATATGCGAGGTAACAACCAGCTTCCTTCAAGTCACGAGGCTACAGACCCAATTTTCACGACTTGCCCACCTAAGAAAACGTTTCTATGGCGCCATAAGCAGCCTTCGATTGCCACGTCGAGGCAGCAGAGCGGTCGTGCCTCTTGCTTGAGACGCAGGCCACTGTCAGTTACACAATAAGCGAGCGCGAGCCTTTGTGGAATTCAAAATGAGCGTGACAATAACCGATAACAGCAAGGCCGCTTCTGTCGCTGACTTTTGATCTTCTATTTCGACCCAAGCTGTAGTGCAGTACTCATCCCTGACAGGGTAATGCGTGAGGATTTAACCGACACTTCTGCAACCTATTCGTGGGAAATCCCTCACGCAATGACTAGTCACACGCCCACACAGTGACTCACGCATGCGCACGTACGCTTGCACAATGTAGCTTTGCTGGGCCACACCGGTGATTGGGTTCGATCGGGATTATTCTCAAAAGGTGCAATAAAGAATGCATAATGAATGACAATAGCGTGTTGGTTGACGCTGTCTGCGAACCAAAGACGATCTGCTGAAAAACAAGCAAATGTCAGCTCCTCGTTAATGAACCTTAACCAATCAAACACCTGTACGTGCAGCGCATTTGACGCCCCAACTTGACGGTACGTAATGCGAGCATCAATGTGCGCTTTGAAAGTGCCACCACAGCCAATAAATAGGATTTGATAAATGGGGTGTGGGGATGTGTGGCTATGTGGGGATCGATATGGCCAATTGTGGCTAAACGGCGATGTGGCTAAATAGGGATGTGTGGTCATACGGGGAAGGACGTGTAGCCATGGCGACGGATGACAGGGCTTTAATGGATGGTTCTGTATCATCACTGACCACTGATGCTATCTTCTCAAGATACGCCAGTCTGACACATACAAGTCTGGCCATACTCTTAGCAGACTTTTGCTTCGGTCACGCTTCTATCACTGGAGGGACCGCCGTGCCAATGTGCCAATCACTGACCATTTCTGAATGGAATGGCTCCGGAAATAACCTGCATCATGCTCAGGCTGCATGATAACTAGCACACACCCACCCCCCCCCCCCCCCTCCCCCACCCCTCCACACACACACGCACACACACACCTTCCGCGCAATCACGCGCTCCAACAATGGTCGTGTTAATCTACCAATACAACCCGACCCCAATTACCCGGTACAAGACACAGGAAAACAGCGACTGCAACGGCTTCGTCTTTTGAGCAAAATATTTACGATTAATTAACACATCTTTTCTACATGACGCAGAGCCGGAATATGCCCAGGCGTACTTGAACTACGCCAATCAATACCGACACTCACTCATCATGTCGGTCAATTCAAGTAGTGTTACTATACTATGACAATACATGACGTGGAATAACTTTCAGGTATGTGTGCGTCTTGTAACTTGAAATCGATTTCAGATTACCCCCGGGGGTAGTCTGAAATCGATTTCAGATTACCCCCCAATTCAGATTACCCCCATCCCTAAAACCATCTCTGCTAATGCTATCAATAAAATCCCCGCGAAATAAAAGTCTTATTTCTTTTGAAAAACAAATGCAGTTTATTTAGCTCACAACCACATTGTACAACATTTTTCAATTTAAATTAATCAAATTAATAACGCAGGCTCAAAATGCTGAGACAAATTTGAAATCATGATTGCTTCATGAGCATGAATGTCTTTTCCATTGCTCTTCAGCGGATCGTATGAGAGCCATTTGTTGTCACGTCCACATTTGGTGAACACATAAATCCGAGTGTTCAACATTGTCGCCATTGCAAAAATCTCTACCTCTGTGCCCCAGGACCCTAATTCACCCATCTTTGTTGCCGTGATGTGATCTTTCACACTAGGACACGTCCCCTGGAACAAATTTGGGTTGTCAAGAATATACGAAACAACTATTGTTCTCAGAAGTCCGTGGCTGTTTTGTGTTCCTGTCAGCACCTGACTGAAGCTTCTGAAGAGGCAGTTTCCATCAGCCTTGATCCTGGCGGTTCTTAGTTGCTGGTCGATAGGGATATTCTGTCTCCCAATGCCGTGAACCACTTTTGTTGCACGTTCGCAATCTAACTGTAGTAGTTTGCATTGGTTCCTTTGCCATTCCTCGCACACAGGAATCACGGTTATGCAGTCAGGTGACACGGCGTTCGAAAAACACACATCAGGGTTCGGTGCGCTGAGGCCAAGTCTGAGGCGTTTTGATGGACGATCCTGGGTGCTTTGCTCGTGCGTTGATGCAGACTGCTCAATGTACCTGGTGAGGTTGATGGAATTTACTTTCCTCTTTAGCACATTTTTTTCGTTGGACACCCGGTATGTGTTCTTCCCACAAACTTCTGACACAGTATACGGACCTGTGCGACGTTCACAGAATCGCCCACCCTTTCGGTCTTCCCTCACCAAATTCTTCACCAGAACCTTGTCGCCAACTTTAAATTCCTGTTGTTGATGTCTCTTGTTGTACTGGTCCTTCTGGACTGACTGTGCTGCCTTTATGTTTGCAGACACCTTTGATAGCATACGCTCCCTTATTGCTAACATTACGTCGATTGTGTTTGCCAATTCATTCTCAACATTATCCTGTCTTCGGGAATCTTGGCTGATTTCAATTGGCAGTACAGCCTGTCTGCTGTACATGACTTGAAATGGTGTCATCTTTGTTGAGGAGTGTTTAGACGTTCTATATGCAAAAAGCACTGCTGGAAGGCAATCCACCCATTTAGACCGGTCCTCAAGAGACTTTATCAGAGAATCTTTGATGGTCCTATTCTGACGCTCAACAAGACCATTAGATTGTGGATGATACGCACTTGTGACATGCTGCTCTGTTCCGGTCAATCGATGGAGCTCTGCAGACACCTTGTTCACAAATTCTCTCCCTTGATCATTTATCTGGATTTTTACACAACCATGTCGACAAATTATGTCTTCAAAAAGAAACTTAGCAACACTTTCTGCTGTGTGGTCTTTTAGAGCTCGAGCCTCTGGCCATTTGGAAAAATAATCCATTGCAACCACAATGCAACGATATCCATCTTCTGTAGTGGGCAAATTGGTGATGTCGACCCCAATCTGAACCATAACTTCATTTGGAACAGGCACGGGATGCAGCTCCCCAACATTCACCTTCCTGACTGGATTCACCTTTTGGCAGCGATCACATGACATGATATAATCTCTGATGTCGCTGCCTACATTCTTCCAGTACCACCTCTCTAGAATTTTTGACCTTGTCTTGTCAATGCCAAGGTGACTGCCCAGGCTGTGTGCAGTATCACTCTCTCCTGTTCCCATATGAACGCTTTTCATGATACTTTGTTGCTCGTTATGGTCACGAATGACTAACAGTTCTTTGTACTCATTAGTTGCCCTCTCTGCTTTGTGACGGTAGTAAAGCTTTCCAGCACGCGCAAAGTACTGTTTGGATAGTCTTCTTAAGTTGGCTTTTTCATTCTTGGATAACCCAGACGGATACTTGTTATTGACGACATATTCAAAGATTGATTCTATGTTATCTCGAGACTGTTTAACTTCACTCATTGTGACTGATGATGATCATGATACATGGAAATCGTGATATATATCCCGATGTTAACGTCATGCACGCGCTGACAGCGTTTGGCTCGGAAGCCATTTCGTCGACTCTCCGCGTAAAACTCGTTTGATGTGGAAGCCACTTCGCTAACTGTGCGTTATTGAGGTTACGTCTTTTGTGATCAGCTTTCGCGCGGCTAATACGCGTGTTGGTGTCGTGCCAGTAAGACGCGTCCCCGCAGGACCTTTGAAGTGGAAGCCACTGCGTAAAATCTGTGCGCAGGAGATATCTTGGTATCCTTTTGATCGTTGTTCTAAATACATTGTTCTGAATTCGATATCAAATCTACACAGATGTATAGAATAATCAGTGTGGGCGAATTATTTTGACTATGCTATGAAAAAAGTATATAAATAAGTTGATGATGAGATACAAAATAGCCAACAAAAATAGTCTAACTCTAAACTTAACAAATACTGCAGTTAAATAATTGGATCGCAAATACGCCATTCCCCAATATCGTCCCAATCACATAAATGTTGTACTACAACTTCACGTGAAATTTTCATCAATTTTTACCAAATCTGCTGAATTTTATCATTCGTCCATATTCTTTGTTTGATTAAATGTACTTTTAATGACATTATATTAAGTATGTCAATTGATTACTGGCAACATGTAAATGAATGTGAATCATTAAAGTATCACATGGGGGGTAATCTGAAGTTGATTTCATCCTACCCCCCGGTAATCTGGAATCGACGGGGGTAATATGAAATCGTCATTCAAGTTACCCCCGGGGGTAACCTGAAATCGCATTCAGATTACCCCCCGGTAATCTGAATGCGATTTCAGGTTACCGGGGGGTAATGTGAATGGAGGGTAATTTGAAATCGGTTCGTTGCAGACAGGTGTTCTTGGGGATACAATTTAAGTTCTTAAAAGCTTTCAGTTGGAGGTTACGCGATCCCGTGCAGGCCTGGCGATTATATACAGGTGATCAAATACCAAGGTGGGGTGCACCGCCTCTTAGCCAGGTAAAAAGCACCACGGCCACTCACACTGGTCCGCCTGGCGGGGTCAGTCATGTGATTGATGTGGTACTGTTTCAGTCGGGGTCATCCACTTGACATTACCCATAACACACAGGGAAAACTCAAAACACATCGGTTTTCCCACAGAGTTTTCAGTAAATATTATTACTCATTGGTTTTACACAAGGGTGGGAGCCGGGGTTGATCACGGAGTGGAAGTGTAACGAGCCGGCTCTCCACCTGTCCGCCATGTCATATCTGCCGGCATCACCTCAACAACCATCGTCAATTGCTTGATCAAGTCTCAGTCCGTAATTCTAAAGACACCCATGTAAGTCGTTATATAAGCGAAATCACTGCCTGGCGGACAGAGCTGTTTGTCATGGAGGTCTTTAACATTTGGCGTATATTTATTGGACAAAGAACTCCGTCTTCAATCACAGATCAGCTGACATCCGATATCCGATATCCTATAACGTCGTAATGGTTAGAAAAAATAATTCCAATACATTTGCAGACTTGGTGAATGAGAAGTGGCTATCATATACGTGCGTTCTATTGACATCTCAAAGGTGAAGAAGATATGAATAGTCGATATGTATCTTGGCACAACACCTACATTGGCGCACAACACCTGCATTGGCGCTTTCATTAACGTGCACAATTAAGCTATGTAGGTGGACGAGGAGAACGCGACCCGGCACAGTGCAGTATAGCTACGGGAGAGATGGCGGGGTTCGTTGACGCGTAGACACCGACGGTCTAGGAATCACAAAAAGCTACTTGGCGAACTATTAGTTATCTGTTAGTAAACAATCGACTTTCCTGACCTGTCTCGCTGGGGTCATTCAGCAGCCCTGAGGCGATCCGAGGTCACTGAGGGAGGTCAACGGATTTCAGCGGATGGAGGGAGCAGGACGTAGGGAGGGGTGGGTGGGGGGGTATAAGGTAGAGGTAGCTGTGACCCTCGCCCCCATATCCCCACCCGGTCTTCCGAGGAGGATTATTTGCCGCTGTGTTTGTCATTGTTTGTCGAGAATACGAGGCGAATCTTAAAGACAACCTGAGTGTGTCGGAGGCGTTATAAATGGCCTCTCGGACAGCCTTGCTACGGTCAGTCGACGAGGTTTTCACGGTTAGGTTAATACCCTCTCAGCTGGGCAGATCAACTTCGCAGAGTGTGACACTCGAATAAGCATTTACTTATGTTAATTTGTCAACGATTAATGCGCGCCCTGGTTTACACAGTGTTGCTCTACTGACACTCGGCAGCACGCTCCACCCAGTAAAGACGTCTCTAGTCTCGCGTGAAGAGTTCGACGTGATGGGCTCATAATTGACCTAGCTGCTCCGCACCACCCCCGCCCACCCCCTTCCCAGCCGACACATCTCCTCTCTCAACACAACACGCACATGCAGACACGCATCCCTTTGAATCCCACCAATGGGGGAAGCTTTCATTAGAAACCAACCACCTTCCTAGCTGTTAATTAATTGAATTGAAGGTGCTTTGAAGGTGCTTAATGAAGCTGTTTTCTGACCACATTTACTGGCGTAAATCAATGGCGAGGCTAACAGCGAAGTGCAGTACCTGAATCGTAATCAATTCTAAGGGTATGGAAAGCATCCGACTCACCTGAGTAAATCAAGTCCTGGCGTTGCTGCCGATATCCCAGTCGACGTCGTGTGTATATTACTGTGGGCTATACCAACATAGACCCAGGTGGCTGTCACAACCAGCCAGGTATGTCCGTGCGAACTCAATGTCCGCCGTTCTGCTTGCTCAATTATGATTAAACACATATACTTCTGCTATGCTCATAGGAAGCGAGATAGTTCCAGTCCTAAAACGTTCCATGAAGCTAACAATACTCCGTTCTAACCTTAACGGTCGTCCTTTCAGACTCGTCTCGACGCTGGTACCGACGGCTTACAAGCTCAACTTGGTCCGCTCTCAATGGATGAGTACATTTGGAAGTTGACAGGCTTACTGCAGGCTTGGTTGGCCTCGCGTGGTCGATTCACTCGGCTGGCTTTCCTACTCACGCCCGCCTACCTAATACTGGCACCTGTGTGCCAGTGAGGAAGAACGAGCGCCTAGGAAAATCCCTAAATCAATAGCCCACTGTGACCATACCGGCGAATTGGAGTCGAGATCTGGCGGAGGCATTGACACGGTTTTTGCTACGCAATCAGAGGTACAAAATTGTCGACGGCTGTGCCCGAGGCCTTGAAAGGCGGTGTGGACGGGAAGGGGGCAGGTGAGAAGGCGCGGGTGTCAACTGCCGACTGGGCGCGAGACCAAACCGATTGGAAAACTCTGAAAGTCGAGAAAGCGTCTAGAAGCTGACGAAGAGAAATGGGGAGTGGGGCTAATTTAGGGGTGGGGGTGAGGGTATATTGACATCGGTCAACGTCCGAGTTCAGAATGGCATTCACTTCATTATACATCTGAGATTTCATGTTACAAACGAGGCAGATCATTCATCCCTTCGATGAGTAGCTACGTTATTTCACGTTGCTAGCCCGGTATTTGATGTATCTAATCATTAATTTGTTTGCCGCATGCCCGGAATTCCACATCATTCCCGAGCCTTACATTCCAATCTGCGTGAAGAATGACACTTACTCCGGGGTAATAATGTATGTGAGAAAATGTGCGCATGTGCGTGACTCTGAACGAGTGAACATTTGGGTGAGAGTTTTCTTATCTTGGCATGACAGTAATCTTGGCCCCCCCCTGGTTATTCCATACGTATGTATCGTTCGAGATTACATCGTATAAAATTACATGCACAATTAACGAACGCATCCAGGTATGTCAACTCCACTTCATCGGCAAGTGAAGTTGCTATTTGAGGCCAAGATACTTATTTTTGTAAATGTAATTCCCTATTGGGAATACTTTCATTATTTGCTAAAAGGGATGGACGACCTCAAGAAACCTGACACTATTCCAAAAAGGGGCTAACTTGTCTGACCCTAAACTCCTGGCGACATAATGACAACATTGAAAATGTGTCAAGCTGGTTTTGCCATCGCACATCATAACGGTATATTATCACCTGCGTCGACCAGGAGTAAACTGCAAAGAATTAGAGCGCCATGTCAAAAGACACCGTCATAATGCTGTCTAAAGCCTGTCCGGGTGCACAAACATCGAAACTGTATCCAGGTCAAGAAAACGGCTAGAGGCCGTCAATTGTTATTTTGTTATGTTTGTGTGTGTGTGTGTGTGTGTGTGTGTGTGTGTGTGTGTGTGTGTGTGTGTGTGTGTGTGTGTGTGTGTGTGTGTGTGTGTGTGTGTGTGTGTGTGTGTGTGTGTGTGTGTGTGTGTGTGTGTGTGTGTGTGTGTAGTTTCAACACTGACTCGATTGTTGCCCTTTTTTATATTGGTAAATATTACAGATTAGAAGGCATTCTACCAGCTGTGTGTACAAAAGTGTGTAAATGAGTAGCGATCGGTTTAAATAACCTAGCATACGCAAATCTATTAATTTTTTGTATTATTTCTCAAACTCCACTTATTTTTAGCTTTGGACGTCTAGTAGAGTCTGCCACGTGTCATATTGTGTTTATGATTCACATCCCGTGAAAAATAAACATTCAGAATTTGCAAATGCCAATATCGGTAAAATGGGATCACCGATCGGACGTATTCCATGACCGAAAGTTGTAGAGAATCTCTCAACGATGTTCTTAGCACCATATAACTCTTACGATTTTTCATGGAATGCACGTTTAATGTGAGCATTATCTGGATTCAATTGCAACTATTACAGTACAGATAGTCCATTGTTTGTGAACACTTTGTTCTTATTCGCCCAATGAATTGGACTATTGTATTCGTTTACGCCATTAAATTCAACCAAAGATCTCGTTATATTATACGATTCCCGACTCGGACGTTTCCGTTGTGAAGCCCGCGACCAGCGCGCCAACTGGTTTCGTGGAAGCTAAAATGTAACCAAGTACGCGTAGCTAGATACCAAAAGATCGATCGGCGATGCTATGTTCATAAAAATACCGTTGTATTTCTAAGAAATCGAAAGCTTACTTCTATTGACACCTTTAAATCAATTTTATTCAATACAAATTTTTAATGAACGTTTGAACGAAGTTTCATATTTCTGTGTAGGTCTTTCCTAGCCCCGGGTCGGATGGTGATATCTTATACACTCAGACGTCCAGTAGGGCTAGTTCGACCCCTGTTTTAGCCCCGGTCGGACGTCTTGTCTTGTCTACCTCTATTTAATTTTAACAGAATATCTGGATTCTATTGCGTTTGTCATCTGTGTGGTCATCTTCGAGATGGAAGTTGATTTAAAGACATGCTCATATTTTGATACTTGTATGCTATTTTCCCGATTGAATGATATTTGATAGGTCACCCAGACGTACCTCTGTTACGACCCAACTTGAAATCCGGTCAATTTTAAAATTGTCCTGACCCAACTTTAAATTTCAAGTTGGGTCGACCCATTTTAAAATTGTACAGCCGAATGCCTTGAATTCGTCAGTTAAAGAAATGCCGAAAGTACACAGCCCATTTTCTCTGATTTCAAGTTGGGTCGTGACCCCTCCTCCGAATCAACAAGCTGCATTGCCGGTTGATGGGTTGCCCTGTGCGGACGTATCATTGTATTTATGTAGTACTTATCTCACAGCCTTAATGTACATCTGCCATTAAGTGCTTTCATGGAACTAAATAAACATTAGTATTTTATTTTACTGACATCTACACATACAACAGCTATCAACACAAATAAGAGCACAAATTTTCATTTGTGGGACATTTTCAGTGTCTTAAGATTTTTTTCTCTCCTTATGGTCCCTAAAACAGTGACCAATAGGTCGGATGGAGTAAAGTCCTTGCAACAAAGACTAGAGCATGGTTTGCCAGCTGGTTTTGATTATGCAAGGTAAACCCCTCTACCACGTCATGCCTACCAGCATATGACAAACCTTCCTTAATGGACATTTCATCGAATGCCAAGGGAACATACTTCGACTTTTCGGGAAGAATTGTTACTTTCATTGCCAAAGCTGTGAGAATTTCACAGTTAAAGACTACAACCACATAAATATTCTTCGTGGAGCATTTCAGTGTTTCTACAAATGGCCTACAAAATAACAGCCTCAAGTTTTAGGCCCGGAATGGAGGAGTGACATTGCCAATGCTTTAACTTAGCGAATTCGCATTCGCCAAGTTACCTCGGCCAGTTGTGTTTGTTTATATAAATGCATGTATATAGTATATATGTATATATGTATATATGTATGCTATGTATGTTATGTATGTTATGTATGTATGTATGTATGTATGTATGTATGTATGTATGTATGTATGTATGTATGTATGTATGTATGTATGTATGTATGTATGTATGTATGTATGTTTGTATGCGCTTAGCTTCTGAACAAATGTTTAAGTTTATTTGTCTCTTGATCCAGATCGCAATTTTTAATATATTTTCGAAATAATTATTTTTAGATTCAATGTCTAATTAACATCAATATCTCCCTGCAAAATGATTCGATGGTAAAAATAATAACAGATTATTGTAGCCGAAATCAATTGTAAGCGGTATATGTATATGTATATATATATATATATGTGTGTGTGTATATATATATATATATATATATATATATATATATATATATATATATATATATATATATATATATATATATATATATATATATATATATATATATATATATATATATATATATATATGTAACTGATTATAAGATTTAAGATTTCTATAACGACACGGGGTTATGACGATAGTAATGATGTTAAAGTCGATTTTTGTTGAACGCAAACGGATATACCCCTGCAAAATGAGTCGATGATAAAAACAATTACAGATTATTGTAGCCGAAATGAATTGTAAGCGTTTTCTATATATAAATTTATATGCATATATATATATATATTTATATATACATATATATTAATATATATATACATATTTATATATACTCACACACACATATTTATATATATATATATATATATATATATATATGTTTATATATGTATATATATATATATGTATATATATATGTATATATCTATATATATGTATATATATATATATATATATATATATATATATATATATATATATATATATATATATATATATATATATATAATAATATATAATTTTCCATGACGACAAGGGTTATGACGATAATAATGATGTTAAAGTCGACGATAACCTTGGTGATTAAAATGGTGATGATCATGTCTATGATAAAAAAATGTCATCAATGTTCGCCAAGTTCTCCATTTACCCATTGGCCTATTTATGTTGTTTTACGTTAGCTTCTGAATCAATGTTTGTTTTCTTTCTTTTTTTGGTCACGCGATACAGAACGCAATTTTCAATATATTTTTAATTATTTTTCTTCAATTGAACTCAGATATTTTGTTTTGAGCTTGATAGTAAAATGTTCTTCAAAGAAATTCAGCAATATTGATAAATCCATAGTAATTGTGATGATGATGATTATGATTAAAAAATGTCTTTAAAGTTCGCCTATGTACCCATTGGCCTCTTGCATTGAAGGTTTGTTCAGCTTGCAAATAAATGTTTGTTAACCAGTTCTTGTCTCGCCATACAGGTCGCAATAATCACAATTTTACTCTCAAAAGTTTTATAAGATGTAAGTATAATCCACACCATGCACTCCGATGAATGGTGTAATACTGCACCATACACTCCTTTAAATGGCTGTAGACTGCCCTATACTCTCCATTAAATGGCTGTAGACTGCCCTATACTCTCCATTAAATGGCTGTAGACTGCCCTATACTCTCCATTTAATGGCTGTAGACTGCCCTATACTCTCCATTAAATGGCTGTAGACTGCTCAATACTCTCCATTAAATGGCTGTAGACTGCCCCATACTCTCCATTAAATGGCTGTAGACTGCCCTATACTCTCCATTAAATGGCTGTAGACTGCTCCATACTCTCCATTAAATGGCTGTAGACTGCTCCACACTCTCCATTAAATGGCTGTAGACTGCTCCATACTCTCCATTAAATGGCTGTAGACTGCTCCATACTCTCCATTTAATGGCTTCAGCCCTAAAGACGCACCACACCTAGCAAACGACCACACTATATTTAGCCAACGACACACATGACAGGGCATGGAAATGTGAGCCAAGCCAAGCGTCGCATATAACCAGTTTGGGCGCATTGGTATGATTGAATCGGGTCATTTTAACTTCTTTCGGCTCGTATCCTGGTTACGAAAAACTTTCCTAATGCTTCGTCTGCAGAATCACCTGATACATACAGGCTGACAGAGCTGAAGAAAAGGTAACATTTTTTCACTCCACCCAGGTATGTGAACATTTGTTTACGCTCGTTTTGATTTGCCGGTCTTATTGATCTGCGTAATTGTTCGTTTAACTCGAGCGATCCATAAATTACTTTATAAAATTACATGTATGATCTGCTGGCCTGTTTATAAATAACATGATATAATTTTCGTTCATGCCCCACGTAATACAATATCGACCGCAACCCCACAACATACACCACCCCAACCCCAACATGGACTACCTGTCCACATCGACAACATAGACCACAATCCCGCATATACATCAACTCGACATCGATGTTCAACCCGTATCAACCGCTACACTACATCGACCGCCATCACACATCGACGTCGACCGCACCCCGACGGCGACCCTACATCGACCACCACCCAACATTACCAGCTACCCCACACAAACCACCATCCCTTATCAACTACCAACCGCATCGACCGCCATCCAAAATCGACCACCACCCCACATCTAACACAACCTCACATCGACCGCACCCCACATTAACCGCTAGTCCTCTTCGACCACCATTCACCATCGACAGCTTGCCCCCATCGACCACCATCCCACATCGAGACCAAAACCCTACATCGAACACCATCCTGTTGAGTGTTATAAGTACATTATGCCACAACCTTGTCTATCATCATAACGTGCCCCTCTCAGTCATGCCCACGAGTGACTTCGTGTCACCTGCCAGCCCTAACCCCATATCTAATAGCCACGCCCATCCTCCAGACCTCTGACCAGGCTACTGCATGTCCCATGAATCGACACTTCTCTCTCCATCTTTTAGGCAAAGTTCCATCTTAAATTCTACAGGCATAGTAATCAAAACAGTTTAAATTTCTTCTAAACCCTACGCCTGAAGTTCTTGTTCTTTCATCAACATCCTCAAGCGCGTGTCACCACACCACAGATTGCGATACGACAATCCAATATCCATATCCAACCCACATTGGCCATTACCCCACATCGAACACCGTCCCAACATCGACCACCATCCCCACATCGACCACCATCCCCACATCGACTACCATCCCCACATCGACTACCATCCCATATCGATCACCACCCCACATCGACCACCATCCCCACATCGACCCCCATCGACCACCATCCCACATCGACCACCACTCCACATGGACTACCATCCCCACATCGATACCATCCCCACATCGATCGACCACCACCCCACATCGACCACCATCCCACACGACCACCATCCCCACATCGACCACCATCCCCACATCGACCACCACCCCACATCGACTACCATCCCCACATCGACCACCATCCCCACATCGACCACCATCCCCACATCGACTACTATCCCCACATCACCACCCCCACATCGACCACATCGACCACCACCCCACATCGACTACCATCCCCCACATCGACCACCACCACCATCCCATCGACCATCACCCCACATCGACTACCATCCCCCATCACCCCACCATCGAATCGACCACCATCCCACATCGACCACCACCCCCCACATCAATATCCCTTATCCACCACCCCAGTCTACACCACCGAAATTAACAAATTCAATCGCCATGCCATCCACATCGACCACCATCCCCACATCGACCACCATCCCACATCGACCACCAGCCCCCACATCAACGACACATAAACGCCCCCACATCACCATCCCCACATCGACCACCACCCCCCCACATCGACCACCATCCCCACCCCACATCGACTACTCACCACCATCCCCACATCGACCACCATCCCCACATCGACCACCATCCCACATCGACCACACCACCCCACATCGACTACTACATCCCCACACATCCCCACCCCACATCGACATCGACTACCATCCCCACACCACCCCACATCGACCACCATCCCCACATCGACCACATCGACCACCATCCCCACATCGACCACCATCCCCACATCACCCCACATCGACATCCCCACATCGACCACCCCCCACATATCCCCACATCCCTTATCCACTGCCAGTACTTTAGTCTACTACGGCCACTCGAAATTAACTACCACTGAAAAATTCAATCGCCAGACTGCCATCAGGGCCGAGTTCAAGCACGCTACCATATTGTCGCATTGGCTTAATGGTGCTACAAGCTCACGATTATATTATTCAAAAGGACTCATTCAGTATGCACTAATCCGCTTTATAGCCTACCTTATGGGCGACGCTTGACATCAGCCCGTGTTTTGCCAAGTGTGCTAGTTTTGTCAACAGCAAACATTTCTGAATATCTCCACTGAGATTAAACGCTTTCATGTAGACATAAACCGGGTGATTAGAACAGGGATCACTGCTCCATTGCGTTCATAGTAAAGAACCTACATTTTTAGTTTGTGTTCTTGACTAAGATATGTATGTCGGCACGTTAGAGCAGTTGAAGGTTCTGGTCAACATTACAGCGAAAAAATATATTGTTTGTGCAGCCTACCATACTCGCTCTGGTCATATAATAGATGCAAGTGACAGCTTTTAAACAGTCATTCATTCCCCCCAAATATTTATTATTCAGCGAAGGTTCATTCAATGGATGGTAACAACATCAACTTTATCGCAGGTAAAATTCAATATACAGTGCTGTAATATAGCGTGTAATCTATACTCACTACAACACACACGTCACTTGTCATCTACATTCACCGTATTCAGTGCACTGCTTAGCCGACGCTGAGTGGATTTGAGCATACATTGAGTTAGAAGAGTAGCTGACTTCTGAAGAAGTGCCATTAAAATTTAGTCATTTTTATTTATTGGAAAAAATTAGCTATGCATTTCTAGTTCAAAACATTTTATTGAACCATAATAAAGAAGAATAGCTATTTACATTTTTAAGCAGGTACTTAATTGTTATAGCACTGACTAAAAAAAGTCTTGAGTTTTGATTAAAATACACCAAGCGTATTCGACCGACGAACGTCGATAGAAAGGGCGTTCCACAAACTTGGTGCGGCATTACTAAACGCACTGGCACCGTATGACGACATTTGTGGAGATTTTTTGAGATAATTGTCCATATATCGAAGATCCCTTGCAGGTTGGTTATGAGCAGTAAGTTCCTGTAGGTAGCTTGGCGAGGTTCTAATAACAGCCTTAAAGGTGAGCAGAAGAATTTTGTATACAATACGTTTTTCCACAGGAAGCCAATGAAGTGTACGCATGATGTGTTGAATGTTATCCCCGTGCTTTCCTTTTGCAACAAGGCGGGCGGCCGTATTTTGGGCGTGTTGCAATCTTGCGATAAGGTACAAATGGGCTCCGTACAGTAGCGAATTGCAGTAATCAAGCCGAGACGATATGAATGCGTGGACAAGAATTTCGGTTGTGGATCGGTTTAAGTACTTTCTTGTGCTGCCTAATATTCTGATTTGATGACAGAGAGATTGAGTTGACTTCATAACATGTGGTGTCCATCAGAACACCGAGCTTTCTGGCTGTATCTGATGTAGATACAGTCATATCGCCAATATTAACTGGACCAGACGACGACTGGCATTTGTACCGAGATGCGAAAAATAGAATTTCAGTTTTGTCCTTAATCAGTTTTAGAAAACAGTTTGCCAACCATGATTGTATCTGTCGGATGCATTCTTGTGATATGGTTTGTGCATCATCCGCATATTTTTGCGTAGGAGTAAATATAAAATAGATTTAGGTGTCATAAGCATATTGCCGGTATTGCAGACCTTGTTAATTTAAAAGATTCCCAAGTGGTGATATGTAGGCAGTAAATGATAATGGCCCTAGGACTGATCCTTGTGGCACACCACATGTTAGTTGGTGTGTTTCAGAATACCTTCGTTCAACACGGGCTCGTTGCCAGCGGTTTGAGAGGTATGACTTGAGCCATGCAAGGCATTGTCCATTCAGGCCGAAACTGTCGCGCAGGATTTCATGATGGACAGTGTCAAAAGCTGCGCTGATGTCAGTTAGCACGAGAGCAACAGCATGGTGCTGGTCAACAGCACAAGGAATGTCATTGTGTACTCGGAGAAGTGCCGTCTCAGTACTATGGGCAGGTTGGTAGGCTGACTGATACTTGTCATCAAGTCGATTGGCTAATTTATAGTCCTGAAATCGATTGGCTGCTAATCCTCTCTGTTAATTTGGATATGAAGCTCAAATTTGAAATTGGTCTATGGTTTTCATTAATTTAGGATCCGGATTGCTCTTTTTAAGCAGTGGTTTCAGGATTGCAGTTTTCCATCCTTCTGGCAGAGAACCAGAAGCTAGAGATGCATTATTTTAGCATCCATGTTGATAATGGCTCTAAATCGCACCACGCTGGAGCTGTCTCAGTGATATATTTACGTATTTCACTTACCTTTGCTTGTTTGAATTCACTTAGCTCAAAGTTACAACATTTTTCAGGGACCGCGTCTGGTGAGTTGCATTGCATCTTCGCTAATTCCAGTCGGATGGTATGTATTTTATATGTAAAAATACAGTGCCAATTTATCCGCCAAGATTTTGGGAGACAGGCTGGCCGGTCGCTTGGTCCCTTCCCTTGCATGTGTCAGTCTTTCTACAATCTTTAAAAGTTTATGTGGATCATTGGCGCTCTCCAATATCTCTGCCCTAAGACACTTATCTTTTGCTGCAGCACAGAGTGAATCAACCCGCCGACAGTCTGTAACAAAACTGTGTATGTCAATTTCAAGCAGATAGACAGTCCAACGTCGCGTCACTCAAAATGCGAAATTTTCGTCTGCTCGAATTCCGTTGTCCGTATCGCCGCGCATATAATCGGCCACTACTCATTCATTTTTAAAGATATTGCAAACCTTTTCAACACACATAATCTTACATATATTATCTCACTGTCCTCCAAAGCCCAGCTCTCTAGCACACTTCTTTGGCCCACAGTGGGCGAGTAAACAGGACCATGTGTGAAATGACAAATGTTGTCAAAACTTTTTTTGGATTTCTGCCATGACCATTCTATAAGGGGTGATATGATTGACTGCTATTTTCGGAATGAGCCAATGGGAATAGAGCTTAGATATTTTGCAGTAGCATCCATGAAGCATGACCCCAGTGACCTGACCTTGTTATAAGTTTCCATCTTGTTTCAAATTTGATCTAGGCGGGAGATTTGAATTGGCATTGAAAAGAAACTTAGATTTTAGAAATATTTTGAAAACAACCCAGTTTATAACAGGTATGTATGAATAGGTTATTTAAAGAGCAATAATTATCAACAAACTGTATTTCTGGCAACTGCCCAGCTCATCCTGAAAATCCCATTTTAGAAAAACCACCCATCCTGGGCTCTGCTGCCATGAAGACTGCATGTTGCCCATGTTCAGCCACAGGCACATGTCTGTGCTGTGCCTGTTGATCATGTTTGCTATATTACTTCATGAAATTACATGAATAAATGACTAGACTCTAAATCGATTTTTATAATAAATGATACTGACTTTTGTACATTCAATACAGAAAATTAAATTTAAATCTGGCAAAATTAAATTTTGCAAAGCTTTAAAATCCTGTTAAAATTTGCTGCTAAATTATTTTTGTGAATATATTTGCCCCATTATTTATTACTAACCACCTGATTACTGTAAAATACATTTTCACTGTACTGTTTTACTGCAAAATTGCTAAAAATAATAGTAGTTTTTATTTAAATAGCACTCCAGTGCTCTATAAAGGAGAGGAAGGAGTGTATGAGGTTGACCTTTATGATGATTATGCCAACAGAGATGTAGTTATAATACAGTAGTACTATAGTAGCAGAAAGATATTCATATAAATGGGTGGGAGGCAAGACTAGCCCCAAGTGGCAGTCTATATAGCGCCACATATCCATCCTATACCTCTGCGGGTAGGAACACATATCTGATGGAGACTACTTACTGGGGTGGAGAGAGGTGTTCTGAATGATAGTCTCTACCTTTTTATCATGTCAGAACACCTCAAGTGACCGTCACTTGGGGCTAGGACACTCTTGACCCCGGTCTGGTATCATTGGGACGAGCTGAGAAAGCATCCAAGCATGCACATGACTGGGGACATGGAGTTGCTCTTGCCTCGACTCTTGGTGACTGTATATATCCATGTTTTTGAATAAATTTAGACTTGTGCCAACCTCGTTGAGTTTCCATTGTATGGGGTGACTGTTTTAAATCTGAACTCCTGGGCCCTACAGCTGGGTCAAATTTATTGCGACTTTGTCAAAGGTTGGCAAGTCACGTATTTTGAAGTTTGTCGATATGGAATTTATCTGATTTACAAAGTCATTTGGACTGTTGCAGTCACTTGCACGATTCACAGCAATTTGGTGTGTGTGAGTGAAACTGTTGGCATGCTTAAATTACTTTTTAAATAATTGATGTCATACCGTTGAATCTATCAACCCTGCTTATTGGAACATCCCAATGAACTATTTGACCTGCATTGGTTGGGAAACTCATCTCTTCTCTCCATCCCGTATCTTTTAAAAATACAGTAGAACTCTGTCATGATACTCAGAATGCGACAAAGCGGGTGATATTCCTGTTGGGGTTTTCTAAATATGAAAGTTTTGTAAGACTTGCACGTATAACAACCTCACACGCTAAGAAACTTTTCCCAAACAAATTCAGTTCAACCTTTATCAGATCCACTGGAGTTGACTTGTCGGTAAACATCAATGCGAATTAACTGGTGGTATATTGTAGTAGCTAGTTGTATCTGCTGTGGGATCTGGTTATTCATTGCCTTGATTTAATGACATGACAGTTGGTTTTGTCACTTCTACCGGACAAGAAACTGACAGTTAAAACTTTTTAAGGGAAAGGGAAAGGAATGCATTAAAGATTTCTCGGGACAGTTACCACGGTGCAGGATGATGGTCGCCTGGTGGGAAAAGACAGAAGATCATTCCCGCGTTAGAGTAGGATGCGGAAGAGGTTTGGAACTTAAGGCGCTACAGTTAACTGGGTCACGGGGGTATCTGAATTGTTTGGAGGTCTTAACGGACTAGATGGGCGCATTCGCGCGACAGCGGCTATGAGTGGGGAACAGCAAAATAACACTGCTGGTGGTTTTATGATATCAATGGCTATTAGTGAGTGGCAGTTTCCCAATAGTAGCATTTAGAGGGGTTATGAATAAGTATGCAAACATTTGTCGATTCTATGATTGTATGAAATCAATATCTGTTATGCTTCCCAATGTAATGGGTTGGTGATAAGAGTTGCTTATGAATCTACATGAGACACTCTTAGCAGTATATAAACATATATCCCATTTTATACCATATATGGTGCATCCATGACTACCCAGTAACTGATACAGAAATGATCAAGAATGTATATAGGGATAATTCCATATACATTTATATCAAGACTGCCATCAAGGTAAAAAGATAAACTGAAATTGAAATGCAACATATCAATTGTTATAAAATAGCTCAGTTGACATGGACTTATTATGTGCTAACCTTTCAGCTTAAACAATTAACTTGCTCTATAGCATGCTATCTATAGTGACTTCAAAGGCCAATGAACATCATTTTCTGTATATAGTTGAACTTTATAAAGGATTCATAACATTATACATCAAAAAAAGTGTTCAAAATTATTGATGATGAGATATATCATATTGAGTAGACTCAGTAATTGCATGATAAGACATAATGAGTCAGCAGCTACTTTCAAGACTGATTTTTGAGCTGAAATTGTCATATCTCGTAGTACATATCTAAGGGGTAAGGTGTATGTACCATGATCATATAGGTGTTTTTTCACTTGAGCTTTTCACAGAGACAACTTAAGCCAAATCTGAACTAGTCACTGCATAGTTTGACAAATTTTCATGTCAATATCTCCTCAGGTGTAGCAACCACATAGATTTTCTTAATGCTCGGGATCCAAAATGGTTATGTATTGTATTCAGGATATCAGACATTCATAGAGTGGTTATTGAGTAAGTAAAGTATGGTTGTGCATGGGAATATACTGAAAGGACCTAATAATGGATTTGACAACCTTCATTAAGGCTTGTATGAAGTTTTAAGTCGTCTACTGTCCAAAAATCCACTTAATAAACAAAATCATCATTCAAATTAACGCTGATAAATTTTTGTTAGGCTCTCATTCCAAGAGGTCTTTGTGCTTAAATAAGGCTCCAATTACACTGATAAATACCTACAATTTACAACAATAACTTACACTAATCAACTATAGCCATTTGGTGGGGTTAAATGCACATAGTTGATGAAAATAAGCGAAAATACATCAGAAATGGAGAAAATGTGTGAAAAAAACAGCCTTTCGGGCCATCAAAGGTTTTTAAATATTGAAATCAGATTTTAGATATGAAGCATTTGATTTACAGACATAATAATTAGCAATTATATTCTCCACCATACAGCAATTTAACATAAGTTATTAAACATATATATTTCATTCTAGATTAAGCAGGATAGTTGTCCAAAATAGGGCCATAATTGGAAAAATGGCTCGGACACAGGTAAAAAAAGTCACTTTAAAGGAGGATTTCTTAGCATACAATTTCTAAAAGGAGGCCACAAATAACCAAGTTAAAGCTTTACATTTGCAAGTTATAGTTAAATGTTGACATAATTACACATTATAATCTCCTCATACTAGAAAGGCAACTTTTTCTGAGGCCGTGTCCAAATTGGACCCTAATTTTTTACTACAAAATATGCAATAACTTAATAACACAATATCCAATTCCAAAAAAGAAAGCAGTTTTGAGATGCTCACGGTGAGGTCTTTCCAATGAACTATTTATATATGCAATACAACCCTTCTGAATTTTTCATTGGCCACCCTAATATTGAAACTTGTATATTATACCTGATATCACCGTATATTATACTTGATACCATATAATATTGTACAGTCGGATTGAATAAAGGTGAGTGACATATTCATAAACAACCGGTTTTAAGGCTATTGACTTTGTTTTGATAAACGATAACGACGGTAGGTCTAGACTTTATGATTATATAAAAGAGTCAGACTAGACTACTTCTTTTCCGTCGTCTAAATCGATCATTCTTCGCCGTTTTATTCCATTTTCTGTCTAATGAACGCATAATAACATATTGTTCCCTTTTCCTGTAAGACACAAACTATGATCGCGATGGTACATGTGTACAATTATAGCCACTAATCTTTTTTGGCTGTTTGCCAGCCTTGAGCTGGTGGTCTCAGCTGAGTTCGCTAACAATTTGTTTTGTGGATACGCTTGAGTTCACCGACTTAGCTCAGCACGCCGACTCAAGTTAAGACGACTCAAGTTAAGATTCTTTATGGATACGGCCCCAGATCTCCTGCGGGCTTGCTTCTCTTCTCTGATGTCACAATTAAACCAATCTGTGTTTGGGCGGATAGTGATTACCCTGTGCTCCAGTGGAGCGTGCTTATCCAAAACGCATCTGAGCGTAGCGTCATACTTGTTGGAAAGATCATCGAGGCTTGTCGCGCACGATGGCTGTGTTACAATTGACAGCTGCTGAAGATCGTGTTTAAATGAAATCAAGTCAATGTTTTTGAGCTTCCTGTATGTCATTTTCTTACGGGTGGCGCTCGTTTTTTTCACACTAAGTTTCATGTGTATAGCTGCATGGTCAGAAATAACACCATGAGGAAAGATGGTAATGTCACTTACAGTGTCGTCCCCTGTTCGTGTAATTCTCCAACAATAAGCAGCTTTCCCTGGGCCAACATTTGTTTTTCCAGGAAAGCTACAAACTCACCCATAAACAGAAAATGAGAGAGCTTGTTCTTTGTGTTTGGTGGAGCTCGGTAAGCAACAATCAATCTGACGTGTTTTGTATTTGAGCGAATGGCGCAGTGTATGTACTCAAATGATTTGTACGTGCCTGATGTTCTTATGCTGTCTGGTCGAATGTTTGTCCTGTGAAGTATACCACCTTCCCCGCCTTTGCTTGCTTTTCGTGGATTGTGCAGCAAAGCAAAGCCATTCGGACAAAGATCATTCGCCAGTTTCTCCAGGTCGTAACCGCGTCTATGTTAAGGCTAAGATGTCTAAATTGTGATCCACAATATAATCCTCAAGAATGTCGGCTTTATTTCTAACTGATCTGGCGTTCAGCAGGCATAACATCGTAAAATCGTTACCTGCTCCTGTCTTAGCCACTTTCTGTATAGGGTGGCGTATGCATCCTTTGGGAGTTAGAAATTGACAATTTCTTTCTGGCAGACAAGCAAAAATTCCTCTCTGTTATAGCAAACTCTGGCGAGAGTTGGGGTCATAATCCAACGTTGACGCCGTAGAGGTGTCGGTTGACAGTCAGGGTCAGCGGAAGCAACATTAAGACTTTAAGTCAATTGCAATTAGTCTCCATGGGTGGTTGAGAAATATCTGCTTTCAGTTCACGCGTAAACCGCGCACATTCCTCGATTCACGGATTACTTATGCACAAAATAATCCAAAAATGAGAAGAAAAAACTTCCGTCTTTGTGCAACCACTTCCAATAATAACCCTGGTAAATGAAACGTGTGCTGCTAGTTAAGGCGCGCAACTTAATGTTTAGAACATGAATTGACGAAACTAAATGAATATTTGTTAACTTTTTTTTTGTCTTGCGGGTGCAAAGTTTAACATACTCTCTCCAAGATATTTTAAAATAAAACTGTTTGCTTCTTGTTTTTCTCTCGCGATACAGATCGCAATTTTCAATATATATTCGAAAAGATTTTTTTAATTGGAAGGTGTTGATGATGCGCAGAACCCAGAGCCTTTGTTTTCCCCTTGACCACAAATCAAGTTGAAGGTCACCAAAGAAATCATCAATCATCTCCCTGGCGAATTGCTTGATCGTGATTGATGTTGCATATTATGGAAACCTTATTCAATCGTAAACTTTTCGAAATATATGTCATTGTTTTAAATGTAAGTTTTACCACTCGTCCTAATCCATAATGCTTAATCAGTTGGTCAATTATGAGCCGATTTTGAAATCGTCTTCCTCATGCAGTTCGCCAAGTTCCCACATGTACCCATGGGCCTCTTGCGTTTAACGTTGGTTAGCTTCTGAATCAATGTTTGTTAACATTTTTGTCTCGTGATGCAGTACGCAATTTTCAATTTATATTCAACTTTTTCAATTTTGGGCCGATGTGGACATTTTTAAATCTTCCTGATACAGTTCGCCAAGTATTCCCATGTATGCATGGGCCTCTTCGCATTCGCCTAGTTGTGGCGACATTTTGAAATTTTTTCTTCTTCAATCGTTAGGCGTAAATAATGCGCATAACCGAGAGGTTTTGACCTTGACCTGAAACTAAGGTCAAGGTAATCAAATAAGTGGAAAACTAGTATCTCAAATAACTCCGTTAATAATGGTCGGATTGTTACATAATTTACATCATTGTGTAGCTCATTCTAATTGTGTAACTTTTTCTAAAATATATGTAGACATCGAACCAACGGTTTTCCCAAGCGCCTAAGGTCGAAAAATCGTGGTATCAGTCCGAATGACAACATTAGTTCCATGAATATTTTGAGCGCCTATATAACCGTTAATACATGTCCGATAATAATAAAAATTGGTCACATGTACTCAATGACATCTTAAGTCGGATTCCAAGATATCATGGATGTCGATGACGTCACTTTTGCTCATGAAAGCATCGAGTTTTAAAACAAAAGACACAAGTTCAATGATCAATACGTCCATGCTTTAGAATTAAATTTTAATACAGTTTACATATTCTGAATGTGTAATGTAATTGTAAATGTTTTCTAAACATATTAAATTGTAAATAATGCATCGTTAAAAAAATTCTCTGATAGCCAAAATCTCTAAACTTTTCAATTTCGCAATTAATTCACTAATTATCGTTATTTTCTAAAAGCTGATACAATACCAAACTTTGATAATTGACATATTCTTTCAAAATATTGTTCGTTTTCAAAGTGCGTTGAGTTGAAAGAACAAATTTCACTTAGTCAATTTTCGTCACATTTTGTATTTCTTATAAAATCGACAATATGCGTTCGACGGTTATAAAACGTGGGTAGTCCATGTCTCAGGTCCACACCACCGCACCTGCTACTGTTGTTGATTGTCTGATGAATATGTCCAGTTGATGCCTTTCCCAACATAACTATACTTGATGTTTCTCAGAACAGTGCGACATGTAAAATAAGGTCTTAATCGTCACTGAATGGCCTATGATCAAGTGTCCGTTTAAAGTAGTCGTTTTCTAAATGTAATGGCCTCTCCAGTTGTACAGTGAGACAAAAGGAGCGCATAAGAGCTGTGACGAGTAAACCATCATGCCGGCCGAGGCAGTTTTTACTGCCGTGCACAAAACATCTTTCTCGTTCGGATTTTAACTTCAGCGCGTGGCAGTCAACCGATGGCGTATGTGGTCCTAGTTATGTGACGCTGAATGGCTTGTGTGTCTACAGTCATCCACATGGAGCCCGGCAATAAATACTTCTTCGTCAAGAATGAGCGCAACGGCCTCGTTCTCGACGTCTATGGGGCGGGTACCGATCATGGAAGGAGGGTAAAACTTCCTAGATGTCACTTAATGCAGCGCATAAATTTGTTACATATAGAATGACCTTTTCCCATGAGGTCAATGCAACAGCTACCAACGGTTTGGCTATTTCAGGTGATCACATTGCCTCAGAAAGATGATGGCTTTGACAACCAGCTATTCTTTGAGCACCCGATATGATGATAATGATGGTGATGATGGTGAAAAGGATGATGATGATGATAATGATGATGATGATGATGATGATGATGATAAAGATTGAATAATTTCTTTCCAGTTAGCATTAATAAGTAGTAAATAATTACTTCTCATTACCATTTACAGAATCCTCTCTTCTAATTGTTGATGGTTTTCATATCATTTAATTTTCCTGAGCGCGTTATGATTTACAGCTAACATTCGTGTGGTTCATGGTTTTAGGGAGGCACCGTTATCGATGGAACGACATAACTGAATAAAACAGATTTCCACAGTAGATCATGAATATTTCATGGAAGGAGGGTAAAACTTCCTAGATGTCACTTAATGCAGCGCATAAATTTGTTACATATAGAATGACCTTTTCCCATGAGGTCAATGCAACAGCTACCAACGGTTTGGCTATTTCAGGTGATCACATTGCCTCAGAAAGATGATGGCTTTGACAACCAGCTATTCTTTGAGCACCCGAGGACAGGCACTATACGTCCCAAGCACGCCCCTGACATGGTTCTGGATGTACCGGATGGTGAGTCGTCCACTTCCTGGTGGGTCTCCCGCATGATGATTAAATAATCTGGTGCTCAATGTTACTGACCTTCATTAACACACGTAACGACCAATGTTACTGACCTTCATTAACTCACTATGTGCTCAATGTTACTGACCTTCATTAACACACGTGATGATCAATCTTACTGACCTTCAGTGACTCATTATGTGCTCAATGTTACTGACCTTCATTAACACACGTGACGATCAATGTTACTGACCTTCATTGACTCACTATGTGCTCAATGTTACTGACCTTCATAAACACACATGACGATCAATGTTACTGACCTTCATTGACTCACTATGTGCTCAATGTTACTGACCTTCATTAACACGCGTGACGATCAATGTTACTGACCTTCATTGACTCACTATGTGCTCAATGTTACTGACCTTCATTAACACACGTGACGATCAATGTTACTGACCTTCATTGACTCACTATGTGCTCAATGTTACTGACCTTCATTAACACACGTGACGATCAATGTTACTGACCTTCGTTTACTCACTATGTGCTCAATGTTACTGATCTTCATTAACTCACCTGGCATTCAATGTTACTGACCTTCATCAACTCATCTGGTGTTCAAAGTAAACCCACCCACTGCTGAATGTGACTGGTGTTGATAATCCCACTCGGTGATAAATGCTATTGGCAGTAATGAGCCCACCCACTGGTAAATTCGATTTATGTTGATTAAACTGCTTTGATGCTCAATTCAACTGACGTTTATTAACCTACATGGCGTTTATCCGCTAAACGTTGTCTTTACTTGCAGTGATAAATTCACTTTGTATTAGATGTAATTTAGGGTGATGAACCCACCTTGTCTGGTCAATCGGCTTGCGGTGACATGCCGTAGGATAATCGTTGGCATTTTTATCCAGTTGTACTTCCCTTTTTAACCATTTATCCCAGAAGACGGCTGCTCAATCAGGTAAACCTTATTTCTTCAAATTCGCCCCACTTTTCGAGGCGACATGAAACACATGTTGGTATGCTCACCTCAACTCAAACCCCAAAGGCACTTTGTATTTAGATTATCTGCTCCAACCCCTCATTACTTACCTGTAATAAAAAGACAATGAAATGGTGAGTTAGTACGCATTGTATTTGCATTGAAGAGCGCTATGTGCTAGTCGTCTTTTCTGGAAATAATAACAGTGTAACCTACTTAAGAGATGCCAACAATGAAAAGTCTGCAATGACGATGCCATTCCAAATGCTTTGGCGAGTATATTCACGGGCATTTCACCCCTAGCCGATTGATTGGACCAGGCTCAGATCGGTGAAGTGGTGTGTTACATAGATGAACCGGTTCCACTCATCCATGGGGATCCCATTTACATCGCTACAGAAGACACCCGAGTGATAGAGCATCGTGGACTGTGGCGACTTGTATAGTCAGTGTATAATGCTTCGATTTACACCATTTTGTAGCTTAATTCAATTGCAAAAAATCACTAAGTATGACCAGTTGTAAATAACTAAAAGTGGTCCCAAGCGCCCCAGGTTGAAAAATCGTGGTTTCAGTCCGAATGTCAACTAAAGTGTCATGAATATTTCGAGCACCTATAAAACCGTAAATAGATGCCCGATGGTAGTAAAAATAGGGTCACATGTTCTCCGTGACAGCTTAAGTCGGATCCCTAGATTTCATGGATGTCAATGACGTTACTTCCGGTCACGAAAGCGTCATTCTTTCCCCAAAAATGACACAAGTTCAATGCTTCATATATCCATACTGTAGAATTCGATTTTAAAACAGATTAGGTATTCTGAAAGTGTAACGTAATTGTAAACTTTTTCGTAGTAAATGTAGTTGTAAATAATGCAATGTTAAAAAAATTCTAGCAGGTCGATAATTTCTGGTAGCCAAAATCTCTTAACTTTTTAATTTCGTATTTAATTACCTAATTATAGTCCCATCGTAAAAACATTTTCTGAAAGATTATTCAATTACCAGACTTCGATAATCCGCATATGCTATCAGAATATTCGTCGTATTCAAAGCGCGTTGAGTTGGAAAAATAAATTTCGACATTGACATTTATCGTCAAATTTTCGATGGCTTATATAATAGTAAATATGATTGGTAAAATGATTGTGACTAAGATGATGATTAGGATCATGATCACGACAGTTAAGCTAGGATAATGATAACATTGTGTATGATGTGGATGGTGATTTTGATAATAATCATGATGATGATTATGATGACAGTAATGATGAAGATGAAAATGGTGATTCATATGACATCGATCATGATAATGATATTGATGATGGTGAAGAGGATGATGATGATGATGATGATGATGATGATGATGATGATGATGATAAAGATTGAATAATTTCTTTCCAGTTAGCATTAATAAGTAGTAAATAATTACTTCTCATTACCATTTACAGAATCCTCTCTTCTAATTGTTGATGGTTTTCATATCATTTAATTTTCCTGATCGTGGTCATGATGGTATGATCATCATTGTCACCATCATCATCATACACATCATCGTCGTCACCGTTCGTAGCATCATCATAACAATCATATGGTGTGTGTTCTGGTTATCATCATCTTTATTATTTTTCTATTGTGGTCATTGTGTCAATATCATCACAGTCATCATCACCATTATCATCATCATCACCATATTCATTCATCAAAACTCTTATTCGTGAAATTATGAATTAACATCTCAATTATCCTTCATCGCTGCATTGTTGGTTCTGCATGGTCTTTATTATTATAATAATGGTGCATGTATTGTGATTATGAAACTCAGCAAGTTGTTGATAGATGATGACAGTATCATATTTATTTCATGATATATTCACCACCAGAGTATCCATGGGTATACAAGCTGCTGTTGCACAGCATAAATAGATTGGCCTTGATATATTTATAGAAAAACAATGTAATCAAATTATTTATTTGCTAAATTTATTCCAATCATTTTAGCTATATGTTTAACGTTGGTTAGCTTCTGAATCAATGTTTATTAACGTATTTGTCTCGCGATACAGAACGCAATTTCGATATATTTTTTTCAAATTAAAGTTATCGAAGATGTGCAGAGCTCATAGGTTTTATTTTGACCTTGGTTGTAAACTAAGGTAAACGTCATCGAAGGAAATCTTAGCTTCTAAATAAACGTTTAAGTTTGTTTGTTTCAATATATTTTCGAAAATATTTTTTTAAATGGAAAGGTAAATTGATGCGCAAAACCCAGAGGTTGTGTTTTGATCATGAACGTAAACTGAGGTCAAGGTCATCGAAACTAATTTTAAATCATCAACAAACTCCTGGAAAATGATTCGATCCTAAAACCAGCTTATTGTAGTTAAATTGAATTGTATGCGTTTTCTTTATATAACTAACTATGAGATTTCCATGACGACAACGTTTAAGATGATTATAATTATGTGAACTACGATTTTTGTGATGAAGATAACCTTGATGGTTATAATGGTGATGATTGCTTCATCAAAGTTCGCCAAGTGCATGTATGTATGTATGTATGTATGTATGTATGTATGTATGTATGTATGTATGTATGTATGTATGTATGTATGTATGTATGTATGTATGTATGTATGTATGTATGTATGTATGTATGTATGTATGTATGTATGTATGTATGTATGTATGTATGTATGTATGTATGTATGTATGTATGTATGTATGTATGTATGTATGTATGTATGTATGTATGTATGTATGTATGTATGTATGTATGTATGTATGTATGTATGTATGTATGTATGTATGTATGTAGGTAGGTAGGTAGGTAGGTAGGTAGGTAGGTAGGTAGGTAGGGTAGGTAGGGAGGTAGGGAGGTAGGGAGGGAGGGAGGGAGGGAGGGCGGGAGGGAGGGAGGGAGGGAGGTAGGGAGGGAGGGGAGGTTCGGGGAGGGAGGGAGGGAGGGAGGGAGGGAGGGAGGTAGGTAGGTAGGTAGGTAGGTAGGTAGGTAGGTAGGTTATTTACACAATTTTTTAGCTTAATTCCTTTGAACAATTTCACAATATATGAATAATTGTAAAAATTGAAATGTTCTTCGTGTCAGCTTAAGACGCATCCTAAGATTTCAGGGATGTCGATTGCGTCACTTCAGGTTGCGAAAACGTCAAAGTTTTTAATAAATGACACAAGTTCAATGACTAATATCTCCGTGGATAATAATTCGATTCAATTAACATATTCTGAAAATGTAATGTTACTATAAGTAATATATTTAAATAAAATTCTTTGATCGCTTATATTATCGTAAAAATCAGTCCAATGTTCATAAAAATTGTAAGTTGCTGTCATGGATAGCGTCTACCGTTTGAAGATATTTCTATGTTTGTCGATGACCTCACTTCCGGTTTCAAACGGATCAAATTTAAAACGGGACTGTTATGTGAAGTTAAAGAGTTCAGCCCCATATTTGGAACGAGGTTGCCTAGCAAGCCGCTTGGCAACCGCACCTTGGAAACCAAAAGTGTTAAGTTATCAGACTTTCAGTCGCTACGCGGCGCTGTGGTCACAGAAAAAAGATCCTTACTTCGGCTGTCGCCATTTATGTTGTCGGACATTACCCTTCCTGCTTGTCGGTCTAATGTGTGCACAATTATGCTCACAACTTGAATGAGTGAAGATTTTATGAAATATACATTATGTAACAAAAGCGGAAGAATACACATCGATAGCGAGGTAAATCCAGAGCGCGTTATGATTTACAGCTAACATTCGTGTGGTTCATGGTTTTAGGGAGGCACCGTTATCGATGGAACGACATAACTGAATAAAACAGATTTCCACAGTAGATCATGAATATTTCCAGTCAAATAATAATGTTAAAATCTTATCAATATAATTTCCATCATGTAAACTCTGCGGCACAAATTAGAAGATGTCATTACTTACGTCTGCGTTAATCGTAGTAATGTAATAACGAAATGATCCCTGACTGCCTTATATGCAGCTGAACAGTCTCTTTAAGACGTCGTTTCTCCGTCGTAGATGGTCGTATCGTAAATTTGTTTCCACTGAAAGGAAACCTATTTAATCCTGAATATATCAATAAAATACATTGTATTGTAAATTATCCATTGTTTTTTCACAACGTAAGCTTGAACTATAGCGGGAGTCCCTTCTGCAGAGTTTTTCACTGGTTTGTTAACAACAAAGGTCGCCGCTGCTCACTGCTCGCCTCACGGGCACCACCAGTCGTATAGTTTTCTCATTAACTAAGCCTTATGTGAATAGGAGCCTTCACATTGTCGGATTCCCGTCGCGGCCGCCAGGCGGCGATACTGATTTTTCACCGGAAATGGGGGCATGCTTTTCCAAAACACAAAGGCAATACACGACGCGGAACGTAGAGATTTAAGCTGTGATGAATATTCGTCGTTTTATGCTTGATACCGGTGTTATTTTGGAGAAATTGTTTAGGAATATCGGTCTATAGACTATATAGACTGCACAACCATGGTTTACTTGTGCCGTCGTGGACTGCAAGGTCGATGTTCACAAGAAAACGATAAAACACCCGCGGATGACAGTAAAGTTTCCGTCAGTTGTATTACTGACGTGAAAACTATATAGACTGTGCAATTGCAATTGCCAGACATCAAAATAATCAAGGTGATAAGCCGTGCGACATGTCACTTCATCAGGTGGTGATGCTGGATTAGACTTTGCATTGGTATTGAAGTCTGTCGCTGCAAACATCATGGCTTCCACCAAACGACAACACCACATAAAACAAAACACAAAAAAAGTTAATATTGTACCAGCAAGTCTTGTATACATATTAATGAGATGTGTGGCATATCTGTATTCAACTTTCTTAAGTTAAATATTTTAATTATATAAATTAAGAATTACCCTGTGCACTCACATCCATACTAACTCTACGAGCTCAGTTTTCTTATAACTCGAGCAAGGAATTCCCCTATATTTGAGGGAAGTTTTCAGCTGGGGTTACTATTTCGGCTGTTGTTCGTGGACACTCGTTCAGCCATCATCAATGATCATATATTTGAATAATGGATCTTATACACTTAACTTATTACAAAGTACTCAATGAAATATCAATTTGGGTCTGAGGTTATTATTTTACAGCTCTTGTTTGTGCAGTCATGTGTCTATCATTCACTCAATGCAAACACTGATCGGGTTGTTTGTGTCTATCATTCACTCAATGCAAACACTGATCGGGTTGTTTGTGTCTATCATTCACTCAATGCAAACACTGATCGGGTTGTTTGTGTCTATCATTCACTCATTGCAAACTCTGATCAGGTTGTTTGTGTCTATCATTCACTCAATGCAAACACTGATCGGGTTGTTTGTGTCTATCATTCACTCAATTCAAACACTGATCGGGTTGTTTGTGTCTATCATTCACTCAATTCAAACACTGATCGGGTTGTTTGTGTCTATCATTCACTCAATTCAAACACTGATCGGGTTGTTTGTGTCTATCATTCACTCAATTCAAACACTGATCGGGTTGTTTGTGTCTATCATTCACTCAATTCAAACACTGATCGGGTTGTTTGTGTCTATCATTCACTCATTGCAAACTCTGATCGGGTTGTTTGTGTCTATCATTCACTCAATGCAAACACTGATCGGGTTGTTTTGTGTCTATCATTCACTCAATTCAAACACTGATCGGGTTGTTTGTGTCTATCATTCACTCAATTCAAACACTGATCGGGTTGTTTGTGTCTATCATTCACTCAATTCAAACACTGATCGGGTTGTTTGTGTCTATCATTCACTCAATTCAAACACTGATCGGGTTGTTTGTGTCTATCATTCACTCAATTCAAACACTGATCGGGTTGTTTGTGTCTATCATTCACTCAATTCAAACACTGATCGGGTTGTTTGTGTCTATCATTCACTCAATTCAAACACTGATCGGGTTGTTTGTGTCTATCAACATGATCAAGGGAGAGACAGGGGTGAAAGGGTGTTCCTTAATGAGCCAGTTAGGACCATTATCAGCGGTGTGATTTCACACTTTGTACAGACGCACAAAATGATGTCGTCATAGTCCTATCCCACCCGACGCTGCGCCCGCGACATAGTACGCCAGGTCACCGTGACGTTTTATTTTCATATTGGGTTAAGAGCTGGACAAAGAAATCCCAGATGTGCGTTCATTCCAAGAACTCCTATCTATCATTTTCAAGAGTTCACTAGGCCAGATTCCACGAAACATCTCATCTAAACCTGGTGGTGCATAAAAAACGCTACATCACAACATCAGAGTGTAGAGGTCCTGTCAGTCGTGTTGCCCATCGTATTTCCGTGTGTTGTTGTTGGCTACAGATTTGTCGCAAGTTTGAAAAATATAGGCTTTGATGGCACACTAATGTCAATATCTTATGCGGAGTTTATAAATTTTTCTCAGTTTTATTCTGACGCCGATATCACTCATTGAAGGCGGCTCTACAAGGGTAAATACCGTTTTCTATTTCTATTCCTTCGCCCCGTAACGCTTCAAAGTTAGTGGGCAGCAAATGAGACACCACCTGCGTACTTGGATTTCGTTTCCACTGGTAAATGTTTGGATGGCGATGTAGTTTCTTCTCACTCCTCCACAGATTCTGACAGGTAAGCACAAATATATGATTTGACGTACAGGTAAAAGTTTTGATGTAACTTATGTAGGTTTAATTACAAGGTCTCGGCGAATTTTGTGCTCGCTACCGGAAACACACATAACAAAACAATCACATCCATTTCTTATAAAAATGACACAGCACACATTTAAATATCAATTGAATACATCATTTCTTAGGTGACTTCTGTTTAAACACTAAAAGAATCACTTACTTGATTCGCAGCTAGCGTCAACACCGAGACGTTCACTTTGAATTGTCTGGCTAGTCTTTCTACATCTTCAAGAAGAACACCCGCGAATGTTTTTTCCTTTTGTTTTGGGTTAGCAGTCTTAAACAATTTCTTTGTTGGTTTTCTAGACGTCTGATCTTTGCTCCTCTGTGCAAGGCGAGGACCCTGAAAAAAGTTTGTGTCACTGTGGGTTGAGCGTTGTTTAAAGAATCCAACTCTGAGTTGGCCTGTTTGGTTTCATAAGCGTCCACGGTGGCGAGCAACACCGACATATACACGTGACTGACATCAACTGTCAGTCATGTATGACGCATACCTTTTCATTCTATAACTCAGGTATAGAAATAAAATCATACTCACTGGTTTTCAATTAAACTTGTTCCAAACCTACCTCGACCTCCAAACCTACCCCAATCACCCAAACTACCTCAGCCACCAAACTTACCCCAACTAACCACCCAACCTACCCAAACCACCCAACCTACCCCAGCCACCCAACCTACCCCAACCACCCAACCTACCCCAACCACCCAACCTACCCCAACCACCCAACCTCTCCCCGACTACCCAACCATCCTGACCACCCAACCTACACTAACCACCCAAGCTACCCATAACCAAACCTACCACAACCAACCACCAAACCTACCCCAACCACCCAATATACCCCGACCACCCAACCTACCCCAACCACCCAACCTACCAGGCCACCCAACAACTCTGACCACCCAACCTACCCCATTCACCCAGCCTACCCGACACCCAACCTACCCCGCTCACCCAGCCTACCCGATACCCAGCCTACCCCGCTCACCCAGCCTACCCGACACCCAACCTACCCTAACCACCCAACCTACCCGGACCACCCAACCTTCCCCATCCAACCAACCATCCTGACCACCCAACCTACCATAACCACCCAACCTTTCCCAACCATCCAAATTTACCCTGACCATCCAATTAACCCTGACCACCCAACCTTCCCCAACCACCCAACCTTCCCCAATCGCCCAACCTACCCCAACCACTCAACCTACCCCAACAATCAAATCTACCCCGACCACCCAACCTACACTAACCATCATACCTACCCCAACCACACAACCTACACTAACTTCCCAAGCTACCCATAACCAAACCTACCACAACCAACCATCAAACCTACCCCAACCACCCAATATACCCCGACCACCCACCCTACTCCGACCACCCTACCTACACCAATCACCCAAGCTACCCCAACCACCCAAGCTACCTCAGCCACCCAATTTACACTTACCACCCAACCTACCCCAACCACACAACCTACCACAACCAACCACCCTAACTACCCCAATTGCCCAACCTACCCTAACCACCCAACATACCCCGACCACCCAACCTACCTAACCCGACCACCCCAGCCCATAGCATCCCAGTCACCAACTAATTTGTTATATCCAGTGCATACATTTCACCTGGCCCCATATTTTACAACAGCAATTTTACAGACAGCAATGTCTCAATATTTTCACGTAGCTCAATAATGACCATCCCTCTGAAATCATAAAAAAGAATCCAAGTAGCCAACATACTCAGTGAAAAGGAATGATACTGCCGCGGGCTGCCACGCCCACTTCAAAGAATTCACATCGGTTTACAGTCCCCTGTCGGCCGTGCTTGCAGTTTTCCTCGATGGCGAGCAGGTTAAATACTTGTTGTGATTTGAGCTACTTGAAAAAAATACCAAGTGCAGTTCAGTTAACTGCAAGGTGTGTACGCCAAGTCCAATAAGGCTATTACAACCAAACAGGTATCTTCTCTACACCAACAGGCTACCACAGACTTGATTACATCTCCTACATTCAGTCGTAAATGATGGTTAAGAATTGCTGTACCAGACCCATGGTCAGCATCCTTCATTCGACTTATATTTTGAACAAAAATGCCTGATATTACTGCCGGACAGCACAAGAGGACAACCCCATACGTGACAAACTAGCTGACATTAACACAGTAAATCCACAACTTCTGTCTAGCGATATTAGGCACCCAATCCCACCAACAAATGACCATTCAAATGCCATGCACAGGGAGCCATCTGCTTCAGCCCACACTCTAACAAGAGGCTTCCAGGCGTTAATTATTGTTCTTCGATGATCAATTGTCTGGGTAGCATCTGGTACCAACCTAGGTGCAGCTGGCGGCTTCATGATGGGTAGCGCTGACAACGACCGTCTCCATTCAGCCAGGAAGGTGAAGAACGCGACTCGGGTATCGCCACTCGCTCCACCACGGAAGTGGAAACCACTGGCCCATTGTACGTCCACATGAACGTAATCATGGGTGCCAAATTCCCTCTAAGACGTATAAGTATTGCAATATTATATGAATGTGGACACACCATAAAGACCACAACTTGGCGATTATCTTTGGTCATACATTCTTTGGAAAGCAGTTTTTGTCCTTGACTGGCGGAAGACACTTCAGCAGTTGATGATTCTCTGCGCCACTATGCGCCATAACGAGGCTGAACAGACCCTCCCGTCGAGCGGCAATCAAGTAGTCACTGCAAACCCGGCGTTCATGATCAGTTAAAATATTTCTTCAGTCAGATATAATGGGAACCAGGACAGTACATTATTGACGACTGTTCTGCTAATGAGTCCCTGACCTAGAAGGATGAAACGTAATCTGTAATGGCATTTAGCGGAAGGCACGCGGGGCAAAGTGTGTGGCAGCTTACTGCTTACTCAAATGTAACGTTGAGTCTTTTCACCACCAGTGCCCTGTTTTGCCTAGCTCTACTACACCACGCGCTTAGCAACAAGTACCCCCGGGGGGGGGGGGGGGCACTTGGCCTTATTCTGGATAGGGGTGTGCCGCGGGACCTCGAAAACCCGTACCCGTCGTACAAGGTCAAAATGGCCAAAAGCATACCCCGTCGTACAAGGTATTATGCGAATGTATAACCCCTCGTACAGATTGAAGCTCAAAAACATACCCCGTCGCACAAGTATGTGGCCAAAAAACCCGTCGTACAAGTCAAGAGGCCGAAAAAACATACCCCGTCGCGCGGCACATATGTACTACCTCTATACCATTAAGTGCCCCCCCCCCCCGGGCAAGTACCCCGGCCTCCTACGTAGAGACACATTGTGGACCAAGTGATGATTTATCAAAAAACCTTTATTTGCCGTAATATTTGCTTAAATTGTCATAATTAGCAAATAGTTGTTAATGGAACAACATAATGCGCTTCCTGTCAATGTCGGTTAATTTCGCTAAGATAGGACCATATTCAGCGTTTTCGACAAGTCGACCGTTAACCCCGAACCGATTTCCAGTCTCCAGGCTAAAGTTAAATATTTGGTATTGACTTATCACGTACTGCTCAGCGGACATGGGACAACGAGATGTCCTGTGTTATAAATAGATCATCCAATACGTCACTGATAAGACGGTAGATCGCCGAACAGTCAACGACCACGCAGCCCAGATTTCGTCTGCGCACTGCCCGAAAACCGCCTTGCGCGCTCAGCTACTTACGTTATTAACACTACCAATATGCACATGAGTCATGGCACATGCCGAGCTATAAGAAGACACTTTCATGACGCAATGGTTTTCGAATAGGAATTTCCCCTCATAAATATTCAACATTCCTGGTTCAGCGGGAAATGGTGGTGAGAGGGCTTGGTTCTTGGTAGCCGTGCACGACGTTTATTAACGTCGTGCAAAGATCGTAACCGAATGCGCGTGAACGATACATGAGTTCCAATTATACACGATAATTACACAAATGTACGTATGAAGAATAATTTTTCACATAAATGGATGTTTATTAACAAGTTGAGTTAGTTTACGTGTGAGATTTCGTCAAAGGCGATTTAATCCGGCCACACAAATTCTGAAAAGTTCATGTTTATTTTGAACGACAAGATCGGTTTCTGCGCGCATGCGCAGACAAGGTTCTTCGCAAGCGAACTTTTTCTTTCTGAATTTTATTATTTAAGTATATGTGTCATTTTGTCAATGATTATCTTTTGGAAATATCTACTTTGAAGGGCGATATGTATTCAACGATATCACATTGACATTTAAAAAAAGATAACACATTGATTCCCGCAGTCTGGAGGGGGCACTTGGCCTTGTCGTGCGTAGGGGTGTGCCCCGGGATCTCAAAAACCTGTACCCGTCATACAAGGTAAAAATGCAAGAGCATACCCCATCCTACAATAATAAGGTCAACAAAACCCGTCGGGAGGCCGAAAAAAACTTACCCCGACACATGTATACTACCTCTATATACTTAAGTGCCCCCTCCCCCGGGACCTGCAGCCACATGGCGAGTGAAAATGAAACTGGGTAATGTGACGTCATATCTCCAAAACTGGGGCTGCCGTGAACGAAAGTTGTGATTCTAAAAGTTCATTTGACAATTGCTAAATAATCACGAGACAGTGGATAACCAAAATAGTCCGGTTCAGCGGATATTCATCCCATTTGTCGACATATATATTTACGTAAGTACACAACATTGATGAGAAGCTATATGCACGCAAAATATAAAACTTGCCACACGACCCACATATCCTCATGTTGTTGTTGTTGTTGATTCAAAATTTAACGCTGTTCGGCTTCTTTTGGCCATGTACAGCGATCATATCCTCAATCACGACGGTATATATTTATATTACCGTCGTGCGCGGCTAGGTTCTTGGTAAACTGGGAATTTGGCGGTGAAGAGGTTAATTAAAATACTTCCAAGAAAAGACTCGTGAGGTGGCTGTGAATAATATGAATGACCGTCATTCAGAACGGCATGCTGTGAGTTATCCTCCAAATGAGAAGACAGCATGGTTAGTTAGTGCCAACGACTGACCATCAGACGGACAAACCTACTGCTCATAAGGCGCTTAGCACATCAAGTTCAGCAGTGTCCATTGTGGAGGTAGCGGTGATTGCCGTGCTGCTCCACGAGTATTTTAGACTAAATGTTCAGACATATTTTGTTAAAACTTAGCATGTATGGTTCTTCAAGGCGTAAATTATAATGAAGTTGTATATCAGCTGCTTGGCAGCCTTGTCATTTGGCGGTAGCGTCTAGCCTTGTCATTTGATGGTAGCATCTAGCCTTGCCATTTGATGGTAGCATCTAGCCTTGTCATTTGATGGTAGCATCTAGCCTTGTCAATTGGTGGTAGCGTCTAACCTTGTCAATAGGTGGTAGCGTCTAACATTGTTATTTGGTGGTAGCGTCTAGCCTTGTCATTTGGTTATAGCGTCTAGCCTTGTCATGTGGTGGTAACGTTTAGCCTTGGCATTTAATGGTAGCGTCTAGCCTTGTCATTTGATGGTAGCGTATGGCCTTGTCATTTGATGGTAGCGTCTAGTCTTGTCATGTGGTGGTAACGTTTAGCCTTGGCATTAAATGGTAGCGTGTAGCCTTGTCATTTGATGGTAGCGTCTAGTCTTGCCATTTGGTGGAAGCGTCTAGTCTTGCCATTTGGTGGTAGCGTCTAGCCTTGTCATTTGGTGGTAGCGTCTAGCCTTGTCATTTGATGGTAGCGTCTAGTCTTGTCATTTGGTGGTAGCGTGTGACCTTGTCATTTGGTGGTAGCGTGTGACCTTGTCATTTGATGGTATCGTTTAGCCTTGGAATTTAATGGTAGCGTCTAGCCTTGTCATTTGGTGGTAGCGTCTAGCCTTGTCATTTGGTGGTAACGTCTAGACTTGTCATTTGGTAACGTCTAGCCTTTTCATTTGGTGGTAGCGTCTGACCTTATCATTTGATGGTAGCGTCTAGCCTTGTCATTTGGTGGTAGCGTCTAGCCTTGTCATTTGATGGTAGCGTCTAGCCTTGTCATTTGGTGGTAGCGTCTGACGTTGTCATTTGATGGCAGCGTCTTGCCTTGATTTTTGGTGGTATCGTCAAGCCTTGGCATTAAATGGTAGCGTCTAGCCTTGTCAATTGGTGGTAGCGTCTAGCCTTTTCATTTGGTGGTAACGTCTGACCTTTTTATTTGATGGTTATGTCTGACTTTGTCATTTGGTGGTAGCGTCTGGCATTGTCATTTGGTGGTAGCGTCTGGCCTTGCTATTTGATGGTAGCATCTGACTTTGCTATTTGATAGTAACGTATCATGCATCAACTCACCTTGCCCCACTACGATGACCAAAACGGGCCACTACAATAAATTCTCGCTGAAGATATAATGTATGTAACTTTATCCTTCTGTGTAAATCGACTTTCATTTAAAAAATCAAGAAAGTGGTTAAAATCGGCGTCAAATATTGTCTTTCTTATTTAAGGTAAAATTTTCCCATTTATCTTGATTGCATGTGTCAGATTGGATATGATATGACTCAGATCTCCCGCATTCGGGTTAAACTGATAACAGGTGTGTGTCCATTTAACGTCTTTCTTTGACATCGCGCATGAAATTTGGGCCATTTCATCCTCGCGTAAAAGAGTAACTCGTCGAGTTTCAAAACTCCAAGTCACTTTACAGCTGGAGGGCGGTGCTGTATTGATATCAAATCGTTATTCGTCCGACTATGCACACCAAACATTCGCCAGTTCTTATCTAATACCTAAATCTTTCGATTTATGACATTCAAAGAATTCGTTTTAGGGTCCGCTTAATTTTTCCAGGTGCACCTGAGTGGGAGGGGTTTGGGTTGGGGGAGCGGGGGCATAAACTCTTCGCCCCACCTCACGCTCTTTCTGCGCTACGGGTGTTTGTAAACGCGCGCTAGAGCAGTTTTGTAACTCATAAACGATGTTGTCACGAGCAGGTTTAAAAACTGCATATAACTCGTTCTGAGGCTTTTCGAGTGATATATTGGTAATTGCGGACTTAAGTACGCTATGGCATTACTCTTTAAAGGTCAACTACAACGATTTTCATCATTTCTTTATAATGTGTTTCAAATTGAAGATTAATAACTCTTAAACCAACGGGGACCCATAATTCATTGCAACGGCATGCATAAGTACTAAAAATCCACCGATAAGGTTTCATTCGGTAGAAAATACGAAGCCATCTTCTCGATGCCATTTTGCCTCAGTTGGCCGCTAGGTGCACGTTGCGTGACGTCATTCCTGCTGCGCTGCCTCCAAGAGAATTTTACTGCGAGCGAACGAGCGAAGCGAAAAACGATTGTTTGGATTTTAAAATTACACCGTTTTGACAAGCCATGTCGTCTTCTGATGAAGTTTACGAGTCCCCATAGCATAACATTGGGGCAAATCATGTCCATGACTATTTATTTGAGCCAATACGGACGGGAGTTGAAAAATCCAAAGTCTAACTCAATAGCCCAACAGACCAAGAGTCGATCGGGTACTCCCTTCTTGAAGAGGGAGCGTAAGCTTCACTTGGTTCATAAGAGCTATAACTCAAGGGTCCGCTTCGGATGAATAATCAACAAAAGATTTCGATGAATGGTAAGTTTTAGAATACCCTTCCCAAGCTTTAATGAACTATATTAACTGGTAAAAAATAATCGTTAGTTTCATTTAGCCAATAAATTTACACATTCTGTAAGTTGAGGATGGTATGTTGACAGACCTAACTACTACAACAAATAGTTCTTGGCTAGTGAATGTAGCTTTGTCATTGTACCCTGAGCACATTGAATATTGTGGACAGATGTTTGCATGCAGTTTATAAAGTATTTTCCTTTTATATTCATTCATTGCACCACAAATATAAATTTGCAATGACTCTTTTATTATTTCTCTAACTTAGGTGTAGATGTCATTACTGCATCCCAATGGACACAGCCACAGAAGTTTGGAGAGAGTGATGGCTCTAACGGAGGAATGGACATGCATCACCAAGCATCCCAGATTCCTGGCTAGCTGCATGAATAAAAATGTGCTGGAAGTGTCCAAATTTGAATCTATTAAAATGGACAGACCTGTTGGAGATGAGGTCTCTACAATGAGTAAGTTAGCCATTATTGCTACCAAAAAGGATGGTTTGAGGTTGAACAATCATATTTATTACAAACGGTAAAATATTCAGTGTTCATATTGATGAACTACAATATATTTTACATAGCCAAGAATAAATAATGCCAGTTACATGAAATCCAGAGGCAGAGCTTACAATAAAATTATGAAGTGAGGGAATGGTTGACAAATGACAATTGTTTTTTTAACTATACAACTTATTTTAAAACCATAGACAACTAATTGACATATTGCTTCAGATTATTCAGGTATCTAGCTTACCGCCAGTTTACACTCTGGATATGGCACAGACTGGGCAAAAGAAACAGGAAAGTGCTGGCAGCCTGTGTGGTAACAGCTGCTAGAAAATCCTTCCCTGACCCGGGCGGCAAATATACTGGTTATCTACAATGGAGCGGAAGATTTCTTGGTCAGGTTGAATCGACACCTGTGAGCACCTACGAGAAGATCCTTTTCAGGTTTCTCGTACTGGGAGGCAATAGGTGGTGGGACAGTCCTGTCATCTGCAAGGACCTCAGCAAGTCTGTAGCTTGGGTATTTTTGCCTTAGATCAAGCACCTGATGTACATAGTCTGAAGCAAATCAATGATATTCATATTTTATGATAGTCATATAATAAGTAAGTTATATTAAATGCCAATTTTTAATTGGGTAACAATGTTTGTGCAAATGAAATTTATTCAGATTTTGGTAATAAATGTCAAAATAACATGTGTTTCATTTTAGATTAATGCATGTTCACACCAAAAGAAATTGGTACTTTGACAGGCTTGGGATTTTCCCATACCTGAACATGTTCAGTGTTCTAATAGCACTACTGCCACTAACAAAAATCCCTGAAGCCATAAACAAATTCCCTGCGGGCATAGCTCCTGTAAAAAGTTGGCAATCCCACATCTTACGTTGTCCATTCATGCCGATTTGTTCAAAACAAGCAAAACTCCCCCGGTATCTTTGATTCTGACTAGGGCCATCCTCCAGATCAACACCACTGTACATAAGCATTCTGTGAGCTAAATTTTTCTTCCATCAAATAAAACCCTGTGATTACACTACAAACAAAACAATATTTACCTAACAGTTCTTCAAGCGCCATGTCATTATCAGTTTCCATCTCAGCATCATCACTTCGTCAGTGAAGTCATAGTCAGGGTCAGTTTCCATCTCATCATCGCTGTCCATCAGTCCATCAGATTCCTCCTGGGGCTCATATTGGGTGCCCCTGGTGACACTTTTGGTGAGATGGGCCAACTTGGGTACCTATTGAATATTTCTTTATCCCAGGAAAGATAGAACTCTGTGTCTGTAGAGACTTGTCAGCCATCTATGGTATCAATACAATAAGTATGCTACAATTTCATTCATCATAGCCTTTAAGGGTGTAAATGTTTACAAATTGACTCTGAAAAGACACCTGGATACATACAACAGAAGTTATCCCTGCCAATGCATTTCATCATATATAATAATGCAGTTGCCTCGTGACACTCGCCAAAACATTTGCCTGCACCCCTAATGACAAGTGAGAGCAAGCTTCACATGGTCGGCAGACGGCAAGGCACTCACCCCTGGTGTAGCAAACAGCGCGGACGCTGACAGGCGAAGTTTCTTCGCCTAGCCTAGGTCGGCAGTACTTGAGTGTGACACCTCAGTCTGTGATTCACCACTGTCACTTGATTTGTCTATCTGCTCAGCTGCCAATACCATTTCGGAGCCTAGGTTTCTTACGAAATCCTAGACTTCTGAGCAGCTCTGGGTCAGTCTCATAAGCACTTTTCTCGAAATGATCAGAACATAGAACTGTCGTATAACTATAACTATAAGGGCAGGACTCCAGTGTTCACGCTTGACTTTCGACACCCATATGCGGCACATATGTCTTTTAGAAACAAAAAAAATTACGCCTGACTTCTCATTGTTCCGACAACCAAACGCACAACAATAGGGCATAATCCACACCAAGAAAAGCACCAGACCGTGAAGAAAGACGAGTTAGTCACACGATGTCAACCAACCGGGAAGGCTAAAGATGGCGATGAATATTCGCAAACAACCTGAATGACGTCACTGTACCGAGCGGTATCTTGTCAGATTCGACGTGGGAAATATACATTTAAAAATCATTTTTCTTAAAGAAAAAAAGCGCGCAGTCACCTTATTTTGGTCATGATACCCTTTTAAAACATAGAACTTTGGAAAAATGGAATAAAAAAAATCTTTGTAGTTGACCTTTAAATGGCGCGTGAAGGAAACAGATGCTGATAGAATATTACTGAACGCATTATGAAACCCCTGTCTGTCTGCCTGTCTATCTTGGTCTATTTCTATCTTTCTCTCAGTTAGGCCCTGTCCAGACGAGCATTTTAGATCGCACACATTGCGCACTACAATCGCTTTGTCCATACGGTGGCTATAGATATTTTATTGCAATCGGTTTCTTGCGTACGGCTCAAGAGCCGATACAAACATCCGCCTTCTCGCGTACGTCTGGACATGTATTCCCATCGCAATCAACCGTTTCATTTCAATCGCTTGCAACCTTTACCCCATGTGACAAAACTATTGGTCACGTGGTGCATAAAATGGCGCTGCCCACGTACCAAGCTTGGTTCTACACTTCACATCGAAATATTTTAAAAGACAAACGCGACTTGAAATGGACACAAGAAGAAGAAACGTAATTCTAGCACAGAGGACTACAGCTATAAAGTAACAGCGGCGAATAAGACGGCGACTACATGTCTTTCTTGCAGCTCAGCGTCACTCCAAAAGTTAGAAGGCATTATAAGGTCGAGATAGTGTAAGATACAATGAATATAAAATTAGAATGAACAGTGAGGTGAGATAAATAAAACAAATATGCTCGTTTTCCCTCCAGGAAGAAGAATTATCACTTCTGCACATGCGCAATGGTTATTTTCAGCGCTCTGAGCGCATTCGATTTTGATCGATCGCACGTGTCTGGACAAGGAACCGCTATAGCGTGCGCATTCAAACCGCATTCAAACAGCTTTGTGTCTTACTGTCTGGCCACACCGGAACTGAAAACGCTCACAAACATTAGTCGCATACATGCAAGCGCACACAAACCGATTGTTACATGGACGGGGGCTAAGACATATTCGGCGATTGGGCCTACGTCTCAGATGTTAGTCATTTTCATAGAGAATGACGTCATCAGCAGTGAGGCGGTCATAACTTCGTTGAAGCTGGCGTGCGTAGCTACACATCGGCACAATATCCGCTTATTGCTAGTCCTGCTCCTATGTTTCATTCTTTTGTCACTCCATCAAGCGTAGAGTATGTATGAGTATGTATCGTGGTCCACTTGCAGCATCTGGGGCTTAGACCTCCAGAGTTGTTGCTCCCTTAGACGGCCGTATCGTTACTCCTCGGTCGAGTGATTGCCATCGCAACAAAAATATATGCGATTTGTTGATTTGTACGCCCAGTGCATCTACCCCTGACCCCCTCGCCCACCCCCTGACCCCACCCACACGTAACCTGGACGACCATCTGAACCACACTTAAGGATTTCACGAAAACGTCGAACGCAGTTCTCTATGAAGAAGGAAATTTGTCATCAAAAGTCAATCCAGTTTCTTTTAAGGGCTAGAATGCTACAGATCAAAGGCGCGGATCAACTGTCAGAGGCGACCATAATGAGCGGTGTGACGTCACATAATCTTCCTATAGACTACCAACATGGTGTCTTCATAATCTCATCACAATATGACTAGTGATGCCTTACTCTCTGTCTTGTTTCTAACGATATGCTATAGCCCCAGTTGTTCTCTAAATATCGTGATTTTGATATGCATATTTAAATGAGGTAACCGAATAAATATGACCTCATAGACAAGACTAGAATGAATCCTACAGGGATAAAGGAGCTTCTTTGTAGCCCTATTGTCCTGTTACTCTCGCTTGCAATACCAATCATTGGCTGAATACAGAAAATATGAATGGTTTCTCGGAGTAACAAGTGGCGAGAAGTTACAGGCGGATGTGAATCGAGTCTAGGCGGAACATGAGTAGCCTTTGAAGTCGCAGTTTTGTCGCAATGAAGGACACATTTTGTTTCATCCGTGAATGTCATTGTTCTCACTGACGTCCTCATTACGGCAGTGGCGGGGGTGGCGCAACTTGTTATCATAAACCTAAGTCCTTCAACCGTCTCTTAGCTCCTGGGCTCCTGCACAGAGCATACAGAGCCGTTCATTACATACAGAGCTGGGCATTGCATACAAAGCTGAGCAGTGCATACAGAGCTAGGCAATGTATACAGATCTGGACAGTGCACATAGAGCTAGGCAGTGTTTTTAGAGCTGGGTAGTGTATACAAAGCTGGGCAGTGTTTTTTTTTAGCTTGGTAGTGTATACAGAGCTGGGCATAGCATACAGAGCTGAGAAGTGAATACAGAGCTAGGTAGTGTATACAGAGCTGATAAGTGCATACAGAGCTGAGTAGTGCATACAGAGCTAAACAGTGTATACAGAGCAGAGAAGTGCATACAGAGCCGAGTAGTGCATACAGAGCTAGGCAGTGTATGCAGAGATGAGAAGTAGTAGTATAGGTAATAGAGGTTCTGGCACAGCGGGGGACGTTCTTGGGACCACCTCCACCCACCAAAGCAAATCGCCCACACCCCATATATCGAACCAGCCAGCAACCATATTTCCAACAGACTACGTTTCGGCCAGCCAACCCCAGTAGCAGGTAGCGAACACCCCACGGCAAACGTCGGTCCCCCTAGGCCACCCTCCAGGCCCCCATATCCATCGTTTGCGAGCGCGCACACCCTTCGATCCCAACTTACGTCATGGGACCGCCCTTTTGAACAAGTGGGATCTCCATGGAATACAATGCCTGCAAAGAACGCACTGTCGAAGAATGCATACCAAGACATCGTTTCTTGGGCAGTAGGCTAACGAGAGGCCAAGAGTCAATACCAGATAGGGGCCCGCAGATACACCCGCAAATTTGGGGTTTTTCATCCTCGCGTAAAAGAGTAACGCGTCGAGTTTCAAAACTCCAAGTCACTTTACAGCTTGAGAGCGGGGCTGCCTTACGTGATGTCACAACTCTGCGGCCAATCAACCGCTAGACTACACCAACATGATTTGTGTATGTGGGCACATTTTGTCAACAAACTCGTCCATAAATGACATTATAAGGGAGGCCATTATCTATAATAATAAGTAAAGGGAAGAAAATGCATTGCTACTATTTCACTGAAACTGGTTACACAAGTTCATACGTGGTGTTCTCAATATTCCACCTGTCGCATTACAGAGCTACCCTACAACAATAGGCTCAAGTCATGAAACATAGTATACGATCATATTATGTTGTTACGTTTTTATTTCAACTTATGTCGGGTAGTGATATATGTTGACGGTAGCTACTTGGTACCACAAGATAATTTAATTGGTCAGTTGCCATATATACTCAAACTTATGACCAGATGATGGAAGGATGGAAACATTTCTATAGGGTGCTAAACTAATATTTTACCTTCTGCATCAAACCTTACACACTGTGGGTGGCCTTCAAAAATAATTTCATATCAAATTATTCCCTCATATTGGTCAGACAAGTAGCTAGCTAAATATAGCCAACATAGCAGATGGACATTCCTTAGAAACGATATGGTTCACGGAACATTATTTCAAAAGCCTGGGGGCAGGGTGATGCATTCAATGTGTCCATCTTATAACTGGTTCAAATATACATTCTGCCTCACTTGAGTAATTTTCTTGACAACATCTCGACATCTTGTGGGCTTATTTGTTTGCTTGGCAAGGATCACACAGGCATTAACTTTATTACGTATCAGTAACCATGCCATACAGATTTATATGATCACTTTCAGTAATATATGTCCCAAATATGAAATATGGAACCCTGGCATATAAACTCTTTGGTTAAACACTGCATATGTACGACAATGATTATAATATCACTCATGATGAGTTTCCCATTAACTGTTTTTGATACTATTAAATGCATTAAACGTTTTAATAAGGCCTTAAAATATAAAGATGAATTCACCTACAAAATAACCTTTCATGGACACATCTTTCAGCAACTTAAAACATTTTAAATATGAAACCAGTGGGATTTTACTTTTATGCACCATATAGGAATGCCCTTTTATACACTATGGGGAATGCCCTTTTACTCACTCAAGGGAATGGCCTTTAATATACTGTAGGGAATGTCCTTTTTACACTCTAGTGGATGCCTTTTACACTAGGTAGGGATGACAGTTACCCTGCTTTGGTCGCAGCTCGGCAATTTGCGCAAACCTTTCGTGTGATATTAGTAAGAAGAACGAGTGACACCATGATCACTGTTCGAGCGATGTGCTATATCGACGGTGGGTGGAAATAACTGATGACTTCTGATGCCACCCTCCGACGTGAACGATTCCTTATTTGATCCCTTATGACCGATAATATCCTGTAAACCTTGGCCATATTCGGTTAAACCCGGTCGTGTTTTAATAGCATGGGAGAAGACCCACACCCTCACTGGAAGCTCGCTGCTGTACATGGTCGACGTCAGCAACCAACCAACCAACCAACCAACCTCTCAAAGCAACTAGCCAGCATATCACGCGCAGTCGTCAATACGTCATCTTTTTTTTTAAATGATAATTTTGATAATATGGGAATTACAACCGGCCTTACGAACTCAATGCAGAAAGTTCATACGTATGTATTACCATGTGTTGTTTGCAATTGTTAGAAGAAGAAATCACCAGTCGGTTTTCAAGCAACACTTACTTTGAATACCGATTCAACCGATGTCAACCGAGTACAGGATATAAAGGGAAGAGGATGTATGTCAAAAAGATTGACGCGGCGAGCGAGGCGCTTCTGGGAAGAACTGCATTCATTCTAAGAAATGAGATTGACCAAGGTCCATCAACGCATCCCGCTAACCCCAGCGTACTGCGCATCCCACTAGTCGACACATACAACATACACCACTAGTCGACACATACAACATACCCCACTAGTCGACACATACAACATACACCACTAGTCGACACATACAACATACCCCACTAGTCGACTCATACAACATACCCCACTAGTCGACACATACAACACACCCCACTAGTCGACACATACAACACACCCCACTAGTCGACACATACAACATACACCACTAGTCGACACATACAACACACCCCACTAGTCGACACATACAACACACCCCACTAGTCGACACATACAACACACCCCAGTCGACATGAACAGCGAGTCGTCCTTATTAGATAGGATTTCTTAAAATTAGAACTACGGTCCGAATTGATTCCCGGCAGTTTTAGCCGTGCACGACGTCTTGTTGATATACTGCCGGTCGACCGGGGCCACCCCAGTTAAGGCTGCATTATGGCTGGGCGCCCCTCAGTGTCGATTTGGCGAGCACTAATCCTTTATTTGCGGTTAACTATGACATGGACTTTTCAAACGAACAAGTGTTGCGCTGGGACAGTGAGGGATTGGGAAGGGTGCGTAGTCGGGAGGGGACATGGTCGGGGAGTGTTGTAGCTCGTCGAGCTGTCTATCATGGCTTCACCTCGCATTCGTTTCAGTAATATACAACATAATTTGTCCGACTGGTTCACAAACTGAGAGAGTGCATGTGGTCCAACACGTACTTGCAATTACCACGTCTACGATGGGTCAGGGGTCAAGTTTTCTACCAGAAGAACTTTTAAAAGATGTCGCAATCGAATCTCGTGTGAGCTATGATATGTGGTTTTGTGGAAACAGCCAGAGCCTGCTGGCCCGCATGGCTCAAGGCGAGCGCCCTACAACCATCTCCCCGACACCTTCCCCCCACACACACACTCGTCGGCATTCGAGACCAAACGCGCGGTGATTTCCAAGAAGCAGACAATCCGGAGAGTGTGAATTCGTGGAAAGCGCGCTGTTGTCGTAGTGTCCAATCGATAAAATTCCCACCCCAGTAGTGCTCGCTTCCAAGAAAAATACCCTAGTGGAGATGAAATTGCCACCATTTCCCAGAACTCCAAGATAATAATCAAGTTTTGTGTCGAACCACGGGAGGTCAGCGAGCAGGGACAGCATTTGCAACAAACGCGGCCAAGGCACAGGAGGTAAGTTATTCGCTCCTATTCGCGTACTGAACTCTCCGGTTAATCAGACTGGTCGTTCAAATCTCTTCCTACTAGGATAATATTAATGTGGAATTGTGTAGAGCATGACAAAAGTAACTATTCTGATTCATACCTGAATGATTCAGGCTGGCGTCAGTTATAAGGACACACGTTGGCGACATACGCTGAAGGGTTAATGGGTATCATAGGAAAGGCCGTCGTGTCTTACTGATAGGAACAGTGTGGCAATGTGGCAAAACGGATCTGGTGAGAGTGAACGAGACATCCACAGATAATGATGATGACCACGTGACTGGCGGGCTGCTTTCGTCATCCGTGAGGCTACGGTTGTGAGGTAGGCAATATGTACTAACATGAAGCAAGGCGAGAAACGATGTGCTGGCTCTGGGCTTTAAAGCCACGAGCTGTCTACGAAATGACCCCGATGTCAGACAGCACCACACCAAGCTACGATCACATCAACGTGGCAAATAGCGCCAATGTTGGTGGTTGTGCTGCGATTTTCGAGCGACTTCTCGGTGCTTATCATAGTTAGAGCAACAAGCGTACCTACCTACGCTGGTAGCCGGTCAATACGGCGGCTTGACCTATGCTTGGTAATATATATAATCTACATAGACTACAATATAGTTCTTAGGCGGTTTTCTTTAAATGCGTGTCATTTTAGTACAGAAAAATCAACTGAACTTTGGCCGGACGCCTCAAATTATGTAGTTGTTGTCGCGCGTTTGACGACGATGTCATAACATGAGCCGCGTCGACTTTCGTAGCGACGTCTGCGCGTGCGTCACCAACGGGTATCCGCATTTCCGACAAGAGAGCGCGTGATTAGCGTCCACCTAGGGCGCGTCGTTCATGGAATCGTCGGGCCGCATTCAGTTTAAGCCTTGTCATCACAATTATCGCTGCCATCATAGTTGGGTAAACAACCTAAATAGAGACACAGATCTTGATGTGTGGAACATTCACATTATTCTGCATATGTTCTAGGAATTGAATAACAATATATATCGGTTAAATCACATTCATGAAAACAAATAGCTGCTATCACCCTTTTCAAATGTCTATAGTGGTATTCAAAGTGTTCATAGCTACGAAAAGAGGGTCCACTCCTACTTCGAATGCTGGGATCATTTCCACGAGGGGACACCACGCCCTACTTATAATCAACAAAAAGCATTATTGTTCAAGAACGAGGATCGAGACGTCCGTGCACGAAATGTTAACCAGCAAATTCAATGTGCTGATAAGAGGAGATGTTACGACAATAAACAGGCGTGGACACATATTGTCGGACAGAGATGCTAGTGAGCCCCCTTAGTATTGCCAGGGCTCTTTGGAAGTACGCCAAAGGGGTCGCGGGTTCAGCGCTAGCTGTTGACCGTGTGCACAATGACTTCTCCACTTCTTCATTATTTATCATTCACTGACAAGATATGACTTCAGCCGGTAAACATTAATCTGTGTCCGTGGTGCACCGGAGACCATTGGGGAATGTATTTATAGAAGAATGTTGCTGGGGAGGAGTTCTGTCATTGCATGTTTCAGTCACGTTGTTCTCGCGTGTTGTTGTTAACCCTCGCGTTGTTGATGTTTTCTGCAGAATTGATTTCGTCTCCACCTTTCCCGTGAACTGCCCACAAGCCTGCCCTAACAGACGCCGATCGTGTTCAGGTCCACAATTACCCTGCCCTAACAGACGCCGATCGTGTTCAGGTCGACAATAACCCTGCGTTTACGAAAGCAGGAAACACCCATCATGTTAACATATCTCTTTATGGACATGGTAGCCAGTAAATTCCACTCATAACGACGTCCACGGATATTTCGACCTCTTAACTGACCCGCTTTCTACACTTTGTATGATTATCCAAATGGTGCTGACCATCTGGTCCACACACACAATGGAAGGGCAAGACGCGCCCCTTGATCTCAGCCTCCAAGGCCGAATGGGAGCTATTTCCGCCAAACAAGATGTCCCAATTCCCCATTCGCCATCACCGGCGGAAGACCAGCATTGCCCTGTACTTAACCTTTGCGTCAAGCGACAAGACTCCTTTCACAGTGCTGTAACAGACTCTATCAAAACAGAAAGCACCGATACAAGAAACATAGCGGTGAAGATCGAGAAACAGAATGAATACCACAGTCAGGAAAGCCCTAGCCACCTCCTGTCTGGCCGCCTCCCGCCTGGCTACCTCCACTCTGACCACTTTCCACGAGGCCATCTCCCGCCCGGCCATCTCTTGCCCGGGTACCTGCCGTATGCAACACAATACACATTGACAAACTGTCTGGATCCGATCCCAACGGCGACCCATCGGCCAAGCACCGATGAATTTCTAGCAAGTCTAAGCAGCACTCGAAGCTTTTCCGGAGCTGCCATAGTGGGAAGCAGATCTGATGACAGCGAGGCGTCTCAAAATATGCTGCTTTGCAACAAAAAATCGCCTTACACAGAAGAGCGGGGCATCGAGACTAGTCCTAGAAGATCCCTTAACACATCTTTATCATCAATGAGCAATAAACAGCGCTCTATGGCGGCGCATGATCCCGTGATCATGAAAGGCACGCGTGAGCAAGAACATGTCCACCAGAGGCGCCGATTTAATCCCATCCGAACGAAAACGACGCTACCTACGTCATTCAAAGTGTATCCCTCACAAAATACAATGCAGTCATCTCTGTCGCCTTTCTTCGAATTGTCACCACAGCGTGTTGGCGATTTGACGAAACTTGAGGGCAATAGCAATCGGAATAACTTGTGTGGGGGAAGGGTTGTGGGTGAGCTACCCGGGAAAGATCTGTGTTTCTGTCGGCGTTCGTCAGCGGAGTTTAATAACGGCGCCGTAGAGGACCTCTGTCACGTCTGTATTATGACAAAACAAAAGGCCACCAGGAATTGCACGGAAAAGGAAAAACTTGAAAGGCCCTGACGCACTTGCGCCATGGATGATGTTGTCACTAGGCTAATACACCCTGGTGCAATGGTTGAACTCGTCACAAGTTTGTGACGCGCTGGCGCTATAGATGAAGTGATCACAAGGTCGTTATGCGCAGGCGCTACAGATGAAAAGGTCACAAGGTCAGATGCGCTGGTGAGTAGATAGACTGGTCTAAACGTCGTGATACTCTGGCGCTATAGATGAACTTGTCACAAGGTAGTAATTCGCTGCACCGCCATGGCGCTATGGATGAATATGGCCAGGATATGAGCCTCAACAGGGCTGCCATGGTTGTATTCTCAAACATTCGACCGATTCCTCCCCAGCATTCCATATTGCTCGGACATAAACAGCAGCAACAAGCTCCCATCTCCCCGGTGTCCTCCGCCACTCTTGTCCTGTGGTGATATTTCGTTATCAAGATGCAAATTCGAAAGAGATGGAGATCTGAGTTAAATACATATTTGAGTACCAACTCGAGGGAGCCAGTAAAATTACCATAATTGCACAATGTTTGTTGTTTGAGTGTAAAAGAGACTCGTGGGTGCATCCGTTAAAAGGGCCATATTTCGTATTTTGTGTGTTCAATTTGTTTGCTTGATTTACAGACACAAAAAATGCCGGCAACAGTCCAGGTAAAGGACTGCAGTATTCAAAAATAAAATGCAGCATGCTATATATTCCATCGCCGAAAGTATTTTAGATTATGGAAAAAGGAAGAAAAGAAAACGCAATTCCAGGAAGTTTGTTATCACATTGCCTTCTCAAACAAGACCTTACAATCGAACCATTGCTTCACATATGCAAGTGCTGCGCATGCATGTACGCACATTTACCTATATATATATATATATATATATACATATATATATATATATATATATATATATATATATATATATATATATATATATATATATATATATATTAAGAGGGAGAGAGAGATAGTAACATCAGCGTTCATTAATGCGTCTCATACATAATCACCCATAATTTGTTTTCAACTTCCAGGAAGTTGCCACTTCCATCAATGTAACACACAATAATTGTAATTAACACGTCATTACACAGGTTTACCTATTTCTGGCATTGTCTGTGGATGTTTCATGGAATTAATTACTTCATATCCGAGCATAACGGCCACTAACAAAGCCACACGTCGAAGAAGGTGGGTTGTGTGGTGTAGCTGGGTTGTGTAGAGTAGTTGGGTTGTGTAGAGTATCTGGGTAGTGTAGAGTAGTTGGGTTGTGTGGTGTAGCTGGGTGGTGTGGAGTAACTTGGTTGTGTGGTGTAGCTTAGTAGCGTGACGTAACAGGGTGTTGCAGAGTGGCTAGGTGGTGTGGTGCTCGTTTGATATCCTGATAGCAGGTGGCACATATGTCACAAGTGGAACTGGGAAGCTTGTTTTTTTAAAAATTAATATCAGCTGTAGGGGGTTACTCCATCAACCTGATGACCGAGAGGGTACGTTATGATGATGGATAGATTTGTTGTCAATTTGGCACATAATTTGGCACTCAACAAAGCTCTGGATAAACAGGGAACATTTGTCCTGTAATGCATATACAGTTGACTGAGATGGAAGAAGACAAGCAAGATAACCATGGACCATAAAGATTGGCTGTATCCTTGGAATCCTATCGATTAGTTTATTTTTGTAACTTATGGAACTGTGAGTTACGTCCGTAAAAAGCAGATGGGAAATCTTTACTGACTGCACGTTTGATCCGTATTATGTTGTCGGAACAGTTTCGTTGTTCGTTTGTGCTGCAAAATTTTTTATAAAGTATCTTTCACATTGTCATGGACGCCTGAGCAATCATTCCAGAGAGACTGAAGGAATGAAAGTGACTAAGAAGAAAATCAAGATGGCCACTGAGAGAAACTTAGAAAACTGTGATGAGATTAATTACAATCATCATCATGATATTAGCCATCATCATCAAAGCCATCAATAACTATCATTAATGCCATCATAGTCATCAGCATCATCATCATAGTTATCATTTTCGTCATTATCACCACCCTCACTGTCATCATGATGATCTTCATTATGATCATTATCTCGATCTTCAACATCTTCATTATCATCATAATCATAATCATCATTAACTTTAAAGTGTAAATGGGCACCATGCTACTAATTGAAAATTTCCAATTTACGATGCTAAAACTGTTCAATCCATGGAAAGGAGCTATTGCAATTCTCGTACACTAAGAAGAACGAAATCACAGACAAACATACGCGTTCGTGGCCGACTTGGTAAGACATGACTGTGGTGTGAGAGAAAAATAAAACCTTAGAGTTCTGGGCATGATTGATGGCTACAATTTAACAAAAAAATTGGGGGTTGGCGAGAATAGCGACCTGTATCGTTAACATGTACAACACATCCCACTACTCCACACATACAACACATCCCACTACTCCACACATACAACACATCCCACTACTCCACACATACAACACATCCCACTACTCCACACATACAACACATCCCACTACTCCACCCATACAACACATCCCACACTCCACATACAATCCCACACTCCACCCATACACACATCCCACACACATACAACACATCCCCACACACTCCACCCATACAACACATCCCACTACTCCACACAATACAACACATCCCACTACTCCACACATACAACACATCCCACTACTCCACACATACAACACATCCCACTACTCCACACATACAACACATCCCACTACTCCACACAAACAACACAACCCACAACTCCAAAGATACAACACATCCCACTTCTCCACACATACAACACATCCCACAACTCCACACATACAACACATCCCGCTACTCCACACAAACAACACATCCCACTACTCCACACATACAACACATCCCACTACTCCACACATACAACACATCCCACAACTCCACCCTACAACCATACTCACAACAACACATCCCCACTCCCACACTCCACCCATACAACACATCCCACTACTCCACACATACAATACATCCCATTACTCCACACATACAACACACCCCACTACTCCATTCAAACAACACATCCCACTACTCCACACATACAACACATCCGACTACACCACACATACAACAAAACCCATTACTCCACACATACAGCACATCCCGCTACTCCACACATACAACACATCCCACTACTCCACACATACAACACATCCCACTGCTCCACACATACAACATTTTCCGCTTCTCCACATTTAAAGTGCACCAAACTACTCCACAAATACTACACATCCCGCTACTCCACACATACAACAAAACCCACTACTCCACACATCCAACGCATCCCGCTACTCCACCATTCAACACATCCCACCTAATTTCCCATATGTATGTCATCCCACTTCATTTTCAATGTGCACAGCAATTCGTCCTTATTAGATACGATTTGTATAGATTATAACTTCACTCCGAATGAATCACCTCCAGTTTGGCTACATCACACCCACCCCGCCCCACCACCACCCATCTGGCAATATGGATTGCGAATTCGTGGAAAGCGCGTTGTTATTTTTCTTTCCAGAAACACGATGAGGCTATATCACAACCCTCCCCTGTCTCCGCCGCTCCCGCTATATGCTTTGTGTGCCACACTCTTTTACATGCAATCATCAAATTACCACCCTCATGTTCGCGTCCAAGAAAATTACCCCAGTTGTGGTAAAATTTCCACCATTTCCCGGAACTCCAGACCAATAACTAAGTTTTTTACAGCTATATCATAATATAATGTGGAATTGTGTAAACACATAATTTGAGTCCCGATTGAAATTCATACATGAATGATTAAGGTTGGCGTCATTGATGACAACATACGCAAATATAACGACACAGTTTGGATACATTCGCCATCTTTGTAGACGCCATCTGTCTGGAATTCACCAGAAGAACGATAATAGACACCTTCCATTGTTAAAATGAGCATTACCAGAACATATTTCGACCGACTTTTCAGTTGTTTACACAGTTTTACAGCGTATTTATGTTTGATAATGTGTACAGGGCTTAACTTTTTTATACAGGTTCCATAAGCTTAAAGTTTTATACAGGTTCCATAAGTCATTTACTTTAAGAGCAACCGAATATTTTGTTCGAGCTAGTTAGTTTCACAACTCACTAGCCCGAACAAAATATTCAGTAGCCCTGTAACTTGTCCTCCAATGGTAACAATTTTTTCACTAACACCACCCCAATGACCAGTTCGTTACATTCAGACAACTGGCCCACTTCTTCCTTTTCCGCATTTGACGACGATGTCATAAAACACCTGCGTCGACTTTCGTAACGGCGTCTGCGCGTGCGTCACCACCATGTATCCGCTTTTCCGATGGGCGCGATGGGCGTCCACCAAGGGCGCGTCGCTCCTGGAATTGTCGGGCCGCACTCAATTACGCCTTGTCATTATAAATAATCGCTGCCATTATAGTTGGGTAAATAACCTAAATCGAGAGACGTGTGGAATTATTCACATTATGCCACATCTATTTCAGTAATTGGATTAGAATATGTATCGGTTAAATCGCATTCATGCAGAGGCGCCGATTTAATCCCATACAAACCATCGCAAAATACAATGCAGTCATGTCCGTCGCCTTTCTTCGAATTGTCACCACAGCGTGTTGGCGATTTGACGAAACTTGAGGGCAATAGCAATCGGAATAACTTGCTAGGGTTGTAGGTGAGCTGCCCGGGAAAGATATGAGTGTAAAAACGGCGCCGTAGGGGACCTCTGTCATGTCTGTATTATGACAAAACAAAAGGCCACCAAGACTTGCATGGAAAAGGAAAAACTTGCACCGCCATGGCGCTGTGGATGAATATGACCAGGATATGAGCCTCAACAGGGCTGTCATGGTTGTAGGCTCAAACAGTCGACCGATTCCTCCCCACCATTCCATATTGCTCGGACATAAACAGCAGCAACAAGCTCCCATCTTCCCAGTGTCCTCCACCGCACTTGTCCTGTGATGATATTTCGTTATCAAGATGCAAATTCGAAAAAAATAGGGATTTTTGTTACATACAAATTGTAGTACAAACTCGAGGGAGTCCCATACAATTACCACAATTGCACAATATTTGTTGTTTAAGTGTATAATAGACTAGGTGTGTAAATTCGTTGAAAGGGCCATATTTGTAATATGTCTACTTGATGTACAACGAAAACTTATACATTTACCGGAAAAAATCCCTGAAATATCCGGGTTCGCGAACGGAAGGTTAAGGACGGTAGTTATCAAGAATAAAATGCAGCATGGTATATATTCTTTCACCGAAAATAGCTTCATATTTTAGATTTATAAACTACATGACACGGTAGGTCCTTCTTGAGAAATGGAAGACAAAAAAAAAAACGCACTTCCACATTTCCTTCTCAAACAAGACCATACAATCGAAATACTGCTTCACATTTGACAGAGACAGAGACAGAGAGAGATAGTAACATTAGCTTTCATTAATGAGTCTTATACATAATGACCCCTGATTAGTTTTCCACTTCCAGGAAGTCATTTCCATCAGCACCTAACGACAGCAGCTTATTACTGAGAACGATAATCGCAATTCAATATACATTACACAGATGAACCTACAATCCTATATCAAGCTGATTTTCTGGTATTGTCCTGGGCTGTTTCGTGGAATTCAATACTTCATATCCGAGCATAACAAACAAAGCAACACGTCAATACGGATGGCCAGGATATACAGAATTCATTATTCTCTTTTTATCACTGGTTATGACGTCAAAGGTTCATTTCCGGCTATAAATGAGTATTCTTGGAAGTTATTCAATGATTGGCTTCGGAATGATCCGAGCATAAGATAGATACAAAGATTATAACACGTCATTACGGATGGCCAGGATATACAGAATTCATTATTCTCTTTAAAGCGAAAATATCACTAATTTATGACGTCAAAGGTTCATTTCCGCTGTGCATAATACTTCCCTTATAAATGAGTATTCTTGGAAGTTATGCCGTTAATCGCGCGCAAGGTCGTGATTGGCGTGGATATAGAATGTAGAGAGAAAATATACAGATATACATATCACATATATATATATATATGACAAAAATACAGTATATAAGATATATATAGTATATATACATATATATATAACTGTATATACAAATATCCATAAATATAATATATATATATATATAGATATATATATATATATAGATATATATATATATATATATATATATATATATATAGTATATAATATATATATATATATATATATATATAGATATACATATATATATATATATATATATATATATATATATATATATATATATATATATATATATATATATATATATATATATATATATATATATTCTGAAGGGATTCTAGTGGAGATAAAGGGAGCGAGGTGTGGTACCAGCGAGGAAGTAGCGGAAGGAGGGGAGGTTAGCGGAAACGAAGAGGAAGGGACTTGTATCACTGGAAGAGCGAAATGAAGAGGCCGAACCGGAAGGGCAGACCATGAGAGTAAGGGAAGCGATAGAAGGGTAAATGAGAGTCAAACCGGTGAAGTCCCGGAGCAAAAAGCAGTGAAGAAGAATATGGTAGTAGTACGGGATAACCAAACACAACGCTAACCCTGGACTGTGATTCATGCCCATTGAAGGAATTGTTTCACTCCGCAGTCCAGCGTAACCTTATGGAACGGAAAAGAAGAGTTGTCGGCAAACTCGTTGACGAGACCCGACTTGCAAAAGCGAATGAGCTGTTCACTGCCTATCGGAACGATGCAGCTCAAACGCCAGAGGAGCTCAGTGTGGCCACCTGTGCAGCGACCCAGTTTGCACTAGGCCAGCTTGCGGGAGACGACAAACGAAGGTCTGACAGATCCCGCCCATTCAACAAAGGTTACGAGGCGGTTATAGCGGATACCTGACGGAAGAACGGTTGGGACGATCAGGTACTGAGCCAGTGTGCAAGCGGTTAGGCTGGAACGCCTAAACTAATATGGATTCTAGGCCAGTTAGGGCGGCAGGAGATAAGTCTAACAACAGTCTCATGCGACTGTGAGAAGAACTCACCTCTGAGCTGAAAGCTAGAGCGTACGAGAAAAAGCAGTCCGACGTCCGAGAGGAAAGTAGAAGCCATCAACTGCCGATTAAACATCGATGGGCCGAAGGTCCTGGATGACCCCCCGGAGAGTCAGAGGGGGATACTCCAGGCTGCTCAACTAGAAGATGTTTTAGGTGGTATCGTCGGTGAAACGGTGGAGGCTCTTAACCAAAGTGACGAGTGGCTTAGAGACCAGAAAGACAAAGCCGGTTCTCGGTGGCGTCTGGAGGTCTCCGAGCTACTGACAGAGGATGGTCAAGTATGGTCAAGGGAGCCTTACCCTAGAAAGCGCCAGGTACCGACGGGGTGTACAACTTCTCGTGGAAGAGGATCTCAGGGGATAACAGAGGTGGCTCTGTCAAGGCAGAAGTATACTCATCTACAAGAAGGGTGATGCGAGTGATTCGGCCAATTACAGACCAATAGCATGCCGAAATTCCTGACAAGCGCCATGGCAAAGTACTTTACCACCTTCCTCATCCAGGAATATGTACTCATACATTCAACACCACCCAGCTACTCTACACCACCCAACTACCCAACACCACCCAACGACCCCACATAACCCAACTACTCTACATCACTCAATTACCCCACACCATCCAACTACCCAACAACACCCAGCTACCCAACACCACCCATCTATCCCACACCACCCAACTACCCCACATCAACCAGCTACTCTACATCACCCTTCTACTCCACACTCACCCAGCTACTCTACACCACTTTGCTACTCCACACCATCCATTTAACCAACACCGCCCAGCTACCCCACACCACCCAACTACTCGACACCACCCAGCTACTCCACACATCCCAGCTACTCCACATCACCCAGCTGCTCCACACATCCGAGCTACTCCACATCACCCAGCCATCCCACATTACCCACCTTGTCATCCAGTCAACACCACCGGAGCAGCTGTCCCAGTTCGGCCATTCATTCGTGGTCGACTTGGTAAAACATGGTTGCATCCCTTTGCTTGTTGGAGAAGCCGTGTCCATCCGTTCATACGGGATAAATACTGGTCGAAGCCGCTTTATGCATTCCTAGTTTAGCACAATTACATTTGGCATGACATAGTGATAGACTAGAAGGCACCAGGCAGAGAGCACCCGGCCCGACTAATGTAGCATTTGTTTGTCATTGGTATAAATAAAACGAACCTATATTTGCCGATGGAAATTGCCTACTGACCATGTTATCGCTAAAGGCGAACTATTAGCATGCTGCAAAATGCTCTCATAAATTTATCCCACGCTGCGGTGTGGATTTGGGCGGATAAAATTACGCTTTTGCCAGATACAAAGACCCAATCAATGTGATCGTGTCACAACTCTCACACGCTACATCGTGACAGGGTTGAAGTACAGGCATGGCAAGAAGTGAGCGTGTCAACAGAGCGAGTATGGTGTTCTTATTCGTCCTCGCGGTGGTCATCTCTATAGGTGAGTACCATTAGTCTTCCAGACATCGCAACATATATGTCACGAAAGGTGCAGAAAATACCTGCCACGAGAGGTGCAGAAAATACCTGCCACGAGAGGTGCAGAAAATACATGTCACGGAAGGTGCAGAACAAAAAGGCAGTGTATGACTGCATAAACACATCTAAAGTATATGCATACTTTAAAGAATATAGTTATCATTTTTATATAATGTTTACCCTTCACGGGTTATCTGTATACTCTGGTTCAATGGCTGCCATTAACATTCAGTCTCGATGTTTAAATGAAAGGTTGGCTTTCGGAAACCCATAGAATGCACCAGTATTAGAAAGGCGTTACGAACTCAATGGATTGAGGATGGCATTCTCTGCTTCAAACCATGTTTTCTTTGTTAAGTGGCTCCTTCTCTGGGCTGTCCGACGGGGCGTCTGTATTTCGGGTCACTGAACTCAACGTTCCCGACACAGGTTAAGAGAACAGGTATTTACCAAAGGCAGCCAGAAGACTCATCAAATCACCCTCTGTACAAGCATGAAACAACCGGCGAGTACCTCTATTTCGTGAGCGGCAGTTTGGTGGGAGGTCATTGGGCTATAAGCGCCACAATTGGAGGTCTGGACGCCTATATCAGCGTGAGCACGTACCAGCCCTCTCCGGAGCGGGTGCGACAGCCCTGGTATGTGTGGGACGAGGAACGGGAGCTGTGGATCCCTGTACCCGGCCTGAGGGCCACCTGCGTCCAGGATGATTTCGTCACATGCCAATCCGGGAAGGTGGCGGTTGGGGGGCTGGAGAGCAGAGGGAGGGATCATATCCAAGAACCCCGGATGGGGGACTACATTCTGACCGATCATATATTGGACTTGAGACCTGTGTATCGCCAGACAGGAACCAGAGGCAATTTCCTTTTCCACAAGGATGGTTACTGGCTGATTGGGTCGCGTCCTGGGGTGTTTACAGTCGGACTGATGGTCCGAGACAGCGCCTGGAGACCCGAGCTTATCACTGCCCATTGGGTAGTCTTCACGGGCTCGAGTCTTGAACGACGGGAGGAGGTCAACGTTCGCTGCAAAGGTGTTGTTTTTACATTTGTTCCATGCCAATTATCGATATGTTTATTTATCTTCATCGAATTACTTGATAACTATGTCTATTAATTGTCAAAGATAGGAACAACATTATACATTTTGTCGAACACGACCCGATTAGCTTATCCTGCATTACGTATCCTTTGTTGAGAATTTTTTTCAAATTTGGCCAGTTGCATTCACTAATACATCTGTGAAGCATCTAAAGCTGAGCAATATTCTAGAGGTTTTGAGTTTGTCCTCGTGTTTGACATGGCGTGTGTAACAGGCGCTCCTCTCAGCGATGACCTTGCTCAGGAGGAGATTACACATGACCTCGGTGGAGGTCCGGGTGTCCCAGAGGACGCGTGTTCCCCCACCGCCTGTCTCTTTGAGGGTCAATGTTCTGTGTCGATCGTGACAGAGAGCGTTATCTGCGCCTGCAAACCAGGATACTTCGGCTATATGTGTCAGAGTGGTGAGTACGTTTGAGTAAGATAAGTAAGGTATGGTGAGTGTAGGGTTTCACGGCACACAGTGAGATAAATAGAGCCGTTGTTTATTTTGGCTGACTCAAAGCGTAGATGAGTATGTGGACCATGGCCGGGCACATCATAATATCCTTGTACCCCTGTGAACTACAACGGGTTGCATCCGCTTTAAGTCCCTGTCGTCCTTCAGTCGTACTACAAACGAAGTGATCCACATTAGGACACGTTCGCTAGGGTGTGCAAGATGAATTCCTAGTAATAATTATGTTCTCGCCATCCAATTGAAAATATTGGTCAACACCACCATCTCCATCACTTCGCTTTATTTCTATGTTTAGAAATTACATGCGGTGCTCCCCCAGCGACCGGAAACAGTCACGTGGTTGCTTCTACTGGGCAAGGCTTTCTAGATGTGGTATTCTACGGTTGCACGGATAACAGGACTCCCCAGGGTCTACCGGGAGCTGTGTGTCTACGTAACGCTACCTGGAGTGAACCGCCCCGCTGCGTTCGTGGTCCCGTGGCTGATCAGCGCCCGGCTGCCTTCCCAGATCAATGGATGCCCAGTGTTGTGCAGAATACCCACGGTGCGGATGACCAGTCCCCGTCTCTGTCCGGTATTCTCGAGGAAATTAGCCTGTAATGAAGATTGAAGTTAATGGCTCTCTTAGCTGGGTGTGCTGTAAGTGTTATCGTAGGACATACTAATTATCTTGTGAAAGAATGTTTTCATCATTCAACAAATTATATAACTGTCATTATAATTGATGGTAATCTTAGTTGGCCAATTGTATATGACAATAGCTGTGCTATTCGTTCTCCTCTCGTAGCAATTATAATTGGGTGGATTTGTGCTTGCGTGGCATTAATATAAGTGGTCATTAGCCGTAAATAAAAGGTGGCATAAATAAATGTAATATCAAGTCTGTAGTTGACAGCATTAAGTGGTATCACTTCGAATTGCGTGTATCCACATATCCAGCGCGAACCCCTACAGAACTGCCTTCTTCTGGACTCTGTACAGCATCCATGGTTTCAATATGAGAACCCATCGCCCTATTAAGTGTATCAAAGCAGTTTCCATTGTCTAAGTCACAGATGGTGAGATCAAAGAGCTTATAGTGAGATCACCGGGCCGAAGTCACCGACAGTTGTGATCACCGGGGTTAAATCACTGATGGCGTGACTACCGGGCTTAAGACACTGACGGCGTGATCACCGGGGTTAAGTCACTGACGACGTGATCACCAGGCTTAAATCACAGATGGCGTGATCATCGGGGTTAAGTCACAGACGACGTGATCACCGGGCTTAAATCACAGATGGCGTGATCACCGGGGTTAAGTCACAGATAAATTTTGGGGTATGTGGGCCAGGTGCGATATATTGGGGCGTGGAAAGGTCAGTGAGGGGTGGTGTGTGTCGGATATGCATTACGCCGCAAGATGAGTTCTATTCACAGTCACAAATTGATATCAATAGTTGCAATGGAAACCCGCGTGTTTCAAATATGGTAATACCTTGTCAACAGGGATCCAATATGTATCTAACGCCAACATAAGTTTCTCCGTTTGATCCCCCCTCCACCCACTTGTTTGGGATGTAAGATCGGCTGGAGCCACTATGAGCATGGTTCTTCCATCGGCGACCATATTTCACCATCAATGATGTTGGTGATGTTTTAGAACAAAACCAACCGCCCCTATTTGTTAGTCAATAGTAACATGAATTAATCTGCCCTCTTTGGTCCATTCAATACAGGTATTCAGCGTCATAATACACACCGATACCGATCGTACGTCTCACATCACTCACCTAACAACGTGTGTGCAGGGACGATCTACTTTTGTGATTTGAAAGTATATCCCGACATCACACCTACCTGTTCATCGGAATCATTGTACATGGCGTTTATATTTTGCAACAAATGTATTAATCCGCTCAGTACCTATACGGGCTTAGTACTGGCTACAGGCACTTGGGCTAGATCATTATGATCCTAGCATTAATAAATTTCACAAACAGTGGCATTGTAGCATAGAGAAGGAAGGTAGGCAACACACTGCTTACCAGTAGAGGTTCGCGTCATGCCAACCTGTTTTCAATATAATACTACTGTGTGAAAACATGTTGACATGTAAATAGTCTAGCCCAAGTGCCTGCTGTACTAGTGGAAGAATGCTTATACAGTCTGCTCGTATATAATCGTCAGACAAATTATGCAAATATTTTTGGGGGGAATCGAAAGTGATCAAGCTCTTTTATAACTGCGTTGATTAATTAATAGGAATTTATCCCTGATGAGCGGATCGTTGAATGCACGCTGACATCTGAATTTATGGAAAGTGCATTAATTGTATGCCAGGAAGGGCCATGCAATAAGTGGGTGGGTAGAAAATATTTTTCAACGCCTCTCGCTGGGAGGATCATTCTGTTTTTAGTTGTCTTAGGGGGGAAGAGTCAAACATTAGTTCATAGAAAGTCACAAATGAAATGCAATTCTTTACTTTAAATTCAGCTATGAGGTGATATTACAACTGTGATGATCCAATAACGCACCCAGCGTCCAGACTTGTCTTTGAAACCGACGCTAAGGGTGCGAAGGTCCAAAGGATTTTAATTGGTTTGAGGTACTTTTTAAATTTGGGCAGTGAAAAAGGCTTCAATGACTTATTACTGTTGGAAATTATATTTTTAATGTCAAATCCAGTCGTTGATCCCGACTATTTTATGGTTTTTGCTTTGCCCAATTTTAAGGCCCTACTACACATTCCAAGCTGATAACGAGTGATGGTGATATTGCTAGAGAGAATGAACCACTAACTACCCGACAAGGACGTTATTCATTTGCAAAGTTATGCAAAATACGTATTAATGATGTTTTATTAAGCTAAAGGCAAAATCGAACACAATGAATTGCACGTTATCTAAGAAAAATATCTCTTTAACAAAAAAAGCAAGAGACCTAGATAAATAATGAAAATATCAATAGAGCATTTGCGGCAGTTTCAATTCCCCATTGAGATTACATGGAACAAGATATATTTTTCCACTATTCATTAACTCACCAGTCACAGATTATCTATTTATCCATTATTATTTAATAACTCACCGGTCAATGATCTTTTAGGTCTGATTTCCAGTGTGCATTGAGCAAATACAATAAAAGAATTCCGTGCGTAATTTGGGGGCTGCTAGCATGATTAATAAGGAAACGAGTTCTCAAAAGGTTTACTTACAGTTGGACGGACGCAGGAGCAAAATGAGTATTTCTGCTGAGAAGCAGAGGCTGAAAAAGGATTGAATACATGAAACATCACCTGCACAACAAAACTGAGAAAGGATTGCATTTGGATAGCTTGCTGAATATACAGAGTTGTTTTAGGGGAGGCCACAGGGTCATCCACCCTACCTGCTATATCTACAGGGGGACTACAGCCCGATGGGTCACCCTCCCTATATCACTGTAGTGATATATCTACAGGGGGACTACAGCCCGACGGGTCACCCTCCCTCTATCACTGTATTGATATATCTACAGGGGGACAACATCCCGAAAGGTCACCCTCCCTCTATCACTGTATTGATATATCTACAGGGCGACTACAGCCCGAATGGTCACCCTCCCTATAACACTAAATTGATATATTTACAGGGGGACTACAGCCCGAATGGTCACTCTCCCAATATTACTGAATTGATATATCTACAAGGGGACTACAGCCCGAATGGTCACCCTCCCTATAACACTAAATTGATATATTTACAGGGGGACTACAGCCCGAATGGTCACCCTCCCAATATTACTGAATTGATATATCTACAAGGGGACTACAGCCCGAAAGGTCACCCTCCCTCTATCATTGTATTGATATATCTACAGGGGGACTACAGCCTGACTGGTCATCTTCCCTCTATCACTGTAATAATATACCGACAGGGGGACAACAGCACGATGGGTCACCCTCCCTATACCACTAAATTGATATATCTATAGGGGGACAACAGCCCGAAAGGTCACCCTCCCTCTATCACTGTATTGATATATCTACAAGGGGACTACAACGCGACGGGTCACCCTCCCTCTATCACTGTGTTGATATATCTACAAGGGGACTACAGCCCAAAAGGTAACCCTCCCTATATCACTGTATAGCTATATATACAGTGGGACTACAGCACTCCTCACCCTCTATATCATTATATATTGATATATCTACAGGGGGACTACAGCCTGACTGGTCATCTTTCCCTCTATCACTGTAATAATATACCGACAGGGGGACAAAAGGTTACTATATTACTTTATTGATATAATTACAGGGGGGTCAGCCTCCGTTTATCATTGTAGTGGTATATCTCCCTATACCACTAAATTGATATATTTCTATAGGGGGACTACAGCCTGACTGGTCATCCTCCCTCTATCACTGTAATAATATACCGACAGGGGGACAACAGGCCGATGGGTCACCCTCCCTATACCACTAAATTGATATATCTATAGGGGGACTACAGCATGACTGGTCACCCTCCCTCTATCACTGTATTGATATATCTACAAGGGGACTACAGCCCGAAAGGTCACCCTCCCTCTATGACTGTATTGATATATCTACAGGGGGACTACAGCCCGACGGGTCACCCTCCCTCTATCACTTTGTTGATATATCTACAGGGGGACAACAGCCCGAAAGGTCACCCTCCCTCTATGACTGTATTGATATATCTACAAGGGGACTACAATGCGACGGGTCACCCTCCCTCTATGACTGTGTTGATATATCTACAGGGGGACAACAGCCCGAAAGGTCACCCTCCATCTATCACTGTATTGATATATCTACAAGGGGACTACAACACGACGGATCACCCTCCCTATACCACTAAATTGCTATAACTACAGGGGGACTACAGCCCGAAAGGTCACTCTCCCTATAATACTGAATCGATATATCTACAGGGGGACTACAGCCCGAATGGTCACCCTCCCTCTATCACTGTATTGATATATCTACGGGGGGACTACAGCCCAATGGGTCACCCTCCTTATATTACTGTAATGTTGTATCTACTTTGTACATTCTCTGTTGTATGTCCTTATTGACTACTGTGTCCTCAAGTCACACTGTAGCCAACATGTCGAACAGGGGTTATTTCTTCACTGCAATGTGTCCGAACTGAAAGAATAATTAAACCACTTCATACAGGCACCCACAACCCGTCCTTAAACTAGCCCTAACAAGGGAAGTATGGGAGATGCTGCTGCGCTCCCTCTTGCTCTCAACAAGGTGATCAACCCTGAATGTTCGCTACATTCATGACAATCAGCTGATGGTGTCCCTGTGGATCTTTAGGATCTATCCACCCACCATCTAGCATCCATGCGACAGGAACAACTCACTTCAGAGTGTCACATGACTGTCAATATTCGAGGAATACAAGCAATGTTTCCCCTAATTACGGCTCTTCTTTCGTCATCCATTCTTATTTATAGCACATCATGACAAAATCTGATTGAAGAAATGGTAAAACTATTCAGATATGATTTGTCATTACTGCGAACAATTGTAGATTGAGATGACAGAATAGACAACTATGTTGGTTTCTTTCAAGCGATGCAAGTCAGTTGTCTACCAGTGTGAACATTTCTAGTTATTAGTTCCATACTCCAAGATAAAAAGGTTAACAAAATAAAAAAGCAAAAACCCACAGGCTCCATCTCATAAGAGTTTAAATACTTGATATTTATTGGAAATAACTGGTGAAGTTGACTATACACTGGATACAGGAGCTGGTTATGAAGCATCCTCTCAAACCACGCACATCCACACATACACTACATGTCAGAGATCACTCATCACCTCCTGCTTACTTGTAGCCAGTACAATATTGAGCAAACTAACCACACTCACCTACATCACAGGTTGTCACATATAACACTCACAGCCTTCACATAAAGCCACGGTTAGGGTTAATGTAATACAGAATAAAAGTAGGCATGATGACATTGTACATTACATCAACAGAGAGCAAGCCATGTCCTGTACAACCACAATTGATACTGCAATAAGAATTAGCCACAGGCAACAATAAATGCAAGCTCTATTAAAGTCCACTTGGTAGAAAATGTGAAAACACTCACTCATCATCGTCCTGCTAGAAGGCTCTTGTGCATTCACAGGGTAGGACAAAATAACCAGCTATCAATAACACAGTAATATATTCTCTATGATACAACACACATACATAATGCTTCCAATAGCGTAACATTACCCAAAGAGAACTATTTCATTTCACATAGTTACATATCAACAACATCTTCCCAGAGTGAAGCATCATACGATGATAAAGGTGGCCACACGCTTGTCATGACAGGATCAGCTGTGGTTTATTACAGTTTAGAGCCTTCTAACGGCAACTGGCTAAAAGAGGCCAAACCAATATCTCATCCTGGCACATCTGACTGCAGAAGACCCGGTGACTCTTGTGGGTTTGTTAAGTAGAGGGATATCTCATAGGAACTGATGGCATGAATCAAAACATACTCCACGAGTAAGCCAGAATATTCTTCAAAAATGTTCAACAGCTTATTTACCTCTTAGCAACGAAAATAGATGTGCTTGTAAGGTCAATCACATAGCCTGATGAAGCACATGATCTATGCATCGCTATAATTTGAGTGGTATGCATTCTGTGTTCCTGCCTCAACATAACGCGAGTACGTCTCATATGATTGCTCGAATTGAAACAGCATAGTGCAAGTGCATAGACATGGCGTGAGGATAGATTGTTAGCATAGTATAATTCAACACACGAGCATCAATAGATCAGTCTTTCTACCTTTCAATAACCAACTAACATGCCACACAGCTGAACTACACCAGGACAGTCGTAAGACGCAGTGACTGCCAGGCTTGGTAGACAGGAGACTCGGGGGGTGTGACAGTCTATAGGTTTCCACATGATATATAGAGGAAAGTCAAGTGGATCAGTAATACACCGCGCTCTATGACACCAAGCACAGTCTATGCAGCCTCACTGAGTTCCATTTACCCAGTAACTAATGCACACCATGTCTCAATGACACAATCCTAGCTGGCCAACAGGCAGTGGTATGACATCTACATACCCCAACACAGTCCTCAGCTATCAGTCCAGCTAGCATTAAGTAATGGCTTGATGATCACATATCACTCCATGACCCCAGCCATCAGGCCCTCATACCCTTCTCGCCACCAGCACACAACTTGAGCGGATGTGGTCAGAGGGGCTTATCGATGACCGCCACGCCAGCGTAACTACGACCAGTCATCATACAGCAGGGTAACATGGTCCATGTGTCCAGCTTGGGGTTGTAATACTCGACTGAGTTGAGGTTACTGCTACCATCGTCTCCACCAATGACAAATAACAGGTTGTTCTGGGCCATCACCCCTAGAGAAACACAGCCACAGAACATGATGCATTGTCATACCTATACCAGAATATGATACAAATAATGAAATGGATGAAAATCAGGTGTGTTAATCCAATGATTAACATACATCAATTAAATATTATGGAAGCTCCTAAAATATATATTGAAATTAACTAGGGTGGGTGTCAATCTGAATAAAACATGCATCTTAATTCAATAGCTGCCATCTGAAAAACTGTATAAACCTAGTTAAAGATAACACACAACTCTTAATAACTAGCCAGAAACACTCTCAGCCGTTTGAGTTTTCAATAATCCTTTGATTATCCATGCATCATTCAATATTTAGAGGTTTTGATTCCATGAAAGGTCTACCAAACACAGTTTTCCCACAAGACAAATTACAGGCGAGAATGATGACTTGAGACAAGTAGCAGATAGGGATGACATGAGACCAATTACAGGTGAGGATGACAACAAGAGACAGGTTATACATAAGGACGATGACATGAGACCAATTACAGGTAGAGGTATTTTCATGAGACCTATTACAGGTAGGGATGATGACATGAGACCAGTAACAGGTAGTGATGATGACATGAGACCAGTTACAGGTAGAGATGATGACATGAGACCAGTTACAGGTAGATATGATGAAATGAGACCAGTTACAGGTATAGATGATGACATGAGACCAGTTACAGGTAGGGATGATGACATGAGACCAGTTACAGGTAGTGATGATGACATGAGACCAGTAACAGGTAGATATGATGAAATGAGACCAGTTACAGGTAGATATGATGAAATGAGACCAGTTACAGGTATAGATGATGTTATGAGACCAGTTACAGGTAGGGATGATGACATGAGACCAGTTAGAGGTAGGGATGATGACATGAACCAGTAACAGGTAGAGCTGACAACATAAGACAAGTCCCAAGTATGGGTGATGACGGACCTGCATTACGTCGACACATGTGCATGTCAGCCACTTGCGTCCAGAGGTTGGTGTCTGGGTTGTAGACGTCCACGCTCTTCCTTACGAGGGGACCATCATGGCCGCCAACAGCATACAGTAGGCCTTCCAACACACCCACACCTTGACACACAGGTAGAAGAACCATTAGCATACAGGTACAACAACAGAGCAGGGGGCAAGAAGGACGGTGCGATTCCTCACCTGCTCCACTCCTACGACAAGACATCTCTGCCACCAGGGACCAGCTGTCTGTGTCTGGGTTGAAACATTCCACCGAGCTGAGGCAGTGTCGACTGGCGCCATCGTAACCTCCCACCGCATACAACAACCCTGACAACACGTGACCAGTCAGCCCTGTATTAATCACGACCATGTCACCAAGAATTAACATAAGATCTGACTGTAGAGCGGTCATACCTTTAAGAGCTCCAACACCCACCGAGCTACGTCTGTAGTTCATGGCGGCCACCAGCTTCCACTCATTGGTACGTGGGTCATAACACTCAACACTACTGAGTCCTGAAAACAGAGAAACGTAGCTCATCTAAGCACATTCTTCGTGAAATATACAATTTTCCATTGTACCTGCTGCAATTTGCTTCAATCACCCCTTTTATTTCTCCTCTTCCATTCATGTTCCGAATATAAAGATTACTACACCTTTATAACTGGCTCTCATTATTTACACCCTAATTTGCTCGTTAGATTTATGACAATGTTAGAAAGAAACGTGTATAGAGAATAGACTTAATTCCTAGAATTGCATGGGCACATTGCCTCATTGTGTTCAAATGCACCTCATAATTATGTACAACAAGGGCAGTCTTTGATTAAAATAACAGTTACAACAGAAGTGAAGCTGAAGAACGAGCACACTCAGGCCGACTGTAGCTGCCCAGGCTTCCAATAAACCTAGCCTATCAGACAAATGCAACAGTATCCACTTCGCTTGTGCCATTCCACCAAGCACACACTTGTATTTTCCCTGGTAACCAGTTAATACATTTATCATCTTAAATGCTTTCTTCAGAATCAACAAATACAGCAGAATCCCTGCCCTTTGTGTACATCATTGCAGTTCTGCTAAAGCATAATTTGTCTTGAGGCAATAATTGTCAATTTGGGATAAACTGCACTATGAGACTGAATGGTGTTATCAACCTGATGACCCATCGAATCCTCCCACAGCGTAGATATGACCGTTAAGCACTGCTGCCCCGAGAGTACTTCGTCTTGCCTCCATGCTAGCGATGGACGACCACATGTCTTTTACAGGATCATAAACGTCAACGGTTCTGACTCGCAGCGAGCCATTGAAGCCTCCCACAGCATACACCAACCCGCTGATTACAGCCACACCTGCCAAGACACACAGGTGTAAAATAAGCTAGGAGACATTAATGATACGTCATTGATGCAAGAGGCAACAGCTTATTCAATTAATTAACATCCCAGACAGTGGATAGACAGTGTGAATCGTTTAGAGAAGGTAGTAAGATGACGTCTCACCACAGCGACACCGCCTGGATGGCATATCTGCCACCTGGGCCCATTTCTCCTCCTTGAAGTCGTAACACTCTACGCTGCGTATTGCTTTGGGTGCCTGACCTCCAATCACAAGGAGACCTACTGACAAACACATAACCCCTGCAACGTCTGTAAAGAAAATACAATGCCATAAGGGCCTACCTTAATGCATAAATAACGATTTTGTATCATGCATATTATAAGTTACAGTCACTTATACGATTAGCAGTATGTTTCTAGGTACACTGACCTTTGGTAGGCCTATAGGTGTCCTGGCCCGCGTGCGAGGGGTTTTATACAAGAGCTTCTGGTCAGCCTTGAGCAAGTGGTATTTCATTGCTTCGATGAGGAAATCTTTACAGTGACTGTTGTTTTTAATGAGTGGCTCTTCTTCTACCCTTTGCACAAGGTATTCCTGAGAGAGCAGAGGGAGGCGCACGTGTTCCATAAGCTCCGCTATAGAGTCAATGTGGGCCTTGGTGTTGTGGTTAGCCCATGCTATTACCGACTCAAACACCTGTCACATGTGAGAGATAACAAGCATCGTCAATATTCTGCTGATTTATTTCTACTTTCCCTGGCACCTAGTTTGTACCCATTTTGAAATTTAGATATTCATATAGATACAGAATGTCATTTAAAAAATGAATAAATATACAATAAATTGTGGTTTAACACAAAGTTGAGCAGCATTTTATACTTGCTAAGCATGTGAGAAAGAAAAACTCTGCTCCATCTAGAATCAATTTTATCAATACTAAGCAGCTGGATTGATTTACCTGTTCCTCTGAGGTGACAGTCAGGCGATCACAGGAGATAAACTTGCACACCTGAGGGGCGGATAGGTTGATAAACTCGTCATGCTGCACCACCTCACTGGGACACACAATCAATACAGGTATGCCAGGTAATATATCAACACATTCTTTGTCCCTTTAATGATCATGCCTATATGTAGCTGATGTCATAATTCTCACAACCTCACTGTCTCATGCTACTAATCTGATATCTTCCCTCACCTGAAGTGCTGCTCTGAGTAGGTCATTGCATATTGTAGTAATTCCTGACAAGCATGCAGGTCAGCAAATGCCTGAATGCCTAAACAGTTGGAAGGATGGAGTTGGGTTTGAAGGAAGTCACAACAAGCATCCTTCACCTCAACCAGCTGCAGGATGTTAGCTGCCGGCAGCAACACCTGAACCAAATGGATCACAATAAGCTGACTGTAGTTATAACAAGTTTGACGTCTGTTGGAACAACCAAGTGATTGGAGTATCAAATGAAGTCTACCCCTTACACAGAAAATGCATCAGTGAGGTTCATATTGATACAATATTCCAGAATAATACAGCGTTTCATAATTAGCACTGCACAGAATGTTTCATACAACAAACTTATCACCCAAATTAAGAATCTTTATACTATCATTCATATGGTAGGGATGACAAGCTGACCTGCACATTATCCTCTGTGACATGAATCTCAGAAGTGTACATGAACTCGACAAGCAGGACCAGTGCATTGCCATCCATTTCCTGCATGACTATCTTCTCTGTGTGAGCCTCAGCCAGATCTGTCGTGAACATGGCGTAGAAGTAGGGGCTGCATGCAGCAAGCACCACACGGTGAGCTGGGATCTCATGGCCATCCGCCTCAAGCAGGACATCACATAGAAGGTGCTGTCTGTATCCACCACCACACCCACAAAAAAAATTCTAGTGTCAGGTCATCTTCTGAATAATACTGGCAGAAGATGTCCTACATTTGCATAGAATATGAAAAACCAAGACCACCAACACTTATATATCATTCAAGACATGTTAATATATTTAATAGTCATAGATGCATTTGAAAAAGGGAAAAACCCTACCGTTTCAGCACATTGAGAACTTCAAATGCTTTCTGAGTGTGGATGTGATTTTTGTAAGGAGGTCTGTCCAATACAGGACTTGTTGCGAAGTCCATGGCACTCTCCTCCACCATGTCCATCCGGGCATCCTCTGTACACGGGGGCAAGGTAATAATACACCCTTAATTATGCTGATTAAATATCGACAAATATGAAGAAATCATAAGGGACAAGGTGCCTAGTATTATGCTGATGAAGCAACGTCCTCAATGTCACATGATACATTCTAAAACATTCATTTTCATTTAAAAAATAGAATGAATATATGGGATGTGAAAACCATGTACAACTGTTGGACTGCCACAAGTCCTACTTGGTTTGACTGTTGCCATTGTTAGAGTCTCACTCCAGTCCACAAGCCACAGTGGAGAAACTGGATACCAAGTTTTAATTGCTGAGTAACTCCATGCTACGAAGGGTAAACCAATGCTGTTTAACTGCATCTTTTAAAATGAATCTCAGTGGAGTTGGTGTGAGAGAATACAGTTTTTTCTGACCTATTAAATGTAAACCGCCAATGCTCCTTTAAAATTGTATCGCGGCCACAACATCATGGGACATAATTAGTTCAGTGACCGACCTTTGACCTATGCTCGTCCATGTTGACAAAACATTGGTCATTGTTTTAGTTCAGTCTCAAGATCTCAACTCACAAATCATCTATGAATATATGTATATTACCGTGCGACCAGGGCTGCTGTGAATCATAATGTCGCACAAATTGTTGGCGATAGCAGAAAGCCTCCTCCATGACATGGCAAACATCGACTCGATGATGGAAATTGTGATAAATCCGACAATAAATAAACGTGTGCTAACAGTCGGCATCTAATTTATATCATTATTGCGGGATATAGGGTTGGACTGTATGTCAGCCGTACAAACAGGCCAGTGTCCTCGGTCTACGCTGCCACAAACAGTCATCAGCCAAGTCACCGATCACTAGCTCTTTCGAATTAAGTACGGGAGTGATGCATGCACTCCCTCAAGGTGATAAATAGAGCCTGACGTTGGTCTTTTGGGCTACCTGTCACTGGTCGTGACTGGTCACGCTGTCAGTTGTCAAGTATGAAGTATGATCCGCACATACACCCAACATATATTTACGAAGATGAAACGGAAATAATCGCCATTGAATTTGATTTTATTATGATAAATTACCTGTGTCGGCATTCATATCCATTTCAACGACATAAATGAAACAAAAACGTAGTTATTACTATGACATTCTGTCACTCCATGAGAACGGAAACAATTTTTTTTGCTTCATAGTGCGCAAACGCAAGTATGATTCGTGACGTCATATCCGTACACAAATCGAGTTGCTATACCACAACAACGACATTTCTCCAGCTAAATCAGCTGTTGTGCGAAGTTTATCCGTGTTATAACGTGACTGTGGCAATGTCAGTCGTATCAAAATGAACTCCTTCTCTTATTGACGGAAAATGACTACGAAAGATCGCGAGACATTTCAGGTATGTCTCGTTTCGTGGAAAGACGCCGGGACCTTGTAGCAGGATAGGGGGATTAGCAGATTAGCATTTAGACCTTTTACTTTTTAGTGGTAGGGAGGACAACACATTTTATAATTTTTAGCAGGGGAGGTACACATTTAGTATCATCAGAAAGCTTAAAAAAGAATTTTAACAGTGCAAGAATTGTTTCTATATTTATTTGTACAAAAACTGCACCAATAAATGTATTACAAAAATATGATACATATCTCTTTATCTGGCACTTTCAAGTTTTTTAAGGCATATCTAGCATATTATAACATCAACATATATGAACATATGAATGATCACTTTATCACCATTCAGAATAAACCAAACAAAGCTTAAACCACCAGCTCCAAATCATAGTCAGTCAGGAATTGGTAGGTGTAGAGCTGCCCATCGTTGTCATACTTGATATTAAATCACATATTATAACTTGGCACCTGTAACATATAACATTGTACATTTTTTAAAGTTTATTCACCAAGAATATGGAATGCAATTACCTAGGAGAGGAATTGGGTCTGTGTTCTATTTTTATTATTTAAAATAATTAAGTAATATGCATGTATTTGGAACTCACAAATCAAAATATGTGTTCATAATATAAACAGTAAGTAGGTAACAATCAAAGAACTGCATTAACATGCAAAAGATGCAAATAACGCTGGTGAGACATGTTGAAATGCAGATGAGGGTAGGACTGACGACTGTGGTCAGTGCAGTGGGAGTTGGTTGCTATCACCTGATGCAGAATGTGTCCACAGAATGGGATTTGGGGTTAGAAAGGTGACAAATAAACCAAATTTTCAATCCCATTAGCACTAGTTGATGTTTACTTGTTAAATGATTTGGGTGGTATTGGTAAGACGGGCTTGATCATCAGTGTCAGGTCAAGCACAAACTGGTGGACTTTTAAACCTGAACCTCACTGACTTGTAGTGAATGACATCCAAAGATGAACCATCCCTGGGCATTCTTACTGTGCTCGATAGTATGTAAATTTTTCTCATGAAATGCAAAATTTAGTCAACACTTTTGCTGCTATTCCACTGTTTAAGTTATCACCATTTTTGATGATGACTACAATATGAACCAATTTAGGAATTGCTTCCTTGATCATGTTAACGTTCACATCTTGACTCTTTATTCTTTTCCCCTGGTCAAGTTTTCTACATCAGTAGACAACATAAAGGAAATAATAATTTGAGTTGACATGCAAGCATAACATTTTGCAATATCACGTGAAGGAGGCATTTAAAAAAAAATCATCAGCCTAATTTTCATCTAGATCCGTAGCAGATTGTGGATGAGAAATTCACAAATTTGTTTCGTAAGGATATTATGCATGATAAAGTGTTAGCGCTCTCTTGTGGCTTCACAGAATTGTGTGAGGAACAATTGAGTTGAATAAAAAGATAATAGTATTGCTATTTAAAATGTATTAAGAGTAGGATGAAGAATTATTTATCAACTCACCACTCCAGCACATTTGGGTTGGCATAGGGTAGGCTGTTACTGCAAACACCTCCTCACTACACCGTTTTTGTTGGCTCACCAGCTTTTTCTAGGAATGCTCATTTGTCAGGCAATCGGAAATGGGTTTGCAACAAATTATTTTCCCTACTACATTTTGGGGGAGGGTCATATATTGTTTTCTGATGATTCATTAGGGAGGATCAGATAGTTCTGAAAGAATGCACTGAAACTCATCCAACCCCACACCAATATTATAGAAGCAACAAGGTTGTTATCAAACAATTCAATGATTACCATCCCTCAAGCAAGAAATGTTTGTCAATTCAGGGAAACTGGAATCCTAGGCAGTACAATATGCAGCTCTGACTAGGTTACAAAATTGTGTGTGAAAATTGAGGGCAAAAAAGTGTTCACCTGGCGAGCAATATCTTAGGCAATTGGTGTGATATTAAGATGGCAACTTTTTTCAAGCACCAGTCCTGATTGCCCGTCATTGATATATATATATTGTGAAGTTGCTCACTGAATGACCGATAAGAGTAAATAAATGAAGAAGAAATTGTACAATTGGTTTTTAACATCTCAAAGGTAATGTCACTACTGAGATGGATGAATATGGAATGTCATGCTTGGACAATATTTATCACTCACTATCAATGTCTGTAGGAAGGAGATGGTAATAATGGAATGGGCGACGTCTGGTAAATATCTAAAGTACTTGCAGAAATGGTCATTAATCAACCCTACTTTTAACCACCATAAATGAGCATGATACACTGAATATAGGTCAGGTTTGTTTTCATTGCCATTTGGGAGCAGTATTTGATTGTGATTTCCAAGTATCAACCTCATCCTTTACCACTACATCGAGCAGAGCTAGATACTCCAGAAAACTTTTATTGTTTGATATGATTTTACTTATTCACTAAGGATCAAGACATATAAGCTTGTAAACACTTTTGTATGGTTCAAGTACTATAAGCTATGAAATACCACTTGATCTGAAGGAGGTTGAACTGCATTCCATATGTGAGACGTTATGTAAACAAGAACTAGGTCTGTCAATGTCTCGTAGCTTACTTGTCTCTACGTGACCATGGCCTCTATGATCACTGGACCGTTGCTTGAAAGGATTAAATATTCTGTCAATATAACCTGCTTTTAGGGCCTCGTGTCTTAACACACACTGCAAAGCAGATAGAGGTTCACACTACCAAAATCAGTCAGGGTGCTCAGAACAAAACTGTAATATATAATTACTGTATAGGAATTATTATGTGAAGTCCTGGATGCTGTTGTGTTCTGTGCTGTTTCTTTACATCCAAAATCTACATTGCTGATGAATCTCTGAATGTTATATTGCACTGTGAATTACAGATAAATATTTATTTAGATACACTATGTTGCTGAGTGCATTACAGTACACAAACCCATATATACTGCTGTTCATTTAAAAAAATGCTTGTCATTAACAGTATGAGTAACTGTGTAAATTCCAGGTGTACCTCCAGTGGGCGAACTCCATACTGTCAGAGGAGAAGAAGTCAGTTCGAGGTGTTGGCGACTTTTTGTCAGCGCCAGTATACTGTTCTCTCATTGATCTTCTCTGGCCAGCAGCTGAACTCAAGACCAAGGTCAAGGTGAATATCACTTCTGTTTCTAATCAACATCCTCCAAGTGTCTGCTGTCTGTTAAATGATACTCTTACTAGACTACTGTAATTCTTCTCATTTTGTTCCATTTTCCCCTCATCTTTCTCTCACATCCCTTTCCCACTCTTCCCACAGACTTCTGCTGTTTTCACAATCTCCCGCCATGATTTATTGTTTGATCAGTATCTGCTAACCATATTTATTCTTGTGGATGTGTAGATTTTTTATTCTGAGAAACTTTGATTTAATTGTGACTATTGTGTTAACATTGCCAAGTGCGATATTTTCATTCGTGGACTCATATTTTGGAAATGATCAAATCTAAGTGTGTATGCTGGTTTAAATATATGAGCCAATATTAATCAACTTCTGTTTTACCCATCCCATGATGGAGATCCTCTCTATGTAAGCCAGATTCGTAGAAATTTTGCTGTTGTCATATCGTGTTGGTTGATATGTTTACCTATCTTGCTTGACTCCATTGAAGGGAAACACTACAGTTCGCTGCCAGCGCCACCCAGCGACCGTCGCGTAACTGCGCGTTCTTTGGCGGGAATCACCACCTTTGACGCGCTGCGCGTATTTTCGCGCCGGTGCGCCCGCGTCTGCGCTGCAACGAGTTGACTTCAAAGTAATTTGTGCACACATAGCGACGAATTATTTCGGTTGAGTTTAGATCAAAGTCACACATCATGTACGACACAATCCAAGCTGTTCAAATATAATTGACCTTTTTATATAGGTTTGAATATTGTAATAGACCACACTCACGGAATACAAAAAAAAAATCCATTGTGGCTTCCCATACACTTCGATGACCTATCATTTTTTAAATTTCTGTTCATAGTACATATACCACTGGAACATATTACCAAGTTTACTTCAAAAGTCAGGGATCAATGTTTTTTTATGGAGATTTGAATATTGTAATAGACCACACACAAGGAATACCCCAAAAAATTCATTGTGGCTTCCCATAGACTTCGATGACCTATCATTTTAAAAAAATTTGTCCATAGTACATATACCACTGCACCAGAGTACCACGTTTACTTCAAAAGTCGGTGGTCGAATTTATTCATCATTTTCTTCGGTTTATCTGTTGTCTGCACCATTTATCTGGCCTGTGTAGCTATTGACCTTATTGGTAAATTTATGTTCAAACTGATCCATGATTAGTATGATTATCTCTATGCGCTAGGAGTTGCTGTTTCACATGATCAAAGAGCTTGCAGCTTTGTAGAGAGGGTTCACTCCGATTTGATATGCGGTCAGTATGCATATTATTGAAACACATTAACGTCAACAGGAAGCGCTACCATAAAATCAACAACAGCACATGGGACTGTTTAACGAACTGGGGTCCTCTGATGGGTGAAGGCGACCTAATTGATCAGAAAATTCTGTGTCATTTTATGAGACGCTATGGCAAATAAAACGCATTGCTCACAGAGGCATGTTCACATATTTTGAGTGGCAGAGGCGTGAGTGAGCTCTCTTAGTATAGCTTTATGCTCGTTGATAGGATGTCAACAGAACCAAGTTGTCTATATTGAAGTAAAATATATCATAGTCTCCCCTAGCATGGAGCGTTTCGATCGATGCTGTTCTCGTTGCGTGGACGTTTGTCACGCGTGAGCTATTGATTTGGTCATGTCACGACCTGCAATGGTCAATAGCAATATGTTCCCAACTCGCGCGCAACCACTACACCTGTTTACGTTAAGGCTGTATCGGTGTGTGGAGCCAATCTACTTGTCCGTGGGTACTGCCACCTCGGGTGACGACTGTACCACTACACCGCCCCCTCCCGCGATATGCGCCCTATGACCAATGCATTCCATGTCTACCACAAGACAGGGGAGCTCTCAGTCGGGGTGTGACTATTCGGCATTATAGGCACTCGAAATCCATTGGATTTGTGCGCATTGTGGCGAGTTATGGATCGCCTATCAGCTCCCTGGTCATTGCCCTTGATATATAACCACCAATGGGCAGCTCCCGTTCAGACGGTAAGCTGTGGGTATTGTAAGTAGACTTTTGGTCACACCCGACAGGGTCTTCATGCCGGGCCTCTGTCGGGTATAACCATGTGGGGTCTTGGTGCACGAACACCTGCGTTTAACTGACACCTTCGTTCAACCGATATCGACACTGTCTAGCTGACACCTGCTGACAACTGATTCCGGTTTCAAGCTGATAACCACACACAAATGACACCTGCGCCTAGCCGACAACTGCGTACGAAGGACTCCAGTGCCTAACCGACAACTGCGTACAAATGACACCTGCGCCTAACCGACAACTGCGTACAAATGACACCTGCGCCTAACGACAACTATTTTAACACACACCTGTGTTTAACAGACATCTGTGCCTAACAGACAACTTACATATGCGTCAGCTGCCACTTTAAACCATACTATTCAGTGGATCCTGGGGGGGCAGGAAGGTGCCACTGTCGTCAGCGGTCATATTTCTGCAACAGACATTTTTTAAGGGGTCCTTGTGTGTCCGTCGATACGGATCATAATACATTTTAATGCCGAGGCAGATCTACCACCAAGAAATTGTCTTCCAGCGCTGTTGTTTTCCTGCCATTCTACAGAATGGTCCTGCTATTATATGTTATTAAGTAGAAGCTCTAAATCCCCGATCCCCCGGAGATTGTTCTATTGTGATAAAATGGATCAAGTAGTAAAAGGCGGTTCAGAGGGTTCCCATTCGCGCGCTGCCCAGGAATACTAATACGGGTATAAAGCGGTCCTCTTGGTGGAAGTCTTTGAGAAGTCGTGCACGCTGCAATTGGTCCGCTGCTAATTTGATCAACAAGCCTATGGCGTGAGCTATGCCAGGGTTGAGTGGGGCATTCTGTTCGGACCTGCCGAGGTAAACAGCTAAACGCTCCCATAAAGTGACTTTGATTTCCTGGCCAGTTTGGCGAACGTCGTCCACGTCGCGTTATCGTGAATAAGGTGGGTCGTGTGTTGCGCTGCACGCGATATCAGGGCTTGCGTTGTAGTTGTGCTGTCGCCCACACGAGGCGCCTGTGACGATGAACTGATGCACTGAGCACGTGATTACAGGAGTCGACAGACCAGTCAGCAGTGGGGCATATCAAGTCCATCCTTGAATACCTGCAAACTCTTAACATCAAACATTCGATTTCCGCCCAAGGTAAGTCATACATGAGACGAGCAATGAAGAATACTTCCATTCAAACCAAGGCACCTGCCTCATTAACGATAACCTTTTCCCTGCTTAATGGAATTCAGTAAATTTGAGTATGACAATTATTGATAATATTAATATTTGTGTGATTGTGAATTATCATGAATGGATTTATGACGTCACATATTTACATGGACACTTTTTTGTAGTCGGTGTAGCGGTTCAGGTTGGTTATATGAGATGTAGAATATAGTTAGATTGATCTGTAGAGGATTAAGACATGGCTATAAATACCCTGCTGTGATCCCTCTCACCTCTTATAAATGAATGAATTAGTTATCTTCAGTCCACTATCACAAATGAATTGGTTACCAGGTGAAAGATAAACCAGAGCTGGGTATTCAGAGAAAGGATCGATCTCTGCTGCAGGCTTCAATTAGTGTTGGTTTTGGTGGCTTCTCTTCTACGGTTACTGGCGAATCGGGACCGGGGTGTGGGGGGGTCGTCGGGTTTTGATGGGGGTTGGGAGTTGAACTAATTAACGTCTCTGTGGCCTTTTTATCCCGATGGGTCTTAGAGGGTTAATCTTTGATATAATGGGCACGCTTGATGCAGGGCCATAGCCGCGCAAGAAAATTCCCATCTGCTGTTGCCTTGTATCGTATTGAAACCTGCCGTGTGGATTTCGATTCCTGAAGTAAAAAAGTTTACAAAAACGAATTGAAAGACAGATTTGCGTCACTTCTGGGCTCAGAGCTCGCCACTCTATTCCGAGGTATTGCCAACACACTATGTATATAGAACGTAATAAGGAATTGGAATAGCTGCCATACCAGCTAGGTCCAAAACCTACCATGGACATCTGCCAGAATACCCGGCGTGTTGGGCCGTGTACTCCATACGATGTGGATTAGTCCGGGCTAGATACACGCCCTTATTAGGACATGTTATGTGGTAAGGTGACAGCTTAAATCTCCGTGGAACTTAAATGTTGGAAGGTGCAGACATTGAGGTCTCATCGTTAAACTATTGTGGTAAGAACTCAGTGGGGTCGAATATCTTGCACTATTAACAGTGATTATTTCTGACGTGTGATCTCATTGGACGGGAAAGAATCGTAAGCATGTCAGGAGTTTAAGATTCCACCGTGTATCTGTTTTGTTTTGTGGCAATATGTATTTGGCTGGGATACGGATTGGCTGTTTGCGTGTTTACTGGAGTAGATTGTTCACCTATCTGAAGCCATTTGTTGCTATATGACGTCATTTGTCTCTTAGTTGTAGGTGATGTTAGGTTTCTCTGTGTCAGGTGTATATAATGTCAATTTTCTCTATGTCAGGTGTAGATAATGATGTGTCTCTGTGTTAGGTGTAGATAATGTCATGTGTCTCTGTGTCAGGTGTAGATTATGTCATGTTTTTCTGTGTCAGGTGTAGATAATGTCATGTGTCTCTGTGTCAGGTATAGTTGATGGCAAGTGGAGGGACATTGTGGAACTGCTATGGATAATCATTCTCAACTTCTCAATTCACACTCCGAGTAAGTGGTCTCTGCAGAATCTGTCAGCTAACTCACCAGTGTGGAAGGCCAGTTTCTATGAGTATGGTGTGTGTTGTCAGGAGTGAGTGCTTTACAGCGGAATGAGAGGATGGGAAGAAGACTTGTTCTGAACTGGACCAGAGAACACCTGCCTGAATTCAACGCTGACCACACGGCTACTCTGGTCAACAAGTAAGTGTTTGTTTATTTAAACAAGAAATGAATTCAGTCACTCTCCATCGTTAGTAGTGTTTCATACTTACCACTATTATATACATATGCCTAATATAGATCAATTAATGGGAGTTAAAATAATGATGTTCATGTTTGTTGTTCACTCTGTCAGTATCTGCAGTGGGAGCACCTTCTCTGAACTGCTGTGTAAGCTCTGTACAGTGCCGGACAACTTGGTAAGTTCACCAGCGTGACTGAAACACTTGATGTCATGTCGATTCAACTTGATAAGTGTGACATAAACTCTGTTCAATTCACTTCCAAATTATCATCATTTTGACATGAATAGATTTTAAAAGTCAAGGTTTGTACATAACCGCTTAGCAGGCACCTTTGGCAGTCTTTTCCAGAAATGGCCCAAATGTACTGAAAGTTGTTCTTTCCATAGCCCCGTGGGTTGTTAAGCTGTGTTATGGTAGCAAACATACCACGAGTTGATCATCATAATGATATAGATGGTTACATCTTGTGATGACACTAGAGTTGACAGCACATTGCTGTCCCACTTCCTGATAACACCGCTGGAACAACCTCCATTTTATAGTGATTGGCTGAATTTGTAAAACATCGTCAGTTCCTCTTTGAACCTTGATAGATGTGGTAGTATTCCTACCCTTAGTTAGATTGTGTTTGGTGTTGTTGAGTTAGTGTGAATATATGACAGCATGCTGAAACTGGTTGCAGGACTCTGTTAGCAACCTGTCTGATTGTCTCCGGGCAGCAGACGTGAAATACGGGGTGAAGAAAGGCTTACTTGAGTAAGTTGAGTTTTTATTGTGATTAATCATTCCGATATTGGATGATCTTCATGATTGCCCAGGTATGACAGATTGATTATGTATCAGGTAGCTAACAACAGCCCAACATAAAACACCTCTCAAAGTCAAACAGTTAATATCAAAGGTAATGGGTACGATTAGTTGAAGTGTCTTCAAGCTTTCAGTTTCAAATATTCATTGTGTTACGTAATACATGGGCATACTAACACCAGATGGTGACTGACTAACCTTATCAGACAGCCGCCACTCACTTGTACCCTGTATTCCTAGCAGTGACCTGCTATTGGTGGTTGTACTCCAATCTACCATCAGCTTCTTGTCAATAACAGTTATTTCTTGAAGCAGACCATGAACCAACTCTTGTGCCAAGTTTAGCTGAACAAGGTAGTAACTATGTTCATGGGCGGTGTTCATTGGTGAAATGTTAGTTACAAAGATATTAAGATACAGGTTCCTGTTTAGATTTAGTCGGCGTGGAATTTAAATCATATCATTGTTACATATTGTTTGAGGAAGGATTTGCTAAAGCCTGAAGTTATCCCAGCCTCACTGATTATATGCTCTCTTATCAAATGTCAAGTGTGATGAATAGACTTGTGATTGAATAGATTTCTGCCAGCTGGTTGTCATGTCCTGGTGGTTTGTTTATCCTCTGTGTTTGTGCTCACAGTGCTTCTGACCTGAGTCAGGGAGCTGTATCAGAGCAGAGTCTTTTCATTTACCTGTCCCTGCTCCGCAGAAAGGTAATTTATATCCCATCTTCAGTGAAGTCAAGAGTGCTGATGTATGGATTTGTTCTTCTTTTCTGACTTGAGTTGTGCTTGATAATTAAGTATGGAAAACTAGCTGAGTGGTTTGTTAAATGGCCCTTATCATACAGCCTGTTAAGTGGAGCGGTATGGGGCTGGCCAAATGTCTCTACCTACAGAGTGACATCAACACTAATTCTTATAGGTTCTGATCAAAGTTCCATCAGATTTATCTGGTGGTGCTGTCATGGCTATTGTCATCACTTGTTCATCTACCTGTGCTGATTAAACAGGTAAAGCAGAGGGAGAAAGAGGTGGCTGTACCTGCTAAACCCATCATCGCCATAAGAACCCTGCCTCGTGCCCCAGCCATTGGTAACATCCTCATCATCCATCCATTCATTCATTATTCAATCTCTTTTTCCCAAAATTCAGTGTTTATATAACAAAGCAAGTTATATCTTATATTATATTATGTATTTGAAAAGAAAGCCTCTTGTTGTCTGGTTGTGTTCAGCATGGCACTCTGCAGAATAAACCTGCTACCTGTGGATCGTTTGTATATTGCACAGTTACCTGACAGACTTAGTAACGATGGCAAGCCGTGAGGAGGATGTGGAATACGGGGACCAGGAGATGTGTGCTGCCCAAGACCTGGATTATAATGAGTTTGTTATAATTGATAGTGATGATGAGAATCTTGCTGGGTGTATAGCTAATGGAGTGGCAGAAGATATGGAAGAGAATAGTGTGGATATGCCTGATGGCAGTGTAGGGTTAGTGGACCTACCTCTCTCACCTGTCTCAACTGCTGATGGTGGAAGCTTAGCAACTGATGCAAGTGAACACCTGTCAACAGGTGACAACTAAAACAGATGGGGATACATTCCACGATGCTCTGGACGGCCCTCATGATCTGTCCCCTGATGGCCATAAAGGAGAGAGTTTCTCTGATGGCGGTCAAGATGTTTGTGGTCCGTGTGAAGGTACAGAGGATGCAAAGCCTGTTGTCATGGTGCATGTGGATGCTGGTGATTGTGACAGTGATTGCTGCTGATGTTACCAGCTTCCCAGATACGGAGGAGAGCATGTCCCTCACCGTAGTTACTGATTATGATGGATCTCAGTTCAGTTGTGATGAGGATGATCATGGCAAGTTGATCACACACTCTACTCAAGGCCAGCTCCTCACCGTACCACCTAACACCAGCCATGTTAGAGGTGGCACTTCCCTCTCTGGCCGGAGATCTGCCTCGGTCAACTGCTCGGATAGGGAAATGACAGCCCTCCAGGAGATAGGATTACGCCATGCTAAGACAATTATTGAGAGTGCCATGGCTGTACTGAGAAAGGAGGCTGGGGAGAGCATGGCATGGGATGTTAACAGCTTATCTCTCTCAGATGATGCTGAATATCACAACACGGCTTGCAGCGAGTCTAAGGAAGATGTAGAGCAGATTCTGTCCTTATTACCGATGGAGAAGATGTCCGTGCTGAGCCAGAAGAACCCTTTGAGGTCTGGTACTGCAGTTGATCTAGATGGCAGCTTTGATGCCTCATCTGTAGATGTCCATGACACAAATGTCAATCTATTACACACCTCTCCTGTACCAAACGAGGCTCCGGTATGTGGAACTGGTGGCATGGATCAGTCTAGAGTTGAGTCGCCTGAGTCCACAGGGGAACCTGTTGTGGAAGAGGTCATTACAATATCACTACAGGGACCAAAAGGACTTGAACTTGTCAGCACTAAGTTGGAATTGTACAGCGGCGAGTCAGAGGCAGTGCGCGCCTGATGTGTCAATCTCGTCCGATATGATCTCTGTTGAGGATATCATTGTCAAGTCGACCCGAGCAGTCTCGCCGTCATCTATGAGTGACATGCGTCTGCTGTTGGAGGATGCTGAACTCACAGAATGTGCCTCACCTGAAGCACCTGTTGTACCACCACTGCAGGTAGCTAGTGACAGTGAATTGATTGTTGAAGAGGAACTTATTGAAAGCTCTCACCAAGAACCATCTCTATCAGGGGTCACACCTTCCCATCCTATCCATAGTGTGTCAAAGTCTGACTCTGTCTCCAGTAGCAGCAGCAGCTGCAGCAGGGGTAGTCATGGGGATGAGGTTGAGGAGGAGGTGGTTGTCAGATTGGTACACAACAAACCTACCCACAGTGATGAATGTAGGGATGAGAGCGGTGTTGTAACTAGTGAAGGAATCCTTGCAGGGGATGAGAGCAGATCTGACCATGAGGACGATACGAATTCTTCTGTGGATGAAGATGTTATTGAGGAGTCAATTGTGAAAACCACGAGTAAGAAATCTGAAGATTATTTCAGCTCTCCTTCTGCACCTAACATGGACAGTAACAACTGGGATACAGAAGATGTATCAGATGGAGCCAGTGTGGGGGATGATGACGTGAACAAGATCCTGTCTGCAGAATCCGAGTCACACAGTGACAATATGTGCAGTGATGATGACACTTCAGGGTTCAGTGTGGGCGAAGAACCCATCCAGAAATCTGCAGTAGGGCAAGATGAGCTGGAATCCTCTCACCGTGGTACATATGAGCATTTGAGCCCTCCTTTGTCACGGTCCACTTCCTTGTCCAGTGGTACCTCAGTTGATGAGAGCGTTGTGGAAGAAAAGGTGATCTCATCTGCCACAAGCCCTCCTGAAAATAGACATATTGATCATGGAAAAATCCAGCATTCCCCCGAGCTTCTCACAGCTTCTGGGGATAGTGCTAATGAGGATTCTGATGATGGTACCAGTTGCACAGAGGGTAGTGAGGCTGAGGAGGAGGTTATAGAGTTACCAGTCTCAGCTCTGTTTAAACCCATCTCCGCTACTGATGACAACGTAGTGCTACCCTCCTCTCATGTTGGGGACCATCATACAGTGGAGTCACCCACAATTACATTCAATCAGAGCCAGCTCGTTACAACAAATGATGATGGTACATGTGATGGTTTGAGAAGCAGCAGCAGCAGCAGCAGGTCATCCTCGAGATCCAACTCAGTGTACAGCCCTGTGGTAGAAAAACACATTATCAGGTCAGCGAACTTGTCACGGGATCCATTCTATCCTAATGTAGAACCAGTATCTGATGTGGGCAATAGTGGCACTGTCAGTGAGCATCATACGAAGGTTGCTGCAGCTGATCCACAATATAGTGATGCCAGTGATGAAGATGCTCATGGAGACAGCAAGCAAGAAGTTGAGGATGGATTAGGACATGGTGGCTGCTGTAGCGATGATGAGGAGGAGCCTATTGTGGAAGAGGTGATCCAAAAGACATCTCGCGCCCCCAGAGGATCGGAAATAGAGAGCTCCTTCAATGTGTGGCAGTTACAGATGCATGATGGAGCTTCCTCAGATGGCAGACCCGTGGTGGGTGGAAGTGGCTTGTCGAACACACAGGATGACAAGGAGAGGAAAATGAGTGAGAGCTTCCGATGCCAGACAGAAATCTCACTAACCCATGATTTGATCCTGGATCAAGTGGAATATGGTTTCCATCTTGTACCTGAAACAATGGACATCTCAGCTAACTCTTCTCTGAGGGTGGCTGGAGAGGCCAGTGAATGTTCATATGATGGTAAAACAGAAGCCATGCTGTCTCGTATCCGTACGTCTGAGTGGCTGGACAGTTCTCTGAGTTCATTCCTGGGCCCAGTGACTGATGAACAATACGATGAGGAAGGATATTTGGTAGACCCTCAGTTGCTGAGGCAGGCACTGGAGAGTAGGGAGCTAAAGGATGCTGTTACTCGAGCTGTACAGGAGCAGTTCAGACTCTACCTCAGGCAAGGACGTATTGAAATACCAACTGGAGGTCACATTCAAGATGGGGACATGGATAGAGTTGATACTGGTCGTCAAGACAACGAGAAGCTGGAGAGCAGATTGAAGATTCTTCACAAAGAGAATAGACATTTGGTAAATGTTGATCGCTCTCAAAAGGCAAAGATTCAAAAGTTGGAAAAGGTGGTTGAAAATCTTCATAACCATGTTGAAACTCTGGAGAAGATGATTGCAGATTATAATTGTAGTTCTAATGTGGTGACCAAACATAAGCTATTTTCTGTAGCCTCGTCCACAGTACCCCAGCCAGCTCTGGAGGCCACACCCACCAGCTCCAGCGCTGTCGAGTGTGAGAAGGAAGCTAGGTCTGTGGCTTGTCAGTGTGACTTGCTATTGGATGACATACCAGGAGTAGAATTTACCACCTCCACACCAGACTCCTCGTTCATATCCAACACATCCACGCTGGTCAACTCGCCTGCAAGATCACATCCCCCTCTAATCCGTAACTTCCATCTTTCACCGCGGGGTGTGAAGGATAGAAACCTGCCTCCTCACACCCTGATCGCACCAATCCATGGCAAGGCAGAGTTAGCTGATGACGAGGTGGACACAGCATCTAAATAAATCTAAATCACCATCCAAAGCAAGTGCCATGTTGGATAAAATACTGGACAAAATGGCTGGCATCAATAAATTACCAGCTGGGGAAGCTGATGTTGCAGTCAGTGAATCGAGTGTGTCTCCACCAACCCAGCAGCCGTTTGGGGATGACCTTGGGGCAGAGACGCTGGAGAAGTGGCGCTACCTGGCGACTGCCACCATCTCCACCCATCCCCCAGTTCTCATCTTACAGAGGAGTCTTGCCAAAGCTCTCTTGGAGAATGATGCTCTGCAGACGAAGCTGGCCGAATATGACCGGGACCTGGGGATGAAGCTAGAAGTGATGGAAGCCAAGCTAGAGAGATGTGATGGGGTCAATCAGACCCTGGTGGCAGAAAAACACGAGCTGCAGACCAGACTGGATGAGGCTCAATCTCAGAACTACCAGGGCCCCATCAGAGATCTCGAGGGGCAACTCTCATTAGTCAGTTCTCAGAAAGAAGATCTGGAAAAGGAGGTTGAGTCTATGAGGGTAGAACTAGGACAAGACAGGGAGCAACTTGACATTCTGCACAGAGAGAATGCTGCACTCAAGGGTGAAAATGAACAGCTTAAAGAACAACTCGCAAGTGTACAAGATGAGCGTGACTTTCTTAAAAGGGTGAGAGTGACATCTTTTATAACTATCTGATGGCTTGTATAAAAGAAGATGTTTTTCAAAAAAATTGTTGCATTTTGTATGTGTAGAATGGTTGGAGTGAGTGACCACATTCTCTTTAGGATGTCGATGTCTTTTGAAATGTATACACACTTAATTTTTACTGGTGGCTCTATATTGGGGCTCTTAAGTGTTCACCGCTACTTTGTCTGTATACAATATTGTCGTGTACAGTTAAACGGTTTCAGAGAAGAAGGTTTGCCTCTTTATATATTCATAGCATAACTTATAGAGCGTCGTGTACGTATGATGTTGACCTCTGTAAGGCGCCGTGTTCAAGTACTGCACTCCATGTATGGTTGCTGTTCGTCTTAACGATATAACTCGTAGGTCTATAAATGTATGTATGTAAGTACTGGTACGCTCCTTGAAACAAAGCCGCGATACGTGTCGCAACTGGAACCCAAACGCACCTATCTCACCTGATCAACACAGCATATCTTATCGCCCGTTTTGATTGCCTTGCCATACTTGGTTAGCCTTGGTAGTTGGCAGCCGCCCACTTGGGCGATCTAAGCCTTCTTCAACCAGTCTACATGTTATAGCGCTCCGCAGTCTTTACTCGCGCTACGATGTCAGCGGGCTGGTGTCGTGTGGATTCAGTCAAGGCTCGTGTCCCAATCAGCGTAACTCGCGTTCGTATCGAGCTCTCCTGCCAATCACAGACACACACCATATACGTACCCCCCGAGGTCGTGTGGAGATGTTAGCAAAATGCCACTTCAGTCTGATCGGACCTTATTGATGAACGCCCGAATCCATTAATTATGCTAATGTTTGGAATAGTGGTCTGGCGGCTTGGCGTGCATAGCAAGCGAGCATTTATGCTGAAGTGGTACATCTCCCTGGGTTGGGTGGTGGCTGGGTGTAATGGTCGTGAAGAACATATGCGTGTCGAGTCTTTTAAGAAGTACGCTTAACTGGCCTGCATGAAAGATTGTAACGTCTTACTAAACCACACCTATGGTATATTGTTAGTGCTGATTGAGTTGCATCACACGCGTCCTGGCGACACGACTACTGACGTGCTGACGTCACTGACAATAGGTAGGTGGAACTTGTCTCGACTCCGTGATTGTTCCGAGCTCTAACCAAGGCGTTCTCTGCTCGTCTGCTCTCGTCTTCAAGAGGGCCGCGGACATATTCGGATCATCCCCGTTTAACCTTCTGTATTGCCGGGCCGCCATCTCTATCTAACTTACTGATGTTAAGAGTTGCCCACTTTGTGATAAAAAAACCCATTATGATTTAAATAGGCGGTGATGTGTAAACTTCGAGGACAAACACTCGGCAAATACAAGCCCTCTTGTCGACGGACCCATTCAGTCCCAACAATTGCGTCGGTTCGATAGTGGTTTTGTGGAGCGAGCGAGTTTCTGCATGACAGTTCCTTTCCGACAGAGGTTCGTAGTAAAGCGAATCACATCCTAGCGGAGACCCTCCTCGTCGGCCGCTGAATAGCCTGTATCCTGATATACGCGTAGCTGGCCGAACATAGCTTGCACTTTAACTAATTAAGGCGTGGAGTGCGTTGTTGGAGTACCTTAACTAGTTAACCTGCGGAGGGGTAATTGCAGCCAATGACCAGTTTCCCGGTGAGTTGAGCATACAGGTGTGCCTCCTCTAATTAACAGGTAAATCTCGGATGATCCTACCTCCATTATTCAAAATCATTGGTCTGTCGGAATCGGGCCATAACAGGCCTTCTTTAACTGCCAACTGATACCCTAAAACCTCCCTCCCCTCGCGCCTTGCCCTTCACCCATTCAATTACACTCGGCGGTTGCTACCTTTTGGGGCGACCTTTTGCCGCCGCGGGGTAATGTGTACCTCGCGAAATCAGCTTCCAAATTGGTTAAGCTTAGGTGGGAATTTACTTAAGGTATACAATGTTCTGATGGGATTAAGGCCATCGCGCTCACCTACGTGTTAGGACATATAGGTGAGGGACGAGAGAACTGAGTGAAGGGGCCCTTCAGAGTAACAGCTTGTCACAACCAGTAGCGGGTTAGGATCGGGGACAGGCCCTCTTATCTGGAGAGTTACGTGGGGAGTTACTGTGGCCGCGTGAGATGTTACTGGGGAACTGGTGGGTAACTACGGCGTGATAATGACCGGAAGCGAGGAGGTGAGTTCTATCTGCAGTATATGATGTCATTGTGGAGCCAACCACGAATATACCGGTAAACTCGTCTCTTTTCGTATATAATCGTTCCCCCCCCCCCCCCCCCCCCCCCCCCCCTACTCCCCTTCTCTCCTTACGACCAAAACACGGTGCACAATTCATCACAAAGTCATCGCTCAACTCTAAATAAGCATTGATGATTGCTCGTAATATAAATATTCAAACTATATTTGGGACTGTTGTCAATGTGCAGGACGCAGTTTGGGTAATGTAAGCCCTGTTAGAGTTTATTGAGGGAGTCAAATAAGGAGCAGCATCGGCAATACATAATAGGAATAAGGACCACCAAAATCCAACCATTGGCATCCCCACCTACCCGCTAGCAACCTGTCAAGCCTCCCTTTGTGGTTGTTGTTGATTCAAATATAGCTGTTTTGGGCAACATTGGCCATGTACAGCCAGCTCCCTTTGAATCTTCATAGCTTCTTATAAACGGTGGTTATATAATCCACTATGGAATATGAAAGATTGCCCTCTAATGCATCAAATACTCGATCCCTACCTTGTATCTATTTGACGCGTGTCTTTAAAGATGAACAACACAATCAACCGACTTAAAAATACCAGTAATTGTTGGCGAAAATAGCGGTAATTAATGGTTTGTAATTAAGCGTGTTGCCCCTCTTTCTTTTGAGTCTATTCCCACCCCGCCCCCGCGACCTCCTCGCATGTCATCCCACACCCCACCCCCGTCGACGTCTCCAGCTGCATCACCACTCCTCCATACACACACATGTTGTGTACTTGAGTGCCTCTCCCCGCGGCCGGCATTCATCGCCGTCTGTTTCCTTTATCGCGCTTTTCTTGTCGCCGGTGAAGTAGCGCGGTGTCCCCGTGTGATGGGGTGAGAGGGTCACGGTATGGATGAGGTAAGCCGGATACTCCTGACTCACCTGGCGGGATCTTACCTCCGCTCAACCCCACCACAACTCATCACAATACCACATCGCGCCTGGTGAAGTCGCGCCGGCTTTAACAGCTCCTCTGCTGGCTTCTCACAGGGAGCTACTGCCTCTGGTTGGAGGCACGCAGTCGTTCCTACTGTGGTCAGACCGGTCATACTGGAATCTTAACCGGGTTGTATAGATGATACGCCTCGTACATCACTCATGTTGTCTTGGGCTACTGGCGTTGAGAGATAACTCTTGGGCTACCAGCAAAGAGAGGTAACTCTTCGGCTACTGGCGTTGAGAGATAACTCGTGGGCTACCAGCAAAGAGAGGTAACTCTTGGGCTACTGGCGTTGAGAGGTAACTCTTGGGCTACTGGCGTTGAGAGATAACTCGTGGGCTACCAGCAAAGAGAGGTAACTCTTGGGCTACTGGCGTTGAGAGATAACTCGTGGACTAATGGCACACATGAATGCAACTTAACGCTTTGAGCAGAGTATTATATATGGTAATGTTATGTGCATATTGTAATCCACGAAGTACACGACCACAAAGGTCAGAGTTGTTATTTCAGTATGTGTGTTGAAGCTTTCTCTGTAAATAGGTGACACCTGGCAGCCCTTAACACACGCTGTGTGGCCATTGTATACAGCATGGACGGTGCGTGTTGTAGGCTATGCAATAAATCCCATGTCTGCCTGTGGTTACAGGAGCTAGGTCGTATAGAGGAGGCGCACAACAAGACACAGGAGGCAATCATCACCCTCCAGAGCTCTCTCACTGAGGTCAACAATGAGAAATCCCTCCTCCACTCTGACATCAGTCTCCTCAAGGATGAATACAATCATCTCAAGAGAGGGATGGACATCATAGCTAAATGCTTTGGTGTCAACCCAGATTTGGATAGTTTACAGTTGAATCCTCAACGGCCAGTGGTCGATGCTGATGCTGCTGCAGCTGTGAAAGACCCTGATTCTACATCCGCTGATGCTGATGCTGCTGCAGCTGTGAAAGACCCTGATTCTACATCCACTGATGCTGAAGCTGAGGGTGAGACTGAACAATCACAACCTGTGTCCACCTTACCAAATCAACCCACACTGGATGACCTAAAACATCATGTGTTTGGAACATTAGCCTCCACACGACCTACCTCTGACCTTGACCTCAAATCACCTGTGTCAAGGTCATCAGACAGCAGGTCTCAAGGTGATTCTGTTATCCATGAGAATATTATGAAACAGTCTGAGCTTGCTCTGCGGACGTTGTTGTCAGGCAGTGATCGCGGTGACGGGGCAGATCATCTGGTGCACTGGGAAGACGTGAAGAAGTCGATTGCTGAGTCACTGAGCACCGAGAGCAGACCACAGACAGGGAAGCCTGACGTGTCGGACAAGTCTACATCACAGCAAACAAGGCGCTAAGGATCAAGAGGCTGAGGATCCAGACAATATGGAAGGTGACGTTCTTAAGAAGGTTCTACAGACTGCAGAGAGTTTACAGAGTCAGTTAGGGATCAAGGTGAATATAGTGGTAGACCCTGTGGATGATAAGTCTGTGACACTACGTCTGTCTGGGGCTCCAGATCATCCTGAAATCAATATCAAACCAGCTGCTGTAAGTTCCACAGATAAGCCTGGGGGCGAAGACATCTGACTCACCTGTAAGAACAGGTGAGGGAGACCATGATTGGTGGGAGAGGAAGTACCAGTCGGACTGTAAGAAGATCGAGGATGAGTATGATGATTTGAAGAAGCAGCGCCTGGCAATGTTGGTTCAAGCATACACAGGCAAAGTCTACCCCACTGCTGCCACACCCCAGCTCACTACCCAACCATCACAGCTACCACCTACACCCCCACCAGCTCACAAGGATATGCCACCTGTAATGAGATCTCCCCCACCTCCTGTAGCACCCACCAAGCCAATATCAGATCAGGAGAAGATCCAACAGATCCTAGCTAAGTACAACATCGTGGAGCCCCCTCGCCCTAATGCCACCTCAGAGAGCCTGTCTCCGGACGGGGCTGATAGAGACCAGCTTCCTGCTACCAGCTACAGCAGCGAGGCCCATCAGATGCTGCAGGAGTCACAGGTGATTAAAGAGAGGCTGAGAAGCATGAGAGAGTACCTGCAGAAAGCTGAGACGTCCCGGTCCAGGGCGGGGGTCGGGAAACCAGGCAGCAAGTGTGGAACAGATAGTCCCTCACTATCACATAAGACATCAGTCTCCAGGCCGCCAGCCAGTAGCCCACTCACATCACATCTCTATCCCAGCCTCAAGTCTAGGTCAAAGACAAGCCCCCATCTGCCAAGCCACACCTCTCTGATGCAGACTGACAGCAGTCCCCGCCCCCTCAGCAGTCCCCGCCCCCTCAGCAGTCCCCGCCCCCTCGACAAGGAGCATCTGGTTCTCCAGAGTGAGATGGATGAGCTGAATGAACGCTTAGCTGAGCTGGAGAGTGCTCAGAGTAAATCGTCAGCTTTGGATACTGAGCTCCTGATGCTGGATGCTCCAGTTCACCAGAGACAGACAGAATCCGATGACGAGGACCGCCTGAGCTCGACATCACTGCTGGAGATGGCACAGGAAGCTAGCAGTAAGGAGGACCCCAGCAAGCAGTTTAGTGCCATGAAAGCCTACCGCTCTGCCCTGAGATCCCGAGCTAAAGCCGGCAGACCCACCTCCGATAGCCAAGCCAGCCACTCAGACAGAGGCAGAAATGACACTGGAGATATGTTACCTGTACGTGAGAAGTCCTGTACTAGTTATCCCAGGAAATACAACTCCACTCAGCGTCTTGATGCTGGTGTCGAGGAGATGGATGGGTATTCAACAAAATCAAAAGCACATAGGTCTCCATCAGACCTCAATAGACGAACTTATAGAAATCATGATGGCGGTAGAGTAAATGATTCCTTTTCCTCATCTGACCGATATTCACCAGATGAGGGCAGCAGGTTTGTGGTGAAGACTAATCCAGTCCGGAGACGTGCTGCCTACCCCAGGTGTGATGGCATGGACGATGAACAGGTGGCCGCTAGACGTAATGTGTATACAGGTGAGAAGGATCACATCAGGTTCACACCTGACCTCGCCAGCCCCAGCCTCAAGTCATCTTATGTCAGTTCTGTGGAGGATACAGCTGAGACTGGCAGAAGTCCCATGGCTGATTATTCATCTCCCGTAGCAGGGACAAGGGCAGGTAGAGAACCATGGAGCCTTGGTTCTAAGAAGAAGGAGGTAGGTTTTGTTGACAGGGAGAACAAGAAAGATCTACCCGATACCTCCAGTAAAGTAAGCAGTGGCAAGATGTCTCGGGAAGAAAGATCAGAGCTCCTCGCCAAATACTCGGCCATGGCCAAGGCTTATGAGGACACCAGACAGAAAACTGCAGCAGTCAAGAAATCCAGTACGGACTGTATACCCCAGATCAGGGAGAACTTACAGCAGATAACAGCCATGGAGAAACAGCGGGGTGGGGGAACTGAAGAAGCGACAGGCCTGTCTCAGGATGACCTGGTAGTCCTGAAGACGGGTGACATTATCCGCCGCAGTAACAACAGCACGCCAGTACCCCCGCCAGACTCGCCTCACAGGGTCAGACAGAGCCCCAACTCATCAATGACAGAGTACAGCAACTCACCCACCTGGGAACACTACGCTCACCACACACCAGAATCATCCAATGCCAATCACTCTACAGGTGATGGCAGCTGGCAAGAACCTAAACGTTTCTTCAGCACCACCCTCTCAGCAGCTCACCCCACTCCCACTTACAACTGGAGGGAACCTATGAAATCTAGCCTCAGTGCAAGCAGAGATGCCAGCCCGGCTGTGAGGGATCTACCTTGTGAGTTTAGTCGCCAGACTGAGAAGGGGAACTTTGACTTCAGGTAAATTCACTCAGCTGTACCTTGACATTGAGTCGTTCATGTTTTCATTCACGTTAGATATGGTTTGGTGAAATTATTTATTGGTGTTATTGATTTTTTAGTTACAATGAGATATATAAGTTTGAATTGATGATATATTCCACAGATGGGTTGGTAAAATATGTTGTACTTTACTAAGTTTCAATATAATTCTGGAGTCAATGGTTGATAGTTTGGTAATGGTTCTAGCATGCTTTAATGATAGTGCACAGTTACATAATAATGCTATTTTACAGTCTTAATATTGGGCATTTACATAGGTTTATCATTTCAATAACCATGGGTATTAGCTTTGGTGAATCATTTCAATAGCCATGGGTATTACCATGAATGTAACCTTTAATGTGTTACTCCTTCCCCAAACCTCTCATTTTGGTCGAGTTTGATTGGTTTGTATTCCGCAAGAAAGTCATGTGATTGAATGTGTGTGGCCCTTCTCTCTTAGACTTACTTCTCCTCTGGTAAGTGTTCTCCTTTAAAAGCAGAGATTGATTGATGCAGGTGTAGTATGCATGATATGCTGTAGCCATCCTATCAGATAACCCCTTATCAGTTAGCTAATCAGTAGCGACACAACATCATTGGTGTGCTGAAATAGTGCTGACCATGACAGATTTCTTCTTGCATATCACGTAACACTTAGTCAAGCTTGTGAATACCGTTACCCTGTACAGTAGGGGGGGGGGGGGGTTGGGGCGGGCAGGTGTAGATATGTATATAGCCTGCTTGTGGTATGATCTGTGCTGAGCCGACAATGAGAGTGGGAAGGGACAGATGTGTTACCAATGATCACGATAAATACACATAACCCCGCGGACTGCATGGCATTTGTCTGCTTTTCTAGCATTGGTCTCTAGGTACTTTTCTCACATGGCAACATGTGTGTTATCACGGGACACAAACAGACCTAATGTACTGAATGTCACTGAACACTGGGGGCAGACAGACCTAATGTACTGAATGTCACTGAACACTGGGGGTAGACAGACCTAATGTACTGAATGTCACTGAACACTGGGGGCAGACAGACCCGATGTACTGAATATCACTGAACACTGGGGGCAGACAGACCTTATGTACTGAATGTCACTGAACACTGGGGGCAGACAGACCTAATGTACTGAATGTCACTGAACACTGGGGGTAGACAGACCTAATGTACTGAATGTCACTGAACACTGGGGGCAGACAGACCTAATGTACTGAATGTCACTGAACACGGGGGGCAGACAGACCTAATGTACTGAATGTCACTGAACACTGGGGGCAGACAGACCTTATGTACTGAATGTCACTGAACACTGGGGGCTGACAGACCTAATGTACTCAATATCACTGGATACTGGGGGCAGACAGACCCAATGTACTGAATGACACTGAACACTGGGGGGGGGGGGGGGGCAGACAGACCTAATGTACTGAATGTCACTGAACACTGGGGGCAGACAGACCCGATGTACTGAATGTCACTGAAAACGGGGGGCAGACAGACCTAATGTACTCAATATCACTGGATACTGGGGGCAGACAGACCCAATGTACTGAATGTCACTGAACACTGGGGGCAGACAGACCTAATGTACTGAATGTCACTGAACACTTGGGGCAGACAGACCTAATGTACTGAATGTCACTGAACACTGGGGGCAGACAGACGTAATGTACTGAATGTCACTGAACACGGGGGGCAGACAGACCTAATGTACTGAATGTCACTGAACACTGGGGGCAGACAGACCTAATGTACTGAATGTCACTGAATACTGGGGGCAGACAGACGTAATGTACTGAATGTCACTGAACACTGGGGGCAGACAGACCTAATGGAATGGAACACTGGGGGCAGACAGACCTAATGTACTGAATGTCACTGAACACTGGGGGCAGACAGACCCGATGTACTGAATGTCACTGAACACTGGGGGCAGACAGACCCGATGTACTGAATGTCACTGAACACTGGGGGCAGACAGACCCGATGAATGTCAGGAACGTTCAGCGGTTATATTTTATCACACGACCTTACTATGTAGTACACTGTCATTCTGTTGTTCCATCTTAATCACAATTGTCAACAGCCAGAATGAACCGTGTTTCAGACAGCGTAGCCCATGGTATAATTTTCTATACTGACCCTACATAGTACTTGGCAGTGATGCGGTAAGTTGGCATGGCACACCCACTCTCCACGGTTTGATGTGCCCTCGACAGAGCCTCACTGCTTCTTACATAGATGTTGTGTGACTTCTTTACCTCTGTATGTTTCTTCTGATGTACAAGAAGGGTTGACACTCCCTTCGCAGTCATCGTTTCACAAAATGCACCAAATGGATATCATAACGTCACACCGTTTGGTCATAATGTTCTAGGTTAATGTTGGGTACCAGTTTTTGATGTTGCACACACGACAGGTTTTTTTTCCAGTTAACTGACTGATTCAGTTCATCACTATCCTTCTATAGTTGATGCTGTATTTATTAGTATACTAATTTTTATTGCATTAACACTAATCTTGATTCCATCCACGCACACCCGTACTGTGGGAGACCAACCTTGTCTAATTACAAAACCCGTCTATAACGACTCAAGAGCTGGTCTCCCACTGCTCCAAAAAACATGTGGTTCTATGTTAAACAGGTAATGGCCGCTCTTGCTTGTACCTACCTTACTGTTGATGTATATCATATCTGGTGGTAGGATTGTGAGTGCACTGTCATGTCCCATGCTTATTCTTGTTCAAGTTTAAATACATGATTCATTTACTGTTCTCTTCAGAGTATTTGTTATTTGTTATTCAAAGATTGATAGCTTGCCATAACTTTCCAATTAAACATTACAAATGGTAAACAAAAACTGTTGTTCATGTATCATTTTGACTGATCAAGACTCTGCTTTTCAAATCAAGACTGATAAACTTTATGATTCGCTCAGTCCATATATAAAACAATGAGGCAGCGGGAGGCATGTCGATGAGTTGGACTCGTTGCACTTTGTTGGGAGAGAACCAGGGCGGCAAAACAGACAATCGGTTCGGTTCATATCAATGAAAGAATAATCTTACTTATGATTCGCTCAGTCCATATATATCCTTTTTGTACTTGCCAACAGGAAAGGACCCCCCTTGTCCAATGAGCAGCGGGAGCATGTCGATGAGTTGGTGAGTCGTTACGCACTTTCGTGGGAGAGATCACAGAGGGGCGTGTCTTATAAAACGCAGGCCGCGCCCACTGACCGACAACTTGATGGCCAGCACCAGAATAGTTGCAATGGGGGCGGTTACAGATGTATATCGACATCGAAACCTACAGATCTACCGGAGTCTTTGAGACAGGCTTATGTTGATGATATTCTGTTGAAGTATAACAAACAATGGGCGGACAGGCATAGCAGTGATCATAATGGGGCTTACGATCATAATGATGACGATGACGCTGTGACAGTGATGTCTCTAGACGTGCCTGGTATAATCAGACAATACAACGAGGCTTGATGTCTACAACGTATTCCACGGAAACACGATGCTCCATATTGTACGGCAATTGTTCATCACGCTGTCTATTTTGTATGCAGATTGCGTGAGTTTATTGGAACACATTTCATTCTGATTCTATCTTCAATGCTATTTTATAATGATCTACATTGTTTTACAAATGTGATAATGTTATCTGTGATGTGGTACATTTACAAATGCACCTGCCACCTGTCATACAGGCTTGTGCAACCTATTCCCCCTGACTGTGATAGCTAGTAATGTGCTACCTGTTGATTGTTGTCAAAGAGAACACCTGTCAATAGCAGGTGTGTGTTGTATCTGACTAATGATTCTTAGTTAATTACCTGTTGTATGGAGTGCATCTAGATATTTTAATTCATATTGTCTATGAGCGACTGAATTAGGTTTTTATTTAGACGTATATATTGTTGTTACTTTGATATATGTAGAGCAACACATTATTTTATTTCAATAGACTTCTGTGTTGTTGTTTTCTGAGATTGTTTCACATATAAATACTAAAGACACACCTTAGTTTGTTTTGTTATAACATTAATAAATACCTGATGTTTTGATGATTAAATGTTTCTTGTTATCAAATAATATCCATGATGCTACGTTGCCATTCCGCACCAAACTCGTACAGAAAGCCCATGGGCACATGGTCATGTAGAACTTCATGCCACACCCTAATTACCATTATTGAATTAGGTTTTTATTTGTATTGTTGTTACTTTGATATATGTCTTCATAAGCAGTCGGTGAAATAATTTCAATAGACTTCTGTGTTGTTGTTTTTCTGAGATTGTTTCACATATAAATACTAAAGACACACCTTGCTTGGTGAGTCTTTGTAAGATGATGGTACCTGATTGTAATGATCTAAATAAATGTTTCTTGTTATGAAAGTAATCTCTTGACTACATTGATTCCGAACCAAACTGACAGCAAAAGCCCATGGAAATGACAGGGTGGGGTGGAAGACTGCAGAATTCTGAGTGTGAATCTGGTAAATTCATGTCGGTGAAAACTGTTTTTGTGAACATTAACTGTAAACATAAATGATTGCAGAAAATGCCCCAAAATAAAATCAAGCCCATGGTTTAACCTCGAGATAAACCTCATATAGAACTGGCCCAAAAGAGTTTTATTTTTAGGGATTACCTGAGATCTCTCTAAATTTATAAGGTTCGAATGGTTGATGATTGACTAGCATTGATTTGGCACATTAGTGAATGTTCAACACAAAACCCCTGAAGTACAACGTACAATGGTGGGGCAAGAAAATACTCCTAGCCCAAATTCCTGAGTGTCCATCTTCAGAAGCCCTAATGAGATGTCATCTGCTTGAAAACAGATTATGTTGTATTGTGAGCGCGTCGATGTTATGTCTTGTAAGATGCATTGTTTTTCTTTGCATTTTGCTACAGGACTTTAAATCAAGCCCATGTTTCATTGAACCAGAGAGACCGCCCTCAGAGGGAACTCCGCCCAAAAGTGCCCGTCATGTTTCACACAATACTCGCAATCGTTGAAAGTATTTAAACTAACATGATGATTTAAGCAAACTGTATGTGAATGTATTTAGTTAGCACAGAAAAAGCAGGACGATAATTCTTGACTCCCCATCACGTATGCTCTATGAATGCTTATCCATTTATGTTCAACATTATTTTATACAATGGCATTACCGCGAAAGCTGTTGAGTGAACGTTGGACGATGAATAATTGTCTTAGAGAAGTAGGTGCTCGGCTTATGGCGTAAGAATCTTGACGAACCCATGATTATGCCACTGTAACTATGTGAGTCGAGAGATGTAATGTCTTGTAAGATGCATTGCACTCTGAGGTGCAACCACACACAACCAGACGCACCCACGCAGCCACGCACCAACTACGCACAACCACGCGGGGTGACACAACCATTGAACCACGACCCTAAGACGCAGCCACACACAACCACGCTTGTACTGTGAGGTGCAACCACACACAACCACGCCGCACCCTAAGACGCAGCCACACACAACCACGCCATACTGTGAGGGGCAGCCACGCACAACCACGCCGCACTCTGGTGGGCAGCCATACACACCACGACGCACTCTGAGGGGCAGCCACGCACAACCACGCCGCACTCTGAGGGCCAATACACAACCACGCCGCACTCTGAGGGGCACACGCAAAAACCACGCCGCACTCTTGCCAACCATCCACATCACCATGCACTCTGAGGGGCAGCCCACACACAACCACGCCGCACTTTGATTTATACAGCCATACACAAGCTGTTGAGCACGTTGGAGGGGCAATAATTGTCTTAGACGAAGTAGGTGCTCGGCTTATGGCGTAACAACCACGCCGCATCTTCTGAGGGGCAGCCACGCATAACCACCGCCATTACTTTGAGAGGCAGCCAACCAAAACCAACCACGCCGCACTCTGGTGGGCAGCCATACACAACCACGACGCACTCTGAGGGCAACTACACACAACCACGCCGCACTCTGAGGGGCAGCCACACACAACCACGGGCCGCACTCTGAGGGGCAACCACACACAACCACGCCGCACTCTGATGGGCAACCACACACAACCACGCCGCACTCTGAGGGGCAGCCACGCACAACCACGCCGCACAATTTGATGGGCAGCCATACACAACCACGCCGCACTCTGAGGGGCAACCACACACAACCACGACGCACTCTGAGGGGCAACTACACACAACCACGCCGCACTCTGAGGGGCAGCCACACACAACCACGACGCACTCTGAGGGGCAACCACACACAACCACGACGCACTTTGAGGGGCAACCACACACAACCACACCGCATTCTGAGGGGCAACCACACACAACCACACCGCACTATCTAAACACAATCACCAAAGAATGGTATGATTTCTTATCTAGAAGCTGCCCTAGTGTATTTACTGAGGGGCACTACATATGATCTCCCCGGTTGCTATTTTCATTTCAGGCCAGTGGGGATCTATTTGTGCATGCATATCTGCATCTTACATTATATATGATGTCAAAGGTAGACATAAATTTAGTAAGAGGAAGTAAGGGGATATTGGATCAGAGCACAATTGCGACCTTGTTCTATCCAAATTGCAATCATTGAAATATTATGCCTGGTGACACCTGCATTCAACACGGCATTGTGCAGAATCGCCTCTATATTGATTTCTGAGTTGCTTTGAATTTAACATGAGACGAATTGGGCTATTGCACAGAATGTTTTGGTGAGACGAACTTTGGAAACATGAACTCCCGGGAGTAACGTGTTCCGATTTTTAAAAAGAATCCGAAATTGAAAAGCTTGCATATATATGAGCTACGGAACTCATTAACAATAATATTGTCAGGCTATGGTCCTTCACATTTGGAAGCTGGAATATTTGTACGTAAACCCGAGTCATACGACCCAAGGTCACTCAAACGTACCTCGGTGCTCATGGAATTTGTCACACAGAAGCTGAATTATTGATATCTGTTTTGCTAAAATCCACGAGTTACATTGAAATGTGTCGTGAACAAATATTTCATTGAATGAAGCACACCTTTATATGCTGTCCTACTTACACCACTGCATTGCACACAACAACCATTGGCGGCAATATCATATGCAGTAATACTTTTATGTAGCACGTTAGTGAGTCGATTAACAAATTGTTACTGTGTCCGATGCAATTAGTATTTCACTCTGGTAATTGACTTGATGCACAAAACCTGCCTTTGTGGAAACTGACATTGTTATTTTTTTTGGGAAACCGCGCAAGTGCTCAAGGACGTTGCCGTGCAAGGCTGTTTCAATCATGACAAGAGAATTGTCATCCGAATAAGTTACCATGGTAACTAGAGTCAGAGAACCTTATTGTTGGAATCAAATGGCTTCACCTTGCTGGCCACTAATTAAATATTTAGTAGTCGAAGACACTGTAATGTGGTGTGTCAGATTCATGTATTAAACCCGATACTCAAGGCGTTTCACGAATGCGCGTTATAATATGTATGTAGTAGGGTTACTGCAGGGACAACATGATAAACATCAAAATGGGGAAATGCATAGCTTATTAGATTAAGTACTGGACAATCTGCTCATTACAACCGGTCAGACAGGCAAACTCGCCTATTTCAACGTATTTGCGTAATAATAATAAACGATGATGATACTTAATAAGGGATTCTCTTAACTAATTTTCTTCCTGTGCCGACATATGTAACCGGGAGCTAATTCTAATTTTACGGTGGCTGAGTAGGTAGGGTAGGTAGGTAGGTAGGTAGGGTAGGTAGGTAGGTAGGTAGGTAGGTAGGTAGGTAGGTAGGTAGGTAGGTAGGTAGGTAGGTAGGGTAGGTAGGTAGGGTAGGTAGGTAGGTAGGTAGGTAGGTAGGTAGGTAGGTAGGTAGGTAGGTAGGTAGGTAGGTAGGTAGGTAGTAGGTAGGTAGGTAGGTAGGTAGGTAGGTAGGTAGGTAGGTAGGTAGGTAGGTAGGGTAGGTAGGTAGGTAGGTAGGTAGGTAGGTAGGTAGGTAGGTAGGTAGGTAGGTAGGTAGGTAGGTAGGTAGGGTAGGTAGGTAGGTAGGTAGGTAGGTAGGGTAGGTAGGTAGGTAGGTAGGTAGGTAGGTAGTAGGTAGGTAGGTAGGTAGGGTAGGTAGGTAGGTAGGTAGGTAGGTAGGTAGGTAGGTAGGTAGGTAGGTAGGTAGGTAGGTAGGTAGGTAGGTAGGTAGGTAGGTAGGTAGGTAGGTAGGTAGGTAGGTAGGTAGGTAGGTAGGTAGGTAGGTAGGTAGGTAGGTAGGTAGGTAGGTAGGTAGGTAGGTAGGTAGGTAGGTAGGTAGGTAGGTAGGTAGGTAGGTAGGTAGGTAGGTAGGTAGGTAGGTAGGGTAGGGTAGGTAGGTAGGTAGGTAGGGTAGGTAGGTAGGTAGGTAGGTAGGTAGGTAGGTAGGTAGGTAGGTAGGTAGGTAGGTAGGTAGGGTAGGTAGGGTAGGTAGGTAGGTAGGTAGGTAGGTAGGTAGGGGTAGGTAGGTAGGTAGGTAGGTAGGTAGGTAGGTAGGTAGGTAGGTAGGTAGGTAGGTAGGTAGGTAGGTAGGTAGGTAGGTAGGTAGGTAGGTAGGGTAGGTAGGTAGGTAGGTAGGTAGGTAGGTAGGTAGGTAGGTAGGTAGGTAGGTAGGTAGGTAGGTAGGTAGGTAGGTAGGTAGGTAGGTAGGGTAGGTAGGTAGGTAGGTAGGTAGGTAGGTAGGTAGGTAGGTAGGTAGGTAGGTAGGTAGGTAGGTAGGTAGGTAGGTAGGTAGGTAGGTAGGTAGGTATATAAAAGGTAGATAGGTAGGTAAATAGGTATCATAGGTAGGCAAAATGGTATCATAGATGAGGTAAATGAAATCAGGTAGATAGGCAAAATGAAAGGTAGATGAGGCAAAATGAAATCATAGATGAGGTAAAATGAGGTCATAGATGAGGCAAAATAGGTCATAGATGAGGCAAAATGTATCATAGATGAGGCAAGATGAGGTAGGCAAAATGAAATCATAGATGAGGCAAAATGAAATCATAGATGAGGCAAAATAAATCAAAGATGAGGCAAAATGAAAGGTAGATTAGGTAGGCAAAATGAAATCATAGGTAGGCAAAGGTAAATCATAGATGAGGGAGGTATGAATCATAGATGACCCGGTATGAAATCATAGATGAGGCAAAATAGGTCATAGGAGGTATGAAATCATAGATGAGGCAAAATGAAATCATAGATGAGGCAAAATGAAATCATAGATAGGGCAAAAGAAATCATCATGAGGTAATGTATCGTACATGAGGCAAATGAAATCGTAGAAGAGGGAAAATAAAATCATAGATAAGGCAAAATGAAATCATAGATGAGGCAAAATGAAATCATAGATGAGGCAAAATGAAATCATAGATGAGGCAAAATGAAATCATAGATGAGGCAAAATGAAATCATAGATGAGGCAAAATGAAATCATAGATGAGGCAAAATGAAATCATAGATGAGGCAAAATGAAATCATAGATGAGGCAAAATGAAATCATAGATGAGGCAAAATGAAATCATAGATGAGGCAAAATGAAATCATAGATGAGGCAAAATGAAATCATAGATGAGGCAAAATGAAATCATAGATGAGGCAAAATGAAATCATAGATGAGGCAAAATGAAATCATAGATGAGGAGGCAAAATGAAATCATAGATGAGGCAAAATGAAATAATATAGATGAGGCAAAATGAAATCATAGATGAGGCAAAAAAATAGATGAGGCAAGGAAATCATAGATGAGGCAAATGAAATCATAGATGAGGAAATCATAGATGAGGCAAAATGAAAATAGATGTAGATGAGCAAAATGAAATCATAGATGAGGCAAAATGAAATCATAGATGAGGCAAAATGAAATCATAGATGAGGCAAAATGAAATCATAGATGAGGCAAAAAAATCATAGATGAGGCAAAATGGTAATCATAGATGAGGCAAAATGAAATCATAGATGAGGCAAAATGAAATCATAGATGAGGCAAAATGAAATCATAGATGAGGCAAAATGAAATCATAGATGAGGCAAAATGAAATCATAGATGAGGCAAAATGAAATCATAGATGAGGCAAAATGAAATCATAGATGAGGCAAAATGAAATCATAGATGAGGCAAAATGAAATCATAGATGAGGTAAAAGGAAGGTCATAGGTAGGTAAAAATCATAGATGAGGTAGGTAGGAAATCATAGAAAATGAAATCATAGATGAGGCAAAATGAAATCATAGATGAGGCAAAATGAAATCATAGATGAGGCAAAATGAAATCATAGATGAGGCAAAATGAAATCATAGATGAGGGCAAAATGAAATCATAGATGAGGCAAAATGAAATCATAGGTAGGAGGCAAAATGAAATCATAGATGAGGCAAAATGAAATCATAGATGAGGCAAAATGAAATCATAGATGAGGCAAAATGAAATCATAGATGAGGCAAAATGAAATCATAGATGAGGCAAAATGAAATCATAGATGAGGCAAAATGAAATCATAGATGAGGCAAAATGAAATCATAGATGAGGCAAAATGAAATCATAGATGAGGCAAAATGAAATCATAGATGAGGCAAAATGAAATCATAGATGAGGCAAAATGAAATCATAGATGAGGCAAAATGAAATCATAGATGAGGCAAAATGAAATCATAGATGAGGCAAAATGAAATCATAGATGAGGCAAAATGAAAAAATAGTAGGTAGAAAGGCAAAAGGAAATAGATGAGGCAAAATGAAATCATAGATGAAAATGAAATCATAGATGAGGCAAAATGAAATCATAGATGAGGCAAAATGAAGGTAGATGAGGCATAGATGAAATGAAATCATAGATGAGGCAAAATGAAATCATAGATGAGGCAAAATGAAATCATAGATGAGGCAAAATGAAATCATAGATGAGGCAAAATGAAATCATAGATGAGGCAAAATGAAATCATAGATGAGGCAAAATGAAATCATAGATGAGGCAAAATGAAATCATAGATGAGGCAAAATGAAATCATAGATGAGGCAAATGAGGCAAATTGAAATCATAGATGAGGCAAAATGAAATCATAGATGAGGCAAAATGAAATCATAGATGAGGCAAAATGATGAAAAATGAAATCATAGATGAGGCAAAATGAAATCATAGATGAGGCAAAATGAAATCAATGAGATGAGGCAAAATGAAATCATAGATGAGGCAAAATGAAATCATAGATGAGGCAAAATGAAATCATAGATGAGCAAATGAATCAAGATAGGCAAAATGAAATCATAGATGAGGCAAAATGAAATCATAGATGAGGCAAAATGAAATCATAGATGAGGCAAAATGAAATCATAGATGAGGCAAAATGAAATCATAGATGAGGCAAAATGAAATCATAGATGAGGCAAAATGAAATCATAGATGAGGCAAAATGAAATCATAGATGAAATGAAATCATAGATGAGGCAAAATGAAATCATAGATGAGGCAAAATGAAATCATAGATGAGGCAAAATCAAAATGAAATCATAGATGAGGCAAAATGAAATCATAGATGAGGCAAAATGAAATCATAGATGAGGCAAAATGAAATCATAGATGAGGCAAAATGAAATCATAGATGAGGCAAAATGAAATCATAGATGAGGCAAAATGAAATCATAGATGAGGCAAAATGAAATCATAGATAAGCCAAAATTTTGATATTTGTGACATTCGCTTTCTTTGTACGTTCTTTCTTTGTTTTTCTTAAGCTTTAATTTCTAGGTTTTCCTTATGGGATGCTCCTTGCTATACGGTTACTCGCTGCTTGTTGTTGCTGGAGTGGGGACTAGCCAGAGAAAAAACACCAGTCCAGGAGTAGAGTTCCTTATTGGCTTTATTGAGGTTTTTAACAATGAAGCCTCCCTGGGTTCTTGGTCAGAATATCGTTTCTAGACTAGGAAAATCTCCTCCTTAAATCTCCTCTTGATATAAGCGGGCTGGTTATATCGTGCGCCGGGAGTTCGATTCCCCACAGGCCTATGATCAACCCACGCTTTTGGACAACGGCCTCTGGCCTAACGAGCCCGCATAAGGCAGTGGACTCGTTTGCTTTGCTTTGCTTGAAACGATATCTTTCGGGCGACGGTGTGTGATAAGTTTTACTTCAACTGGCTAAAAATGTACGCATTGCAGGCAATTATGCGCTGACATAGTCACTCACACATAAACGGTGTCTGCAAGTGACAGTCAGCACTTTGCAACAAAAAAATACATCAGTTCCCATCCGATATCATATAAAGCCTACATCTGAAAAGGTGAGACGCCCCCACGGAACGCCGGGTAGACTACAGACGCATCTACCACATTCACTGTACATAGGAGTTAGACAGAGTATGTAGTATAAAATAACATCATACACTCTCGACTCTGCGGCCGAGATTTTATTGGCACAAATAATGCAATGAATCGTAAAAAGATCACTCTCACCAAATGAAATATGCAGATACAGAGCCACGTGACAGGAGTTGTCCCTTGTGATGAGACACACTTATTAAACAAGACTAAATCTGAGGAAGGCTGTGTCTTCAGGGGCGTCGCCAAAGTGGGGGGGGGGGGGGTGGTGTAGGGGGGTGTGACACCCCCCATTCAAACCGACAGTCCGCGTCACAGTCGGCAAAATCCTGTCCAGTCGGCAAATTGAAAGTTCCGCGCCAACCTATGGTGGCGCTACGCTTAGATAGTCATCCCGCAGTCGGCAAAATTTTAGTTAAACCCCCCCCCCAACCAAATCACCCTGGCGACGCCCCTGTGTGTCTTCTACGTCAGAAGTATACAGTAGGCATACTTTATTAAAGAGGCAGTGAGGCGAAATAATTCTATTACGATAATAATCTGCTTCTGTGGGTCTCTGGTTACTGTGACGAGGTAATCAAAGCAAGGTTTATACGACATCTCTCCGCTCTTATTGTACCCAGCACTCATTATGCGCGGGGCTTTATTGTACCCAGCACTCATTATGCGCGGGGCTTTATTGTACCCAGCACTCATTATGCGCGGGGGGGCACTCATTATGCGCGGGGCTTTATTGTACCCAGCACTCATCATGCGCGGGGCTTTATTGTACCCAGCACTCATCATGCGCGGGGCTTTATTGTACCCAGCACTCATCATGCGCGGGGCTTTATTGTACCCAGCACTCATCATGCGCGGGGCTTTTTTGTATCCAACATCCATCATGTGCCGGCTTTATTATACCCATGACTCATAATGCGCTAGCTTTATTGTACCCAGCACTCATCATGATCTGGCTTTATTGTACCCAGCACTCATCATGCGCTAGCTTTATTATTTCGATTTCGCTAAGTGTTATCAGCCTTGAGCACCAAGAACAGATAATGTTCTCGCGCATGATTCAACATACATAATATACCATGGTTACTATGGTCTGTAACACGATCAGAGAAGAGAAACATATTAAACGTTGTGCATACCTGTCCATAGTACACTAGACCCACGAACACCATAGTAAACTGTAGTCAGTAATGCTGTATATACTACTGTTATTATTTTGTACTAGTCTATGATCTTCCCAGGGGAGTTACCATGCAACTTTAAGATGTTGAACTGCATGTGGTTGGAGTAAGGTATAGCGCTGCTTATAGCAGGCTGGCTGTGTGAACTGCATGTGGTTGGAGTAAGGTAAAGCGCTGCTTATAGCAGGCTGGCTGTGTAAACGACGAGTTGATTTGACGAATAAGCAGGAATGTGCAGCCTCGTCATGTCGAAGGGAAATGCTGAAAGGTGTAGTTGTTTGCACCAGGCGTTGGCGGCCTGACAGCCAGTCAGACACTCTATCAAAGACATTGACAGATCAGGTTCGAGTCTGATACAGGGGACAGAGGCTGATACAGAAGGCCGGGGTCTGACATAGGTGACAGTTGTCTGATACAGGTGGCAGGTGTCTGATACAGGTGACATGTGTCTGGTACAGGTGGCAGGGGTCTGATACAGGTGACAGGGGTCTGATACAGGTGGCGGGGTCTGATACAGGTTGCCGGGGTCTGATACGGGTGACAGGTGTCTGATACAGGTGACAGGTGTATGATACAGGTGGCAGGGGACCAAGCGAGCAGACCACATAACCGAGAAGTCTTTGCCAGGGTTATGTTGTGTGATGAGGCAAACCCATGATTCAAGTAAACACACATCGAGAGGGGTTGAGAACGCTGATGCGTCCACTGTATCATATACAATTATGGTAGAGCTCAGTGCTATCAGAACAAAGGTTCCACAACACCTATGGTCTATGAAACATTCGAATATTTCCTCAAAGTCTGCACTTATGAATTGATCGAGAAGCAAGTGATTGCAATATTCGTTGATAATACCCAATAATCTCACAAAGAGCTGACGCTGAACCGGTAATTAACAGTACAGCTGGCATAACACCTGGTGCGTGTTTCAATATAGAACTGAAAGCACTTTAAATTAAAGTGTGAGGACGCAGTCCTAGCACTTTAGCCCACTTACTGTTAGTAAATGACATCATGACCACAGGCCGAGTGAAGGAAGCGACATGAGCACGCATTACTGGGGGCCGCTCTCTGTCTAGGTTATGGATGCTAGTGTAAATCGCTAGACGCATCAGAGAGTAAATACAAGCATACTCGTGTTGACAGTATAGGTGCCAGCGAGGGTGTGGCGCATGTGGGTTCGCTCAGGCACTGCCAAGCTCCGGCACGGCCTCTCAACATGAGTAGGCTGGCCGCAAGCCTGCTCATGACAACATCCTCTCTGCTGCGGGATGTGATTTATGGTTAGTTACGTGAGATGTGGACCGGTTGTTATTGAGATAGAAGTAATGGTTTGTGTATCTGCGTTGCTTTTCATATCCTCGAGTGTCGAGTGATCGTCGGAAGGGGTTTCATTTCGTAATACATATATCGTCCCCGGAAGTTCATTTCACCCAATCGTTGCCACAGCGATGTGTTTCCTAATGCTGTGAAACATGGATGCACTTGCCCTCACTTGGTACAAATATTAAAGGCGCTGCTTACAGCTTGAAACAATGCATGGCTTGCTTTGTATGGAATCGGATTCGACGAGAGGTCACAACAAGCGTTCGGAGGAGCGGCATATTTGGACAATAAACGGTTTTATCAGCTGTGTCGGTTTATTTGGACAGAGCTTCATCACCCGCCGATCTTAACACTGACAGCCAACCCCACCCACCGATCTTCACACTGACAGCCAACCCCACCCACCGATCTTCACACTGACAGCCAACCCCACCCACCGATCTTCACACTGACAGCCAACATCGCCCGCCGATCTTCAAACGGACAGCCAACCCCACCCACCGATCTTCACACTGACCGCCAACATAGCTCGCCAATCTTCACACGAACAGCCACCACACCACAACCCCCATACCGATCTTCTTACGGACAAAAAAAACCACCACCCGCAAATCTTCACATGGACAGCCAATACAGCCCGCCGATCTACACACGTACAGCCAACATCGACCACAGATCTTCATACAGACAACCAACACAACCCAATCTTTTGCGAGATTTCCATTACCGTAAAGAAAGCGTGGTCATAGATGGAGGCTGTATGAAGGTGTAGAATTCACAGCATTGTTGTTAATAGAATATGTTTTGATATATACATAAACTTGAGCTTTGTTTACGGGCCAGCATTGACAAAAGTAAAACCAGACAGCGCCGATGTTGATATGAGTTTATGCTGTAGAAGAATCAAATGAACTTTACTCTGGCTCTGTGGATCTTACTACATATGTTCAAATGCTGCTTCATCAACAAAACAGTAAACTTTAAGTGTGGGTAGTATGATGAGAGCGAGATTTGTGCCGGCCACACTTCACCTTCCCCGCATAATGAACAATGTACGATGCAATTATGAATCCCCTTCAACCGCTACCTATGTTCCATGTGACGTCAGTTGATGGTCGTTAGTCTGTATCAGCTTAGCCACATAATCAACACTGCATGATTTATCCAAGTTACATGTAAAGTGTGCTACGGAATACCCGATGTTTTGTAAATCATATATCTCATCGAACTGCAATAAGAGCAGAATCGACAGAGCTTTGCTGCACAGCGCCAGCCCTTTGAAGTAACTTGAAGCAATGAATACTATCATTAACTATAACATTACGAACAACGGTTCTAAGACGAATGGATCGATGTCTTTAGGCAACAGGTGTCCTGTATGAGCTAGCAGAAGACGCAGTCATTAATAAGATTAGGGGCATCCTAGGAGATTGGGTTGATGTCAGGTCACGATTTCTTCCATTCAGTTGTTATGGCATGCTGAAATACTTATTCAATCGAGTGACCTAGCCGCACATAACTTCTGGACAAGGCTTGTCTGCTGGCGTATATGCTTGTATATATATATATATATATATATATATATATATATATATATATATATATATATATATATATATATATATATATATATATATCTATATATATATATATATATATATATATATATATATATATATATATCTATATAATATAAGATATATATATATATATATATATATATATATATATATATATATATATATATTTATGTATATGTATATATTTTATATACATATACATATATGTAGATAAATATATGTAAATAATATAAATATACATATACTTGCGGCTGATATATGGCCCAGCAACAATAGGATTGCTATGAATTGCTACATCTACGTGGTAGATTATATTGTCATAAAATTTCGTTACTTATTGCAGGACCTTTATTGCAAGACGCACCTGTTCGCAGGATTTGTCAATTACATCGGTTAGGCAGGAGGAAATGAATGCTTGTTGGTTTAAGGAAGAAATGAGTCGTTTATGTGGTAGCAGTGGTTAGTTTATTGTGATCCATGATTTACGAATGGTATGAAGCAGGATATATATTTTCATACTTCCTGACCGGCATTGCCCTGCTTGTGATGGCTGACTACGTCACAATGACAGCGTTTGCAGGGCGTCCCCTCCCAGCCTCCTCCCTGATGTGTTCTTGCATTAGCCAATCCGAGCAGGACTTGACGGAGAGCAGCAGGCTCCTCACCGATGTACATCGGTTGATTGAAATCATGTTGCTAGCGGGTAGAGAGCGGACTCAAGCATCAGCCTACGGAGGATACACGCAGGTGCTATTCGCTGTGGAGCACGTAGGCACTGCCACTACCAGGTACGTGATTTAAGGATTTGAAGAGTGGAATCCGCTCTGCTGCATTTGAGGAAGTCAACAGAATTTGTCTTGACATTTTGCAACTCACTTGCGTTAAATAGTCTCCGCATAATGACCACATTCAACAAAGGCAACCAGGAAGTTACAACAAGAGCTGCCGCTAGTCACCAAGCCTCTCCACAAAGCGAACACAACATTGCATGTGATGAAGAAGGGGGTGGTAACAAATCCGTGACTAATGTCATGAAGCAAGTTGAGCGTGCTGTATCAGAGCCGACCCCTGGCACCTCATGTCTGTCTGCTTCGACCGACCATAAACTGTATAAAACGCGAACCCGATCTGTCAACTTCTATGACGGAGTGTCTGCCAGGCTGCCAGATCGCAAACGCCTGGTTCGAACTCCAACACCTTTCAGCATTTCCCCCCATCGGGACGAGGCTACTGTTTCCTTTGACGAAATGCCCGATGACTCTGTGATTGTGACGAATCCACTCTCGCCACAGCGTCATGAACACAGCCAGCCATCTACGAACAGTGCCACCCTTTGCTCTAGTAATACAGAGTGCAACAACGCAGTGATGCCAGCTAACTCAGCCGGGGCGGTCTTTGACTAGCAAAGGAAACAGATTGTAGTGAGATGTCCAGTGATATCTGATATGGTTTACTTATGGTGTTTGGAAGTTTATTAATAATGAAATATCGATAAGATCCACTTGTCACTGCAGTGCCCTGCCGAATATCTAACATGCATTGAGATCTGAAGTGATATCTGATATGGTTTACGTATGTTGTGTGGGTGTTTGAAATAACTATGAGATTTTTTGTTATATGTCGAACAAAACATAAAATACTATGGTCCATCTGCCTCGCCCTGTACACCGCTAAACGTTTACGTCTTCAATCATTTGGCAATCTATGCTTAACTCCATTGGTATATTTGGTATTTACATGTTGCGAGGTATGCGCATTGGAGCTGTGGGTGTAGTTCCGTATTACTTGCAAGAGTCACAGAGAAAAAACATGGGTAAAAATACGATGTCGTTTATTGCGTACAGAATTGTCATCTAATCAACTAATGAATAAAGCCATCACATGACGGTGGCATGATGCAGAGGGTGTTGTGTTATCTTTGCCGCTTTATCCATGTTGGTCACATTCAAGTTTTGTTGTCACTTTAGTCATTATTCACAGTAGGTGGATTTATACTAGGTATGAATTTAGTGGACCAGCGAGCAGTCCCATTTGACCAATCCGTCTGTGGCGATGTCCTGCAAGCAATACTCTGACGATTGAGGTCTAATACAAGGTAAGTATTTGAAATAAACGACTTATGTAAACAGTGGCTTGGTTGATGGCTGATACATAAATGGGCGGCCAATTAGCACACCTGTTGGCAGTGTTAGACAGTAGAAATGATAACAAAGGTGTGTAATTAATATGGCTCACAAATAGCTCATCCCGAAGCATGTTGTAATATATTTTTGTATGGGAATGGGTGTTTTATACTATAATGCTATTGAGTAAGCACCTGCCCCTAATAATAACAGCTGTTTTTGGTAACATAACATTACCTGTGATATAATAGGTACGTCACTTGTGTGCAGTATAGAAGAAGCTAGGTCATTTTTATGTAATTGACGAAAAGGCGCAAATACATGCCCGTATTGCTGTGTAACATCATTGATTGAAAATTAACACAGTACGATTAACAATAGCAGCAGGCTTCAAGACATTACACTTCTAGTGGCAGCGGCATTGGTGCATATTCATGTGACAGCATCAGCTCTCTTTGGATTCAGATGATGCATGTTTTGCATAATGAATTCTGCCTATCGCGTGTGTTTCACAAAATATACCCATGGCCTGCATTATAATTGATGACTAGATATTTCTCTGACGCGCTCTTTAATTGATGCATTGCATTATATCACTTAAATTATTGAACTGATGACAATATTCTCTATCAAAGATAGGACAGATAGATGATGACATACAATGTGATCCTTTTTTATTGATATATCAACTGAAACAAACAGATTGTTGTATGATATGAAATGAATACGATTGTGGGCTTATGTACGTGATGGTTATCCATGGTGCTCATGATTGCAAAAGTTCTATGTGTCAATTTCCCATTTTCGATATTGGTTGCATATTCATGTGACAGCAACAGCTCTCTTTGGATTCAGATGAACGATATATACCCAGAATATGTTGTTCAAAGGAGAATTTCACTTTGCTTCATTTCACAACACTTTAAGAGCCGTGAAGAACTGACATTTCTGATAAATTGAAAGGCATCTAAAAAAAATTCTTTATGAAAAAGCAACAAGCGCAGGAAGAAATTCACAACATAAGCCACGGCATTATAATTGATGACTAGATATTTCTCTGACGCGCTCTTTAATTGATGCATTGCATTATATCACTTAAATTATTGAACGATGACTTTATCAAAGATAGGACAGATAGATGATGACAAATCCATCGCGATGTCAGTTTAAATGATATTGTTGTCAAAATGATATTGAAATGCTAAGTTCCGATTGTGGCTTATGTACGTGATGATCAGTTACATTTGATCCATGGACCAACACTTTACGTTGCTCATGATTGCAAACACGTCTATATGTCTATGTGCCAACGGAACTAGTCGCAACTTGGTAGACATTGAATTTGCTTTGCTCCACACTTCATCCTCAGTAAGACATGTTTTAACCGTGTAAATATACCCATTGAAAATAATTTCGAGATTTCATTCCACAACATGGCGATGACTTTTAATTAAAAAATTCAGTTTAGATAAAATGCAAAAACTTGAAGCCGCAAAACGAAAAAGCCCTAAGAATTTGATTTGAATAATTAAATGAGATCATTCCACACCATGCAAATTGAGTTTACTTGAATGCAAAACGAAAAAGGCTAAGTGATTTGACGTTAAATGAGCACCATGTTTTAAGAAATGAAATAAACATACCATAAGACGCCTTGGTGTTGCCTAACTAAGCTTTATCAACTCAAATATCTAACATACTCATGGCTGTCTTGAGAGTTCTAATTCTAGAATAACTTGAAGTTGGCAGTTTGTCACGTTAATTGGATAATGATGGTCTATACAAAATTTCTTCTAATTTTTCCTGGTGAACATGACTCTTTATGATCATACATTGTAGCATATTTTTACGAGTGATGTTAATCTTGCCTTATTACCATGATATACTTACTTGTAATATACCATTAAGAACAGATACTGTAAGAAAAGTGGGTTGATGCCATCGAGCAACATGTACATGCTTGATGCTGATGCTTTTATTAAAAACAATTTCATCAAATGACCTTATAGACCCTTAAGTAACCGCTAACGGCTGCTATCAGCAGTACTGCACGAAGAGCATGCGTATTGTGTTTCAGAGATCCCAGGTTCGTTAATTATCAATGTACGTAATGTGATATGATCGTGAATAAACGGCACTTCCATTGTCAGATTCGTTTTAAGTATCAAAACTGAAAATCTTGGCTAGTTCAGCGCATGGTCACTTACACAATATATGATATCTTCATCGGAAACGTCCACCAGACATCGATGTCCTATTCTATCCATATGTGGCTTTTTCTGACTTAATACATGAATAGTGAAGCTTACATTTCAAATTCAGTTTCCGTAATACTATAACACTTGATGGTGACATTTGCGATGTGAATGCGCTGTTTTCGTCATCGCTTGTGTAGTTGGAAATATATATTCACTGCAATTGAATATAATTTGCTTGTAGGGAAGAAAATTGCCATCACGTACCATTATAAATGACCAGAAAGTGCATCAATTTAACACATGCAGTGATGGGCCCAGAAGGGCAGCAGCTTCCGCACACACTATGATGAACGAGATTGAAATGAACCTAATTGTCGTTAGATGACAGATGTACACTTCTTTGGGTGGACTAGGTAACGACTGATAGATCACATGACTGATATCAGAAACAGAGAGGATGGGTGGACGACATGGTGGCGTCATATTTGACCGGAAGTAGCACCATCAACCCTGACAACGCATCAAGACATGATAAGACATAAAGCATGTCCTTCCAAGTTAAATGTGAATTAACAGGTAATTATTGCTGTTATGCGACGCATAAACGAAATGATCATTAGCAACCTAAATGCCACTTTGAGCGTTCCAGAACATTTCCCGTTTTTCCATCTCATGTTGAATAATGAATGGTTGATTAGATATTAGCACCAGTAAGTTTAGTTCGATAGTTGGAATAATGTCGGTCAGGAATCTCGCTTCGTCTCCTATTTCTGTTTTATAACTGTTGAGCAAATGACATCAAAAGTCCTCTGCATCACCTCCACGATCAATGCGCTCGTACATTTTAATCAATTTCATCAGCAGGTCATCATGACCGTCCATGGAGAGATGGAAGGAAGTATTTTGTATATAACCATTGAATGCATGATATAGACTCGGTCACATTTGTCTGCGGAGACTCGTGATACACCTGCAAGAAGTGACCTCATTTGCTTTTTCGGGCGACTGTACTTGACATATCTCCATTGCAGCTCGCTGATATAAGGTGATAACTTGTTGGCCTCGGTGTTAAGCGTTTATCACTGTGAATGTTTGCTCAATAATCCGCTCCACCGTGTGACAACTAAATCCGAGGGCAATTCGTTGGAAATCGACATGTACTTGGTTCTTCCTCGTTTGTATGTATTTTCCTTCAAGGGCATGACCGCCATAAATAACTTGAGAATCAAAATAGAACGGACATGCCTAACCTACTCACTTATTCATAACTGCGTCACATAGATTTATCATCATGCCGAGTGCCCGGCCGAACAAAAGCACGCAGCATTTGTTTTCTGGTTGCTTCGTCAGTTCTGTAGCACAACATCTACCGAACATGGGTGAAACCCAATTTCGCTCTTGTTTGGTATTTTAGAAAATTTGTAGATTCCAAAGAATACTTGTTGGTACATAATCGCACCTTTTCACTAATGCCCAGGAATACTGAAAGTAGACCCTTACTTAATAATTACCTTTTAGAGATATACATCATATTTGATGTGGTGCATCTTTCAATATAAGGGATATGTTTATTCTGCTATCAGATTTTACAGATAGCTGAGAAACGTCTTCTTAAGGAAGCCCATGACGATGACCCCTTTCAATGTGCGATTAGTCAGCCAACTTTGCACAAAGCCAAGTGTTATATTTGACAATTAAAAGCTTGCGTAGTTTTACAGTATGGTGTAAATACTTTATCAGTGTACTTCTATGCTAGTGATCCTGTATGCATCTTACAGTATGTTAGTGTTTGAAGCGTAGTGTTACATAACTGGCTAAAGGCGAGAAATTGGTGCATTCCATCTTTGCACATTCAATATGATCTTCAGCCTCACAGCTTCAGTAGAATTTTGTGAAATAATCTTTGGTGTTCTCTCTCAGTGGCCAAATTCAGCTTGCAGCTTTAAAGAGCTACCCATCAGCAATAGACTATAGACATGTAACAATAGCATAAAATCATATTTTGTTGTTACTTTATATTTCAATATATTTCTGGTAGTGATATATTTTGACGTTAAATATTTAAAGCAACCATTTAATTGAGCTCATCAGTTGTTATTTACTGTCAAAATAATCATATAAAGTCAAATACAGATCATGGAATGATTTCTATAGGTGGTTATCCTGATTATTTACCTTCTTCATAAATCCACACACACCTTTGTTGGCTGGGTCCAGCGTGTATTCCTTCAGGCAGGTCTTGCGGAATATCTCAAACTCATCTGCCAGGAGCAGCACGTTTTTGCGCTGGTACAGGTCATGGTAATCGCCGGTGTTTAGGCACCCGAACATGTTCCAGACCTTCTGTGCATGTTATTAGTCTGTAGCAGATATGCCTTGCTCAGACAGCTTGCCGTAGAACTCCTGGATTAGCGTCAGTGGGGCATGAAAATGATTTAACTCATAGGGTTACACTGTTTACTCTGATTATACAGTAAGCGGTTCAGATCTTTGATCGTTGATCCAGGTGTAGTGGAACGTATCATCCTTCTCAGTCAGCATGAGGTTTCTATGTGGATTATCACTGTTTACTGATGTGGTGTATGATAGTGGAAGCATAGCTTCCCACTCCTTCCCTGCCAAAGACTTTTAGGGTTAGGCACATGCTTCTGTACCTTCTCAAGCCTCAACACTGGTGTTGGATACTGTACAACTTTACCATCCAGAAGGTCTAACAGCCTCTGAATGTTATACTTAGATGTTCGCTGTGGGTGTTTAGAGTCTGGGTGCAGAGCCGAGTCAATGGACCACAGAAGGCAGTAGTTGTTGTTGTTCTTCACGTTTAAGATCGCCTTTTGAGCTGCAAGTGCACTCGGTAGCGACAGGAAGGAGCCACCTTTTAATGGCTGGTAGTGGGAAATGTCAATCCACACGCACGGCCGCTGAAGAAGTAAGTCTAGCCAAAATCTTATTGTACACGTGGTCAAATTTAATAGGCTCTTCCCGAGCTTGTAGTGCATCTTAGGAGCGTGGGTAAGGCGGTTTGACTCCATAAGCTGCAAGGTAATCGCTTTGGACTTCATGTGCTTGCGCATAGTGAGCCATGATCCATAAATATATACATGTCTAAAATGAAATGTTTCACTGGTGCAACTGCAGGGAGCAGAGTGATGTGGAGTAGACTTTTCAGGCCAAGTAGGCTGATAACTTTTCCTCAGCAATATCCAATGGCATTTGTTTGAAAATAACTGTTGAATGTCCAGTTAAGAATACTATCTGGCGGTAGGTGAGTGTCAGGTGGCACCACTCCTTTGCAATCCAATGAATAATAGAGCACAGGCTCATCTGTTTTAGAGACAGAACGTCCAAGCCGGTAGACATTAGATGACCAGTTGAGTAGCCACCAGGCTGTGGTACAGCGTGTTGACGAGAATTTTTCCATCAGTACTTGATGTTGTCTTGATGGCCTTAATCCATATGAAAGAGATACTCTAATTGTACGTCCATTGGTTGACTTGGCTGAACAACAGCGGCAACCAATGGTTGCCCAGGGGAGGCACTGTGTTTTAATACCATCATGCTAGTCCAAATAAGCCGATGGTCCAAACAGTTCTTTGGACTCCCAACAGACAAAAATGATCAGGCCTTTCCATGACCGGTGGCTTTTCTACCACAGTGCTTTCCTAATTTTTAGCCAATGGTAGCGTGGCCTTAGCCTCACGGAGCTTTCTCAGAAGCTTATTCTGATTGGCTTTTCAATCTGCGGCTCCCTTTCGCTTTGCAGGAACCCTTTTAGCGTTTGTTATAGGCCATTCTGACCCACTAGTCAACCTCTCCACTGCCTCCATCGGGCCCTGTTGATTTCATGTCTCTGCCGCCAGTGGCATGTTCCTTACCTCCAATGACATGTTTACTTACTAAACTTGTTTGTCCAAATTGACAGTACTTTGCTGTTGGTAAGGCCGCGGTTAGCGGAGCTAAGTACATGCCATAGCGGTGATATAGCTCACAAGTAGCAGTGTTTAGTGCATGCCCAACAAACGGGTCGGCCTCGAGGCCAGTAATTAGTTGGCTGGTGTTCTAGTGGAATCGGAAGAAACATACAAGCAACACATGAGAACAGCTATATAGCCACCTGTCCAAGCGTGTGCATCATATTAACACCTAGCCGTGCATTGTATCGTACATATAACATGGTGATCTCTTCATCAGTCATTAATTCAACCTGGTCAATTGTCAGACGTCTTACAGACTGGGCTCCCAGGTACTGATGGGCCTGACATTACAATTACCCTGAAAGAGAGTTACGTTTGAGGGACTACCCTGGCTTACCTATCATGAATTATCTTAACAGAAAACCACTTACGCTTGAAACAATAGCTAGGCGTGAATGCCGTCCGTGAGGGGTTGGGGTTCACCGACAAGCGGTGTAAAAAAAAAGTGGTCGAAGCCATCCAAGGTGTTGACCAAACAGCTGATAAAGCTGCAGAGAAGTAAGAAACAGGCAGCCCTAAAGTCGCGACACAGCAAGGTGCACATAAGAAACAAGCTTTATAGAGGGCGATCATAACGCCATAGAAGACATGGGTACACAGACGGATGGTCTGACACTCAGAGAGTTTATAGGGCTTGACAAGGCTATGCAGACCCAGAGAGGAGAGCAGGTCAACAACTTAGCGCAGCTTAGTGAAATAGACCAGGATAAAGCCAGTTGTGAGCGTAAGCTGGAGGAGCTGCCAGACGAGGCTGAAAACGAGAGAAAACTCCAATAGCGTGAGCTTGCAGAGTTGCGGGAAGTAAGACTAGAAGCTGCTTCTGAAAAACTTGGAATGGCTGCGAACCCAAATCAACCGCTTCAGGGAAACGATCAACAGACTTCTTAACGAGGACACAACGCTTGTCGAGTGTATCCGCACCCTATTCCGGGAGCAGGGCATTACAATCACCTCCATTCTCACTTCGATTGGGACGGTCATCATAACCCTGGTACTTGCTCTGACAGGTGGAAGGGGCACTAGTGCCACACCGGCATTAAACCCAACACCAGCTGACAAGCCTGGTGCAAAGGAAAAGATAAAAACAGTTGAACTCCGTGGCAAACGCCCTGAGGGCCTAGCCGGTAAGGCAGAAGCTGCCCTTCTAGTGATCATTGGCTCCATCGTATCAAGGCTACTCAAGTCAGCTGCAAAGGTTGCTGGTTGGATGGCAGAACATGTATGGGCCACAGTCACAGCACTGGGGGAGTGATCCTCCTGATGCTCCGTGGCCTACTACGTAGCAAGCGAATTGCATATTATTACTGATGTTTAGTTTTGTCGCCGCGCTGGGGTAGTTATACTCCTGATACTCCATGACCTACTCCATAGCTAGCCAAAGCACAACTAAGCCTATCACGATTCTGCCCACAATAAGAGCGGTTTTCTCATTCTCGTGGCCCAAGGCCGTGGGAGCAACAAGTCCTTCGGACGTTGCGGTAACGAGGTTGCCCATGTCATCCAGCGGGTCTTGTGTGTCAAAGCTTCCTCTATAAGAAGGTGCAGCATCCAAGTTGACATCAGTGTTAATGCCGACCTTCTATTGCTCATTCGCGATGGTTATCTGGGTTTTGTACCCTGCTACTTTTCCAACAGCGAGACTCATGTCTGACGGATCCATGTAAAGGCCCGTTCAAAACACATAATCAAGCGTCCAGGAGCAGGTTTTGATACCTGCTGAGGGATCAGGAAATGTCAACTGGTGAGTTGATAGCATCCTCAACATTAGCCTGAAACTGCTTTCAGCCGTCAAATGATGTGCAGTAACCTAGTAATCCTGCGCCTGCGCACCATGAATAGCCCAAACATAGATTTGAATACGGTAGATAATCCTTGAGATACCTGGAGCTGTGAACTCCTCAGATTTTACCACTATGCAAGTACTCGCAGCATGTTGCCCTTATCTAATCAACATGCAGGGAGCCACCCTGGGAAATTAACCCGTTCGTTGGTTTGGTAAACACATGTCTTCCTGCTTCGTACTTGTTGGGATTCCCGAAATGTATGACAGGCCATACTTCATCTGTTTTAGGTTCAGTTGATTAAATTCGCCCGAGATCTTGGTTACTACCTTTTATTCTCCAATCGGGATTTTCGGCAACACGGCTGACCATGCAGCGTCATCCGGTAGTGCTACCCTCATTTCGTTCAGAAGTCTCCGAATGGTGTAGTGTAACCCATAAAGATCCCTTATTGGTGGGTCACCACAGCCGGAGGTTGCCCACCATACAACACAGTTTACCTGGTTCTGCCACTTTTGCATCTGGTTGGTTCTCCAGTCAACTATTAGTTTATTGCCGCTTATGCTTTGCACCACGTAGTGTTCAAACAGGTTTGAGAACTCCACCTTGAACGCCACTGTACTCCGCTTGCAAACTCGTTTGCACCTTCACTGAAGAGATGTGTCAGCTGATCAGCTGCTATATGGGGCGGGTACAGCAGGCCCTGTTTGTATGTACCATTCCTATTGAATCTAAAGTATTCTTGTATATTCATGTTAACTTCACAAACCACTGCATCAAACTCTGACAAATGTTCAAAGCGGCGGGGCTGTGTCCCTGCAAAATCCTATTGACAACACTGCAGGTGATCTATGCATAGGTCTAAGATCCATCACGTATAAATGTGGGTTGGTACAATCTTGAAAAGACTGGGATCATTGTACGGCGGTCAGAAACGATTGAAAAAGAAAAATTATGCAATTAAACCCCGGCCTCTGAACTTTCAGCCTTCTTCAGCAGCAGATTACATCATAATGTCCTGGTTTGGAAGTTGATGCTGTAAATGGGGTTATTACCCTCACAATTCTAGATGGGACTACGCGTTTGGACGATGGAGTGTTGACTGTGCTGGGTCTTGATGGCAGCATCAGTAGGCGATGGATTTTTTCAGGGGATTACACGAGTGAGTGACGGGCCCATCAACTTTAGCATCTCCAACGCACTTAATGTTCAACTCGATCAAGTCAGTATCACTCACTACATGCTAGATGGTGGGCCCACTAAGTTATTTGAAGTTGTTGGCTTAGATGGCACAGTGAACATGCAGAGAGTCAGAAAAAAACGGACGAGGGTAGAGGTTCTGGTGCGTTAAGCCGTCCATGAAGATGCATATATATATATATATATATATATATATATATATATATATATATATATATATATATATATATATATATATATATATATATATATATATATATATATATATATATATATATATATATATATATATATATATATATATATATATATATATATATATACATATATATGTATCCATATATACTCACCTGACTGCAGGTAGATACCGCCGAAAAATGAACATTATCTATTTTTTTCTATCTTATGGGGTGTGTGTATTTCTTCCTGGTGTTGTTGTCTATAACGTAGGAATCGTTTTCGTAACTGTTCTTATGCTTGCAATTGATATATATTTACTTGCAAAAAAGGGAATTTCGCACACTGACATCATTTACGCAGAGGTAATCGGTTGCTAATTGGTTAAACGACGAAATATATGTTGCTTTGTACCAGTGTCAAGTGTGTTGGATAGATAGCCCTTTCATACTTAGGCTCATCAGTTTTTAACCAGTCAGATGACAAAAGCAACTGGGCCTTTGGCAAATTGCTAACCAGTCAATCATAACTAGTGTCGCCAAATGTTTTTTTTAGTAAATCGCCCTTGTCTCCGCTGATAAAACCTTATATTATCCAGATATGACGCCCCTCTGGTAGCTCACATACGTGCAATTTGACACATTGATGTACCGTTGGGTTTCTCTGAAAATTTGCACATGAAACATCTACATACACTATCTGCCAACTTGGCGAAACCCCTTTTAACGATTAAAAGCAATTCTTGTTCTCAAGCACGTGTGCACTACGAATCACGGTGATGTGTGCTCACCCCTTTTCGTTCACCTGGGTATTAGTGAAAACACATGGCGTAATTTATTAAAAGCAAAATAGGATAAAGTGGTAGTGCTGCGTCCTCAAACAAATTGCTTTGAGTATTGTATTGAGACACACGCCAAGTATCATGCCAACTTAATTGAAATAGACTGGTCTAATGTTAGCTCTTGATTCGATTATTGTGAAGCATGAACAAATGGTGTTTCTATTCTATCAGCTTATCGATCACATTATCAGTATAAAAACTGAGGAAACATCTAGAATGTTACACCAGGACTTTTCTATATTGTGGAAACCTTTGTTATGAATCCTTCACCAGGCAGTATGAATTCTATCAATCGAGAACTTCTTCATGGGGGTGTTACATTAAGCTCGAACCCAAGTATGCCATGGTTCCTTGGGCCAAGCTCCACGTTGTTGACGAGGAAGAATTGGAAAATCAAAAGCAAACTGTAAGCCCAGACAGCGTTCGGAAACTTACAGTGGAATTGAATAACATTTCAACAGAAACTTCAGATGATGATATTTCTCAAGAATATCATTCATGTTCAACTCCAGATGACACACCAACAAAATCAGCCAGCCAAAAGCGACCTTCAGTTGACCATTTCGACTCATCAATACCCCAAAAAATGAAGCATGAGGGTTTCAGAGACAAGGCCCGTGACCGTACATATAAGTCAAAATGGCTGACTACTATAACCGGAAGAAACGTACTACAACGCACGAGTTTAATTTGGGTGACACTGTGTCAGAAGCTATACCAAAGATTGATTGTGCATCTACGGCTTTTCCCCGCCTGCCTAATAACCGATGTACATGGTCAGAAGGTCAAGTCTTACACTCCAGCCTACAGACACGGAATTCTGAACAATAAACAATAATATATATATATATATATATATATATATATATATATATATATATATATATATATATATATATATATATATATATATCTATATATAGAGATATATATATATATATATATATATATCTATATATATATATATATCTATATATATATATATCATATATATATCTAATATATAAATATCTCTATATATACTATATATATATATATATATATATATATATATATATATATATATCCTATATACATCGTCAAGATAACAGAAAAATTGACTATACTGCGTTATAAAATTAACCCATCCTGAAGCAACCTAATATTCACTGTTACTCAGGTGGTTTGATTTTATGAGGATGGTTCGTTTACGGCATATCAGGTGTTTGTTTAGTATGAGGATATTGCGACCATGGTAGAATTTAAGGCTACTACTGCGTTGATATGTTTAATCGTGCTTTCAATTTCAAGAACACTATTAACATATGGCCTGTCTAAAGAACCATGGTCATAGTTTGCTGCACATAGAACAGTTGCAGCGTAACGACAACATTGCAATTACAATAAAATCTTCTTTAATCGACAATTAAAAAAATGAATATGTGAACCATAAATCAGTTAAGTAGTAACAACAGTCTAGTCTATTACAATGTACCCGGTTGGATGGGTGTGTATTTAGTCTAATATGATGTTCCCTGGTGGGTTGGTGCGTATCTAGTCTAATATGATGTTCCCTGGTGGGTTGGTGCGTATCTAGTCTAATACGATGTTCCCTGGTGGATGGGTGCGTATCTAGTCTAATACGATGTTCCTCGATGGATGGGTGCGTATCTAGTCTAATACGATTAATACGATAATATCTCGCTGGTGTTAATACTGTATCTAGTCTAATACGTATCTAGTCTAATACCTGTTCCCTGGTGGATGGGTGCGTATCTAGTCTAATTTACTGTTCCCTGGTGGATTGGTGCGTATCTAGCCTAATACGATGTTCCCCGAAGGATGGGTGCGTATCTAGTCTAATTTACTGTTTCCTAGTGGATGGGTGCGTATCTAGTCTAATACGATGTTCCCTGGTGGATGGGTGTGTATCTAGTCTAATACGATGTTCCCTGGTGGATGGGTGCGTATCTAGTCTAATACGATGTTCCCTGGTGGATGGGTGCGTATCTAGTCTAATACGATGTTCCCTGGTGGATGGGTGCGTATCTAGTCTAATATGATGTTCCTTGGTGGATGGGTGCGTATCTAGTCTAATATGATGTTCCCTGGTGGATGGGTGCGTATCTAGTCTAATATGATGTTCCCTGGTGGATGGTGCGTATCTAGTCTAATAGGATGTTCCCTGGTGGATGGGTGCGTATCTAGTCTAATATGATGTTCCCTGGTGGATGGGTGTGTGTGTCTAGTCTAATACTGTTCCCTCTAGGTGATGTTCCCTGGTGGATGGGTGCGTATCTAGCCTAATACGATGTTCCCTGGTGGATGGGTGTGTGTGTCTAGTTATACAGGATGTTCCCTGGTGGATGGGTGCGTATCTAGTCTGATATGATGTTCCCTGGTGGATGGGTGCGTATCTAGCCTAATACGATGTTCCCTGGTGGATCGGTGTGTGTCTAGTCATGCAGGATGTTCCTTGGTAGCTGGATGCGTAACTTGTCTTGCAGGATGTTCCGTGGATGGTTATCTAGCTCTGTGTGATGTCCATGGGTGGTGTATCATCTAGTCCTATGCTACTCAACAATTGTCACATAGCCGATTTAAAAGACTATATTTGCGATGTGTCACGTGTGGTGGATTTAATTATTGAGATCGCCCAGCTGAATTAAGATCAGTCGTTCTAACCCGGATTTCAGTGATATGCGTTCTGTTCATGGGAAAATGAGCTTTTACTGCTTATAGATGTGGTAACAATGTGTCAGATGTGTACTTCGTGCATGGGGATGTTGCTCTAGTGTCTAACCCGCATTTGCTGATAGGCGTTGTGTTCATGGAAAATGAGCTTTTTACTGCTTATAGATGTGGATGCACCCCACGGATGTGGTTCATGTAACATGATGTTCCCCGAGGACAGAGGGGTGTGTTTTAATGGCACCCACTTAACACTTTGATGATAACAGTCACTGTAATGATGGATTGGGTTTCTTCTCCAAAAGAGGCTAATTTGCTTACTGTGTAGATTCGGTTTCTGATGTCAGCAAGGAAGGTAGCTTTACCGTCTCCAGTGAACATGGCGGAATGGCTGTGAAAGAACTTAGTGTTATCACCATGGACCCACATTGTGTTATCACCATGGACCCATTGTGTTATCACCATGGACCCCATTGTGGGTTATCACCATGGACCCACATTGTGTTATCACCATGGACCCGTATTGTGTTATCACCAAGGACCCACATTGTGTTATCACCATGGACCCACATTGTGTTATCACCATGGACCCGTATTGTGTTATCACCAAGGACCCACATTGTGTTATTCACCATGGACCACATTGTGTATCACATGTCTAATTTCACTGTTCCCTCACCATGGGACCCACATTGTGTAATCACCATGGACCCACATTGTGTATTATCACCATGTGTTATCCCATGGATTGTGTGTTATCACCATGGACCCACATTGTGTTATCACCATGGACCCACATTGTGTTATCACCATGGACCCACATTGTGTTATCACCATGGACCCACATTGTGTATCACCATGGACCCACATTGTGTTATCACCATGGACCCACATTGTGTTATCACCATGGACCCACATTGTGTTATCACCATGGACCCACATTGTGTTATCACCATGGACCCGTATTGTGTTATCACCAAGGACCCACATTGTGTTATCACCAATGGACCCACATTGTGTTATCACCATGGACCCACATTGTGTTATCACTAAGGGGGGACCCACATTGTGTAATCAGCATGGACCCACTTTGTGTATTCAACATGGACCCACAAGTTATGGGGGCCCTGTAAAGATGGAGATTCATAACCTCCTGCACCCCTCACTGTATCATTGTGTAGACAGTACACAATGGACCAACAAGTGTACACCACCCCACACGAAAATGCCACCACGTACACCTGGACAGTACATTTGCCGCCAAGCAACACCACCCCACACTGAAAATGCCACATTTGGAGAATGGTCAGACACGTCTCCTTAATAAGCACTATGATGGAACCTTTTAATAACCATCTATCCTCTTTGACGATCAACTTCATCCATCACCCTGATGAGAAATAGAACAAAAATGAGGAAGAAGGAATACTGTTTTATTGCCATTGATGCTAAAACATACCAAATATACAATATTTTGTTAATAACATACATCTAAGGTAGATGATATTATCAACAAGAATCTATAGTGCATCTGAACACACGGTTTTGTTTTTGAATAAATGCATGATCATGAAACTTCAGCGCATTGTGACCAACATCGTTCTGTTTGAAGGAAAGCATAATTGTCGTGGGAGTTAGTCGTCACATCTACGACAAGCAGGTAAATATGTGGTTTGCTCCATTTCAAGTAAACTCACCGCAATAAAAAGCTACAGTTCCAAATAAAACCGTTTGTTATAGAGAGAAAATCAATACATTGTTGACCACCAAGACAACGTATATAGGAATAAGTCCAAAACAAACGCTGACAAAAACACTACAATACAATTATGTAAACCAATTACATGTTCGATTCACTGGGTCTTCTGGTTTTTAAGGCGAGTGCAGGGTTCAGTATCTAGCGTGGTTGTACAAGTGTCAGTATCGATTGTAGAAGCTGGTGAGCTGTTAGATGGAGATGAGATAACCTGCTGCTGTAGCAGAAGAGAACTTGATAAATTATCATCAACGTCTTCTGCAATTGCGTCAAAAGACTGTGGAGCATCGCCAACTAGAATAGAGCTACTAAATGGAGTAGGTGTTCGAACCAGGCGTTTTCTCTCTGGTAAACGGTCCGACTCTCCGTCAAAGAAGTTGACCGATTTTGTCTTGCTCAGTTCGTGTTTAGTAACGCCAGACTTGCTCGAAGAGATAGGGGTGGGCTCTGATGCGGCCCGATCAATTTGTTTGATGACACTTTTAACGGCTTCGCCGGATGTGATATCCTTTCCAAGAGGTTTGTATTCACTTACTTCATCCACTTGGCTACTGATGTCACCTTGCAGCCTCACGTTATCTTTGACGTACTTCGTAGTCGATGTGGCCATGATCTTTGAGTACAGGAAACTCCTCAAGTCAGCCCCAGCACAATGATCTATTGTTAGCACAGCAATGGATTAGAAATGTTATCAGCAGAGTTTCAACAGCGAAGTTCCTTTAAATCGCACCCCTCGTCACTTTGTTGATTTTAATGTCGGTGTAGGTCTTTACTCGGCTGACCGCTGTCCTTTCTGAAATGCAATCGTAGGAAGACAGCAACTGGCTGTTATGCTGCGCAAATAATGCTCTGATAGGCGTGTACGAGGCTCCATACACAAGCAGCAGCGCCATAAGGCACTTCAGCCGGAGTAGTATAGAGAGTAGTGGTTCTGGTCCACCCCCAATCATCTATGCTACACGACTAATTATAGCCTATGCAATGTTTAAATTTTTGCTCCATGCTCACTGTTGGGTGAGCTTCAGAACGGCGGATCGGTCTCGACCCATAAGGGCCCCGCCTGTAAACAAACGTAACCAAGGTGTCTACGCAGTTAGCGGCTATCCACCACTTTGAGGCAAATGGGGAGAGTGACACCTTGTTGACGTATAATATCTGGAACCAGAATTGTACAAGCTCATGTGCACAATATCCTTCTTCCACAAGGTCATCGTTCTAAGTCTCAAAATCACTGACATCATCTCTCAGCTTGATCTCTAAGTCTATTTTCTCTTCTTTCAAATAATCTAGATCTAACTTCAACTCTTTGACACAACCTTGAAGCCCAACTCTGTGTATTGAGGTGGGTCAGTATCATTCACAGTCCGTTGGAGGGTGTAGAAGCAGAAGCCCCCAATTTTTTTCTGATGCCTTCTAGTGCTTCGTTTTTTCAACGTTGGATCATGGCACATTTTGCAAATGCTTTGACAGATCTTGCCTTAATTTCCCTTCATTTGGGTATATTTTGTGACCTCAGCTAAGACAAGTTTAAACCCATGATCCAAGATATTACCATCTAGTTTTGTTGATACAATGTCAGCTATCGTATTCAATTTGCTCTGACCCAGAATGTGGATCAAGTCATGTTTTTTAACCTTGATGGTCAGTCGCTGACTGATTAATTTCCAGCTATTCCAAGTAGCCCAAAAGCGGCCCTAGTAACACCCAACTCTTTGGCAATAGGAATAGCAACTTCTGTAGACACCTACGCCACCTGCGCCAAGACACATGCCAACAGCAGTGTCTACTGCATCCACTGAGTTAACTGCATGGCTTTGTTTCTTGTTCAATATTTTTCAATCTCTTTCTCGAGGTATTGCTTCTTGAGGCTGATCTCATTGAACCGATAGCAATGCCCTGGATTTTCGTTGGTGGTGGGTAGCCCAGGATATTACTACGCCCTTGGAACGGTTGGTTGTTGTTTCATACTGAGTCTATAAGTCTACTTATCTAGTTCAATTATTAATGACACTACAGAACAGGTTTCCGTTCTGTTTAGAGTGGTTGTATAAAAGTTAATAACGTTGCCTTGTTCCAGTGGTAAAGGTTGGTCTAAATATATTACAACAGCCGCTGGTCAGCAGGCTCACTTATCCCTACAACTTGGTTTGCTCCATCTATAACAGGAACTACTGTTATTGTATCAGTATCAGCTCCCACACCAGAAGAGACCCAATACCAATGATCTTACCACTTGATAACATGGTATATCCAGAGCTTCAGTCTCGTGAGGCTTAACCCCTGGCCCCATCAACAAACGAACACTCATATCCTCTGTAATGGAAGCCACTTGCTTCTGCCTAAATAATAATGAAGGGTTTCGTCTGTGTGTTTATATATTCTCTCATGTCCCTGTGCTGCTGTCTATGTTTGTTATCAACAAACTTTTTATTAGCAGCATCCTTTGGCGATATTGGGTCTCCAAACCGAATGTTTTATTATCTCTCATTTCATGGTCTCCAGTCATCTTTAACTTGGAGAATCGCTTCGCCAAGTTATCTTGGTTAGTCGCGTTTGTTGTTATGTATGTATGTAATGTATGTATGTATGTATGTACGTATGTACGTACGTACGTACGTACGTACGTATGTATGTATGTATGTATGTATGTATGTATGTGTATACATACATGTACGTATATATGTATGTACGTATGTATGTATGTATGTATGTATGTATGTATGTATGTATGTATGTATGTATGTATGTATGTATGTATGTATGTATGTATGTATGTATGTATGTATGTATGTATGTATGTATGTATGTATGTATGTATGTATGTATGTGTATGTGTATGTGTATGTATGTATGTATGTATGTATGTATGTATGTATGTATGTATGTATGTATGTATGTATGTATGTATGTATGTATGTATGTATGTATGTATGTATGTATGTATGTATGTGTATGTATGTATGTATGTATGTATGTATGTATGTATGTATGTATGTATGTATGTATGTATGTATGTTAACATTTATTTTTGTTTCGCGATACAGGTCACAATTTTAAAATTTTTGGATTTTTTCTACTTCAATAGTTAGGCGTCAATAATGCACAGAACCGAGAGGTTTTGTTTTGACCTCGATTTGAAACTAAGGTCAAGGTCATCGAATAAGGGAAAAACTAGTATCTCGAATAACTCCGTTAATAATGGTCTGATTTTTACATAATTTACACCATTATGTAGCTCATTCTAATTGCAATGTGTTTCTGATACATATGTTGCAATCCAACTTACTGTTGTTCCAAGTGCCTAAGGTCGAAATCATGGTATCAGTTAAATTGTCAACAAAATTTCATAAATAATTCGAACGCCTATTAAACAGTTAATACATGTCCGATGGTAATCTAAAATTTCTGGTAGCCAAAATCTCTTAACTTTTTAATTTCGCAATTAATTTACTAATGATCGTCCGATCGTAATAAAATTTACATTGCCTAAAAGCTGATACAATTACCAAACTTGGATAATTGACCTATGCTATAAAAATATTCGTCGTTTTGAAAAAACAAATTTCACTTTTACGTCAAATTTTCGATTGCTAATAAAATAGTAAATATCGAATCAATAGTCATAAAAATTAGCTGAGACATAAACAGCACAAATCTAATCCGCAAATTTTATTGCAATCGGTTGCCTCACTTCCGGTCTCGAACGAATCAAAGTTAAAACGAGGCTGAAATCTGAAGTTATTGCGTCGTTTGTCCGACGTTAATGGTCGTATCGTGAATTTGTTTACACTCGAAGGAAGCCCATTTAATACTAAACATATGTCGGATGTAAATAATCGACAGCTTTCTCACAAAGTAAGTTTGAAGTACAGTGGGTGTCATTTCTTCTCGGCCCGCGGGTCGCGGCTGCCTGCTCGCTTTGCCGGCAGGTCGCAACACGGACCAGTCCAGTTGACTGTAAAAATGTATGTAGGACATAGAGCGCGTTTACTCTCTCAATCATTGTGAATCCTATGAACATCACTGATGTTATTGCTTACACTTACAACCATATGTATGGTTTCAGCCAAATTGATATCATATTACAATAGCCTACTTGCAAACATCGTTAGAAAACAACCCAAACCTCTTGAATTGGGCGATTCCAACCAGTTATGTAAGTCTTTATTCATAAATGAAGAGGCTTGTTAATTCTAAATGAGACAAATGTGTCCAAGCCAACAGACAACGATTAAATACACAAGCAAAACATGTTATGGCTTGTTGGCACTGTGAAAAGTGGTAAACGACGCGCGCATGCGCTATCTGCCGTTATGATGCGGCAGTCAATTGGACTATAAAACTAAACTTACTTGGTGCGGTAAGCCTGGGCCGATATGATTGAGTTTTTGTTGTTGCTTTACTTCATGTGATAAATTGCTTAAATATAGTCGTGTCATGAAAAGCCCCCCAAAATTGAGCATATTGATGCAACACACGGGAAACGAAGCCATGCCAGTCAATAGTACAAAATCATCCTTGGCTTTCGATAGTTACCACTAGACATCATAACGATGATAAGGTAATGATTATTTGTGCCTTATGATTTTCTATTTCCCATGAATCACTTTGCATTGTCTTTGACATAATGATGGTGCATGTAATATGATGATGTCAGTTCTCATGTTTATTTCATGATAATGTTACCATCAGTGTATGCTTATAGGTATACAGACTGTTATTGCACAACATAAATAGAAAGGCCATGATATATCAATAGAAACAAAGAAATCATATTATTGATTTGCTAAATTTATTTAAATCATCTTTAGTTGTATACTTAGATAGTTGATACAGGAATACATATGTTCCAAGAAACTATTTATAAGCTCTCATTTTGCTTATCACCCAAAGAATAACATACCAACAAATTTGTAGACGCTATACTAAATGCATAACTTTTTGATGAACCTTTGACAATATAAGGGTTTTATTTTTTTATTTGTAGGTTCATAATCACTCAATTTTTGGGTAATTTGCATTTACAACAGCTCTAGTTGTGTGGTATTTTCCATTACTTTAATTGACCAGGTACATGCACCTAATTTTCTTTTTGCTGGTCTGTAATTTGTGTCTGGGCAGGGCTATGAATATAATGTGGTGTTGTGTGCACTCAGATCTCAATTACCCTCCGGATATCAAGTCTCTGGGCAGGAATATGAATACAATGTGGTATTGTCTGCACTCAGATCTCAAATTCCCTTCGGATATAAAGTCTCTGGGCAGGGTTATGAATACAATGTGGTTTCGTCTGCACCCATATCTAAATGTTCCTCTGGATATAAAGTCTCTAGCCAGTGACAATGTTATCTGCACCCAGATTTCATTACTCCTTAGGATGTTACGCTTCTGGGCAGTGCTAGGATTGTGATATGATATGTTGCGTTGTCCTTGGTGTCAATTTCACTCTAACTCTGGGTATAAAGTCTCAAGGATTATAATACACCACGTCGCAATAACATACATGCAATTTAGGCTATCATCGTGGATCGAATAATTTCTTGACATTCATTTTTCATTGGTCTACTTCAACTATGACAAATGTACAGCTTAATTTATATCAAATATCACATACAATCATAGGCTATTACATATAATGATTATTGCAAACTTCACATCACAGCAAACTAATTATTTTCTTTCAAACGCTTAAAAATTAGAATTTTTGTATATAATGTATATTACTATGCATCACTATAAACGTAAAGCATGTTACATGGAGAAAATGGAAATTTTTCAGTTATTCATAAAAGCCAATTTTGGTACACAGTCATTTTAATAGTGTCTATTCTCATATAATCATACCTCAAATAATTGGCAACATTAATATTGCTTATCTGGAATATTTCTGCTGCTCATTGGTTCAGGGGTTGATTGCAACAGAGGCGGCATGTCGTACTTCTTATAGCAGTCAGATGCTTCAAGCAAAATGTCTGTACTTAAGTATTTAATAGCACGTTTGGTATGAAAAGAGGCATGTTTATGAACCAATTTCACATCGGACGATAAGGAAATAAGCATTTCAGAGCAGTCACTTTGTATTAAGATTATTCAAAGGGCCTACCTCACACCATGAAGTATTTCTTTGCAGCTGATACAGTCTGGGATGATGAACACTCGATTAAGTAATTTTCTCTTTTCCTATGTTCATCTTATTTTCTGCAGCTAAAACAGAATGTCACTTTGTATTAATCAATGTTAAATTGTAATACTAAAGAAAAGCCATACTTCTACAAAGTCATTGATTTACTTACCTTACTCAATGACACCGCTTCTATGCACCACCACCCCTACCCTATATCTCCCGCTAAGGGTCAAGATGAAGGGCTCTGACTTGTCGTAGGTGGCGACTTATGAGGGGCAGCCTGTTATTCATCAGGCCTTCCCCACACCAAGTATTTCTTTGACAGGGTGTACAGCAGGAAATTGTCCGGGAGGAACTCTTGTCAAGAAAATTTTCTCTTTTCCTGTGCTGATCTTTCTTCTGCAGCAAAAACAGAATGTTACTTTGTATTCATCTATGTGAAATTATAATACTTCAGAAATTCTTTACTACTCATAGTCATTTACATACCTTACTCACTGATACAGCTTCTGTACACCACCAAGCCTAACCCTTATCTCCCCCTGTGGGTCCATGTATATATCGAGAATGTGAGTATTCAGAGGGTACGAGTTGGCCTGGGTACGAGTTGGTATGTGTACGAGATGGTTTGGGTACGAGTTGGTCTGGGGACTATGTCGTCATGTAGAAAGAAGAATTTACTTTTTGCATGTCACTTTGTCGATCTATTGGTGTCAGTTCGTCGTTTCTTAATTAGGTTTTTTTATCATGCCTTATCAGGAATCCTAAGGTGTGCTTTTAATGTTTGGTTTTGGTTATATTGATGGTTTTTTTTCAGTATCCAATGACGGTGGTGATGTTTGTTTGAAGATGTTTGGGTTGTCATTATCGTTCATTTTACCCGTTTCTCCGCGGGTTGGTGGGTGGTACCCCTCAACGATTGCCAATACCAGGTTCATTTTTGGGTTGCAAACGTCCAAGTGAACAGTATTGTGAAATACGATCCGTTGCTTTTATAAAATCGTACACTCCTGTCACCGATAAGTGAAATGTATTACATATATATCGATTCATATTATTTGTACCACATTTAATTTTATTACTTTAGCACCAATACATAGCTCCAGTATTGTGTGTAGCCTTCCAGTTACAGTACGGGATTTTGATCCACCAATGTTTTCCATCAAGTTCATGTATTTGAAAGTCTCCCTTCCACAGTGAACCATATAATCTGGCAACTGGGTCACAAACAGGGTCAAAAATGTGACTTTGTTTCACCGGAGCAAGTTGGTATAGATCACCAGCTGCTAGAATACACACATTGCCAAACAACGTGGTTTCATCCTTCACTCCTTTGATCTCATTTAGTCTCTTGTGTATGCTTAATAGCATGTCTGATCCAACCATGGAAACTTCATCAATCACCATCAAGTGCAAATATTCCATTTTCATGCGGAGAGAATTCAGTCTTTCACATGTGAGTGAAGCATAAGAACAAAATCTTCCAGTTGTCAGCAGTAATGCAGAGTGAATAGTCAAGCCTCCTACATTGAATGCAGTTACGCCTGTGGGTGCTGTTACAAGAGTCATATCAGTTGGTTGCATCTGATTGCACAAAGGTAGAATTATTTTGGTGTCAGAACAAATCAGTGTTATGACATGACTTTTAACAATGCCACCTGGATCTCTTAAAAATACTCTGTATGGTTCTACATGTTTGCCTTGTTTCATTGATATGACTGCTCTCTTACACCATTGCCTATGATAGAATACAATCTGTCTCTGCTTTGTATTCCGCTTTCGCACCAACTCAATATATTCTGGAGGAGAAATTCTTTCTTTATCGACAACTGATTCATATCGAGACACAATGTCTGAAGGTGGATTTGCCACTTGGGCGCTCAATAAGTTGAGCATTAGCATCAAGATCTTCCTGCTCTATGTCTGTTTTTAACTTGGCGAATTAGCATTTGCCAAGTTATCTTGGTCAGTATGTATGTTTGTTAAAAAAAAATTATCCGCGATACAGGTTTTTTTAATTCTAGCAGAACCGAGAGGTTTTGTTTTGACCTTGACCAAAAATCTAAGGTCAAGGTCATCGAATAAGTGAAAAACTAATATCTCGAATAGCATAATTTGCACCATTGTGTAACCCATTCTAATTGCAACTTTTTTCTAATGACATATTGGGCCATCAAACCAACAGTTTTACCGAGCGCCTAAGGTCGAAAAATCGTGGTATTAGTCCAAATGTTTCATGAATATTTCGAACGCTCGTAAAACGGTTGTTGACATCAACAGCGCGAATCTAATCTAATTGCATTGGCTTAATGGCGTTACAAGCCCACGTTAATATTTTTCAAACGGACTTATCTGTGAATAAATATATATTGATGATTATACCACACAGAGAGTATACCAGATAGCGACAAAGCTGATATTAAATAAGATAACATCGTTGATGCTAATTTGTTAGCTCATCTTCCAGCTAGTACTGATAACTTAAAGAGTGCACCTCATTAATGTTGCCATATATGGAATGTGAGGTGTATGCTATATTTTCCTCGTCATTGTATTTAAAGCAGAATGTCTTATAGTATATAACTACCCCACGTTGTAATATCTCACCTCGCACCACATTCCAGTGTATTCGAGTCACGTCCTCTTTAGTGATCACCCTCAACTGAAGACTTCTGTGTATGTCTAGGTCGATCAGCTTTATTTCAGGATCGTTAACCACAAATATCGTTGAAGAAAAGCATTCAAAGTTAGTATGCACTAAACCGTTTTATTGCCTACCTTATGGGCGACGCTTGATATCAGCCCATGTTATACGATGTGTGCTAGTTTTGTCACCATCAAACTTTCCTGAATATTTCCACTGAGATCAAACGATTTCATGTAGACATAAACCGAATGATTATGCCAGGGATCACTGCTCCGTTGCATTTTTTGTATGTGTTCTTGACTAAGATATGTATGTCGGCACGTTAGAGCAGTTGAAGGTTCTGGTCAACATTACAGCGAAAAAATATATTGTTTGTGCAGCCTACCATACTCGCTCTGGTCATATAATAGATGCAAGTGACAGCTTAAACAGTCATTCATTCCCCCCAAATATTTATTATTCAGCGAAGGTTCATTCAATGGATGGTAACAACATCAACTTTATCGCAGGTAAAATTCAATATACAGTGCTGTAATATAGCGTGTAATCTATACTCACTACAACATACACATCACCTGTATATTCACTGTAGCCCAGGTACCATATCCTCTACACCCAGAATTAGTCAAACAACCTATCATTAAATGCTCAGATGATAAATAACTAAACCAATTTGCGAAAATACTAAAATATTGAGTCACCACTTTTCTTACACAGGGCAGGACGTGGGAGTATAGGCGTAGGGTATTACTCAGGACAGGTACCCAGGGTAACAACTGTAACCAAGGCAACGACTGTACCCAGGGTTACAATCGTATCAATGGTTACAACTGCACCAAGGGTTACAAATTTAATCAGGGTAATAACTATATGTAGAGTTATAACTCGACCAAGCACAAATACAAATATATCCTTCTTCACCTGAGTCACAACCGTAATACATGTAAAAACTGTACGGTGGGTAGCAACTGTTTAGAGTAGTAACTGTACCCAATGTACCAAATTTATTAAATGTAACGAGTGTGCCAAGAGCAACAACTGCACAACAACAAAATACAATGTAATACTTGTACCAAGGGTAACAACTGTACACAATAAAATAACTGTGCCGAGTATAGCAGATGTCCGAGCGCAAAGGCTGTACCAGTAATACTGTACTTGTAATGTATGCTATTTTTATGTATATTGTGCATTGTGTGTATTAGCAGTGGAAAGGATCTGCGAAACAGCAATTTTCGTGCTCTCATTAATCACAATGACGTCAACACAGTATAGCTATCAACTCTTTGATAAAGTTCCTTGAATAAAGGGCCGGCTTGAGTATAGAAATATTCAGTGCACTGCTTATACGACATTGAGTGTAGTTTAGCATACATTGATTAAGTTAGAAAAGTTGCTGACTTCTTAAGAAGTGCCATTAAAATTTCTTCATTTTTATTTATTTGAAAAGAAATTACTTGCGACAATCTGAAGTGCTATTTGCCATGCATCTCCGGTTGAAAGGTTTTATTGAATAATTAAAACTAGTGGATTAGTTTAAGGGAAAGCTTAGAATATGTACTGAAGAAACTAAATACATTTTTGTAAACTTTATTTTGTCTCGCGATACGGGTCACAATTTTTAGCATGATTTCGAATTTAAAAAACAAATTAGCACGTGCTATTCATGCGCAGCACCCAGAGGTTTCATTTTGAACTTTTTTTTCAAGATATTGTAGAAATATTTTTTCTATTTGGACGGTGTTGATGATGCGCAAAACCCAGATGCATTGTTTTTTCCTTGATCTCAAATCGAGTTCAAGATCATCAAACATAATTTTAAAACATTAACATCTCCATGGAGAATTGTTCAGTCGTAATAAGTGTTGCTTATTATAGAAGCCTAACTCAGTTGTAAACCTTTAGAAATATATGTAATTGTTAAAAATTGAAAGTTTCCCCTTTCGTCCTAAAATTTAAAATCCATAATAACTTGAGCAATTATGAGTCGATTTTGAATTTTTTCTGATACAGTTCACCAAGTTTCCCCACGTACTCGTGTGCCTCTTGCGTTTAACGCTGGTTATTTTCTGAATCAGTGCTTGTTAACTTTTTTTTGTCTCGCGATACAGAACGCAATTTATAATATATTTTTGTAATTATTTCTTTAAATTGAAGGTGTCAAAGATACTCAGAACGCAGAGGTTTTATTTTGACCTTGATTTTAAACACTAAGGTCATGGTCAGTGAATGAAATATTAGATCATCGATAAATCCATAGTAACTTGGTAAATTATGGGCCAGTTTTGAAATTTTAAAAACTTCCTGCTACAATTCGCCAAGTTCCCCCACGTCCCCATGGGCATCTCGGTCTTTTGTCCATTGATACTCATTTTTATTGACATCTTCACCAAGCAGGGCAGTCTTTACTGTGCCATTACTGAAACTTCAACACTGGAATGTTAGAAACCAAGTTCAATTATGAGTGATATAACACCATATGGCTCATCTTCAAATATGTCCCCCCCCCCCCCGAAATTTATAATATCACTTTCATTCAATTATATATGCAGATCGTGGGTTTTGGTAGCATAGCGTTCGTTTGGAATCTTTGATAAGGTTTGATTATGATCAACCCTCAAAAAAATTTCATTTATTTTTAGACTCTTAGAGGCTCACTTGTGCAGCCACCCATATACGTAATATCCTACCTCGCGATAACATGGTATAGCCACAATAATTTTCGAGGAGCCACCAATCGCCCCTAGCATCTCCTGCTTCATCAAAATAGTGCCCAATTTTTAATTCAGCCCAAAGCGTAATTGTTTCGGGGACAGCCCGGCTGGTCTTTGCAATCACACTGACCTCTACTGAGGCCAACCGCAGCGTTGTAGAAAACTTGGGTCATGCTGTGGTTAAGAAAACGTCAATTAAGATTTCTGGCAATGAGGTCATGTCCATCGATGACAGTGATGTGTACCACTGTTATGGCGACCTATACAAAACTGCAAAGGAGAGTGCTAACGCCCAGTGTCAGGGCATTTACACATCAAATGTGACTATGATACGAGTGGGGGCAGTAGAGAAGAATGAGACCGAGCTTAGAACGCCACAACTCTTGAGTCATCCTGTATTCATTAGTTGTAAAGGTTCGATTATTAATTGATCAACATCTTCTTAATATACGTTAATATTGACTAGTTCCAATTATGGCTTTAAGCAGTGATTGGTAAATTAATCACGGTTGTCTTGTTAGTTTCTAATAGAGAATGATTTCATAACATTTTTCACGTTATCCATTATAGCCGGTAATGTCATACAGAAAATTCCGCCATCGTGCTAACCATGGGGATATGAACTTGCACATAGTGATATAGCTGGTGTTGGGGTGGTCAATCGACGATGATTATGACGCAGTAGTGTCCATTGGTGCACTGAGCAGGTCTAGCCCTTATAATATGATCACGATATGCATGCTGATTACATGTTCCAGAGCTAAGTTGCTCATCGCTTTTCGATTTGTTTGCATTACTTTCACTTGTTGCAAATGCTTCAGATCTACAGTATGCCCCAAAGACAGTCACACTAAATCATAGACGTTCTTATGTTTATCCAACGGATGTAATCAGTGAGACAGTTGCTGCTGTCAGAGCTGATGATTATCTTTCGCACGTTCTTGGGCAAATTGAAAGGTAAGCTCAAGGTAAAATGATGTACGCTTGTAATCAAGTTCTCAATCGAGCTCCCAAACAAGGTCCCAAACAAGGTCCCAAACAAGGTCCCAAACAAGGTCGAGTGCTGGATGTGTGTTAGGTATTGCGTTTGATTACTAGGAAACCATTTGTGCTCCAATTGGATGAATGGCCGTCAATGCTGATGCAACTGCAACACATTTGCCTAACAAAGCAGTCTCCTGTTGCGACGTGTTAAAAAACCTTCAACGAGGTCTCTTTTTGTAACAGCATTTGGTAACTGCTCGTGCCATAGAAAACCGATCTGACGTTTGGATCATGGCTTGTTACTGGGATCCCAAACAGGTTTCCGTGGCATTCGTATCAATTTACATTCAAGTAATTTAAACAGTTAACTTATATTATAAATGTGTTTTATCATGCATACTGCCACGGGTATTGGAAACCATCATACAGATTGTCGTTGTGGCAATACTTTACGCACAAAGATATCGGTGAAACAACAGACGGAAACTCAACAGGCGTCAATAGGGCGACGAAACTCTGCAATAATCCCAAACTGGGATATTTATGCAATTTACCTGATTCTTATTAAGATTTATGACTGTGAACGGTCATCCATCATACCGATATCGGGCATTTTAACTACAAGGCGACGAGGCATAAACACTCACGAATGCAAGGACAGAGGTAAAGCTGGTTTACATATGGCTAACCTATGAGCCATTGCGTGTGTTTGCGCTGAGCGCAGAGACGAGATTTGTGAGAAGCCAGATGTTGAAGACAATGTGTTATCTTTGGATTGCGTCTTACTGGCGCTGTCCGGCTGTGTGTGGAACTATGCTACAGCCTGCGACGAGTTGCTCTATGAATGCAAAATGTTCACAGGATTTCATGGCAGGTAGTAGGCGGAGTACATATTTATTACTTCATCGGTCGTGACGCGCATTACTTAACGCAAGTGATTGCGACACACAATAATATTTCCAGTAGCACATACTATTCTGCTCTGTTGTGCTAAGTCGGGATCAGAAAAAATGTTATGAAATGTTATCATCATTGCCGACCAGCTGATTGAAGTATTTATGAGATTTGTTATGTTTATTTTAACTCTCCCATGTAATTCGGTTGGTAATCTAGACATGTTTTGGGTCTCTACTGAAAGCTACATCATACTGACATCAACGTTCTGATTATATTACATCGTGTATAGCAGTGTTGAATAATTAAAGTGTAGCATTTCGAGAACATAATTACCTGTCCACAGCATAGCTATTTGCTAATGGTACATCACTACGACACCCTGCAGCTGCGTGCCATTTGGTGATGTGAATATGAGACATTGGTGAGTATAAAGATCATAAGTTGCAACGTGGGCAAAGCCAGATCCAACTACTTCCTAATCAGTGGTCGAAGGCTTTGGCATATAAGACATATGGCAGCACTTGTGGTACAGAATACGCGAGCGCGCCATGTGGGCGATTAAACTTTCAATGCTAATACAGATAATAATCACCATCATTATCACCCCCTACCACAAACATTGGAAGTTTCGTCTCACTACCTTTCCATATAATCTAAGAGGCCTTATCATTGGCGGCTATTTGGGATAAAATGTGTCTGGGCGAATTCCTGTTCGGCGTGGAAAGAACATATTGCTAACGTTTTGCAATCATTTTCATTTTCTCATTAGCTTAATGGAGGAACATATAAATATTAACATTATCTGCTCGTTGCAAATTGATTATTCAATGGATCCCTATTAAGGAGGCAAGCAATGAAAGGAGGAAAGCTCGGCTTCGATGTACTTATGTATAATATTAGTCATCACTAAAACTGTATGCTTTGGAAATGCGACCGGTAAGGAACATAGGATCAGTGAAGAAAATGCAGCACGTCGCTGTGGGAAATAAGGATCTTTTAGGGGATGAGGCCAGGCTGTTGTGCTTTATTGTACTGTTGATGTCGGTATTCAGTCAGTGGAGATCATTTCGCTGTAGTGCTGGGTGATAGAGATTGTAAATCGTACAATTCGCTTACGCCAACTTAACATAGTCTCGTGGTTCATAGCAATAACCAGCTCGGGTGACAATTCTCAATTTGATTAACTGGTACATTTTATCAGTAAGTGATATATGCATAGCGGCTATGCGATATACAGCAACCGAACCGCTCTAATCTACTGCTCATAAATGGGGCCTTAAACCATCGACGCCGGTCGACAACTTATGGGTCCTTGGTTAATCTAGAACGGGACGTGAGATTCAGGTCATAGCCACCAAGTGAACAATGGTTACGTAACATTACATGCAGACACCAGTTGCTAAACCAGGCATTTAAGCAGAAAAGCAACCTTCGAGATGTCGTATGTATGCATGTATTAATGTATGTATTTATGTATGTATTAATGCGTGTATTGTATGTATGTATGTATGTATGTATGTATGTATGTATGTATGTATGTATGTATGTATGTATGTATGTATGTATGTATGTATGTATGTGTATGTATGTATGTATGTATGTATGTATGTATGTATGTATGTATGTATGTATGTATGTATATATGTATATATGTATGTATGTATGTATGTATATGTATATATGTAAGTATTTATGTATGCATGTATGTATGAATGCATGCATTAATGTATGTAAGTATGCATGAATGAATGGTGATAGTGTGATCGTAAAATGTTTACACGTTTCTGATAGCTTAGTTAATCAGCGTAAATGTTTGAATTAAATCTTATTCTGAATAATACAGGCTTTGCAGGTTGCCTCAAATCGAAAGAGCTGGGTTGCGTATAAAATAAAGTATTATAATATACAACCGAATTATAGCATATTATGCATGTCGATGTCGTCACCATTGGTTACATAACGTGCAGAGGTTGTCAATGAACCTTTCGTATGAAGAAAAAAAGTTCGATTGCTGATAGGTAGATGCTCTTGCAAACTTTTTGGAACATACATGTTTTTATCAAAAATGTTTTCCAAAAGGCCGCGGGTGAAGAAATAATGTGGCAGTTACATTAAGTCTGAAAAAGTTGAATTGCTTATAAAACATTATCATTTGTCTATGAATCTGCAACGAAGTTTATATTGATGCTCTATTATGACGTACGTTAGCAGTGTAACCAACACATCTGAGCTCTATTAGGATGTGCAAACGTCGTAACTCCGTCGGAGATAAACTTATCATAATTGATTTAACACGAGATTAGCTCACGCTATTTTAGATGAATTACTTTATACAACGAGTTGCAAAATATCACTTGTTTTTTCCACACAACAACACCAACAGGTTGTACAGACCTACGACCAAAGTTAGTGTTCCGAATTTCAAACAATTAACTGCAAACATCTTGTCGTTAATTAGTAGTATTGTCTCACCAATTTACGTTATATGATGGTAATAATGCCTCCATTTTAAGCAAGATAAAGGGTGATTAAAAGGTAATCATCATCACCACATGAATTAGGCAAAACTCCTAACAATGATATTCACAATCATCATCATCATCATCATCCCCATCATCCTACATCATGATTAACATACAGTCTTGCCGGCAAGGTTGATGCTGTCATCATGATATGTTTCGTAATTAGGGCTCCCGGGAAAGCAATTCATAAATAAGATTTGACTAATGAAAATCATCACCATCATATTGCCAAGTTGTCAAAATAGATGATATCGCCACCTCTCAAAAAGTAAGGGTACCAGAAAACCATGCACCACGTTATGTTCATCATCATTATCATCTCAACATTATTATCATGTGATTGTAATTGTAATGATTAGGATAAGAATGATGGTCATGGTGATTGAGAATGAACGCAGAATATTTCAAATGCAGTTGCTATTTCTGATGATGCCTATGATGGGATGGTGTTGTTGACGATGATGGTGCGAATATCATGATAATGATGATGATGAAGATGATGATTAAGATGATACAGACGATACTACAATTGTATCACTTGTCACCAAATTGACCAATTGAACAATGAGATGCTCGTATTTAAGATATAGTTATACATTTATCATGTATTGCCATCAAGATTGATTACACGTACAGCAATTCAAATATCCAAGAAAGTCTTTTTTATAACATTCAATAAGCATATTTGCGAATCAATACGAAACAACAGATGATAATACCCTCTGCTCTCCTTTCATTTGAATAATGTTCCAGGTAACTATTGTATGAAAACGATACTTGACTATAATTATCGTTGTCGCTACAAAGATTATAAGAGGATATGGAATAGGTTCGAGTATTCATTGCAGACACTCACATACGATGAAGAAATAAGCATTCCAACTTATATAAGACAGATTTAATGCTTTTCTGCTTATATGATGGATTCAAGTGGAATTTATTTACTAGCGAATGCCCGGTTTAAATCATCTGTTGTTCCACCAATTGATCCGGTCAATGTCATGGGACTTTATTCTAGCATGAGACTTAGGTGCGTCATTGTGCCTATTTTTGTGGTTAGCCCAAAGTTAAGCATTTCTGTTATGCAAGCATATGTGTATAAGCGTCACACCATCAGATGTCTGGAGCAGTTTTCTTTTGCCAACCTGATCACGTCCCGGTGGCTTGCTGATAATTCAATAACACCGCTATAAATGCTGAACAACAATTGCACAATATAAAGCAAGTATATTCCTTGTCAATTATGCCGCTGTTATAAGTGAAACATGAAACCTAAACGACACATCACCGTCATCATAGCGCAAATCAAGAGGTAGATTGATCGCCCTAAAATATAGCAGGTTTGTGCTACCTGTCCTAATATGAGATGGAACTAAAAGGACATTACGATAAACCGCGTGAATTATGTTATGCACAGAATTCTTGACAGCTAATGACACCTCATCAACTTTCTAATGCAACGTAAAACGAGATGAATGTTAGATAGTTTAAGGTTAATAATGACGACTGAAGCGTTACCGACTGCTGTACACATTAGTAGGAACTATATGATGCTGACTATTTAAGATCGTCGATGGTTTCATGCTTCAAACTGGTGTATCACAGATGATAATGTAGAAATACAGTAGTGTAAAGCATCTAATCTCCCCTAACAACAAACACACACACACACACACACACACACACACACACACACACACACACCACACACACACACACACATAGAGATATATATATATATATATATATATATATATATATATATATATATATACATACATACATATATATATATATATATATATATATATATATATATATATATATATATATATATATATATATATATATATATATATATATATATATATATATATACATATATATATATCGTGATGTATCTGTTTGATACGGCTAGCCTAGAATCCAGCATTTCTGCAATGCATGCATATTTCCATATCATCATCGTCACGCCGTCAAATGCGTATAGCTGTTTCTATGCACAAACGTGATCATGTGCCGGTGGCTTATTGATAATTATATAATTCACATTAATGAAGCAAGTTGACAAATATTAGTGGATTTGAGGAAAGCCGTGGTGTTATCTATTACAGAGAGTTATTTACGATACGGCAACAATATGGCGCTATGGATTTTTGATTACAAGCGGAGAAGTGCGAGGTCTTGACGCAACCTCTCTTCTCAAGGTTATAACCCAACACGCATCACACACTGGCTTTGATCGTGCAGTCACTATGAAATTAAAATGGGTTTACTGTTACCGATGACGACCTTGGAAATTGGAAAAAACCATTATTTGCTTGCAACATCCATCATATCAAAATCATTGCCCGAGAAGCCTTGTCAGCCCTTCAAGTGTGGCAACGTCGCTTTAGTACTATACTTATATTTTCTAATAATAGTTTGCAATCACATTCAGGTTGCTGCCAGGTCTTTGAATAAAGGTCAACTTATTTAATATACGGCATGGAACAGTGTGTCATTTGAATATATCAGAAGACACTGAATATGTCGTTCGGTTGAATAGGAAGCAGTAGCATGTACATCGACGACCATATCGTCAACTCTAGGAGTTATTTTATGCTAATAATCGAACGCGATTCATAACATATGTTTCAGACTCACGCAGTCGCCTTCATTGTGATCAGATATATTACCTTAATTAGGACCAAATGAGTTGGCACTTGGCGATTATCATTTTGTGCAGATGTCAGAACATGACACAGACTGGCGTGGCTTGCATTTGACAAGGGCATGCTATGAATTTGCTAAGCAGATCATTAACATGAAGCATTACCTTGTAGTTTCGTCACGAATACATGTAAATGAGAGGTATACCGTATTCATATTACAGGCCTTGCGGGAATCACGAGCATAAACTACAATTGCATGTCGTACAGTCGAACCCAAACCAGTCAAGTCCGTCACCTGACAAAATGAATAAGTGAAAATTACGTGTCCTAAATATTGACCGGCATTATATGATGAACAGAAAGTGACAAATTGCAACCACCTCAACACCAGAAGCAACGTCATGTAAAATCCGTTTCTGACAATGGCTGCTATGCAAGTTTGGTAGATTAATGTAGTAACCATTTGAATGGAACAATGCGAACTGTGCAATCGGACGACTACTTGGAATCATTCTGCACCTGCAACCCTTAAGACAACGGTAGGCAAATGACTTGATTAGGTTTAGTTAAACAACCTAAAGATGTCTTATGGAATGTCTGTTTCATTTAAGAAATCCACGTTGTTCCATGTTCATCATCCCACATATAATCAAAATAAGCTCTTCCGTATCATTTAGCTTTGGTGGTTTTCATTGTTTTAACTTAGGTTGTTTCGCCAATAAGTTATGGATATATGCTGATTTATTAATTTTCGGTAATGCTTGTTTGTTGTACTGTTTTTGGCTGCTGTCACCTCCTCTGATTATTGGTATGCGAATGTCCAACCAGGACTGTAGAAGTGTGAATTGTAGACACAAGTGAAATGTCAAGGCTGGGGTCATTTATGATTGGGTGTTGTTAGTAATTGTCCTTGCATTGTTTCTTTGCATCGGTAAAATTGTAATACTATATTGTGAAGCTGGCTTTGCAATCGACGCAGTTCGAGCGAGACACCCAAGTGTCACAAATTGTATCTTTCAGGACAACAACCCTGTCATAAATGTATTTTGTTAAACGCGGTCATTAAATGCTTATCACATCAAACCATATATGTAGGATAAAAGGTGTTAATCTGTCACACCATATAAGACTTGCACGACGTTGTGCCCAATAATAACACATTTGTGAGTTATGTAATGGTGGGTTGGCATGGTCTCGTTTGCAACAAAATGAGGTTATATCATCTACACCCAGCAGCTTATCGGCTTGTCTAACCAGACTGGTCACATCTCTGACATGACCAGCAGACCCACACATGTAAGAATGCAAGCAAATATGTTTGTGCTCTATTATTTTATAATGCCAATTTTCTTATTTGTTTAACACATAATAGTACATTTGGCATGTGTACGCGCCATTTACGATGCCGCTTACAGCGTGTTAATCTCACTCAGAAAACTAGATCAATGACTTGAAATAGTAATAACCTTTTGATAACTGCATCAATATAGCGTTATCAAAAACCATAATGACCTACCTCGCTTCATCGTTACGCAGTGTTATTCACGTTCCTAGTAAAAAATATGGTGTGTAATATTATTTGGAACATCTGTTAAGACGAGGGGCGGGTGTTTTTCTATAGCATTACAACATAGAGAAACGCACAAACAAAAGTATTAATTCCATGCACGTTCCTGAAGCGCCTATATAGGTGGATTTGGACTGCTAATAGGGAGGATGATACAATTATAAAGCTTTTAAAAATACAGCTCATTGTAATAATCCTACCACTTACAATTCACCGATTCAAATGTACGAATGTCAAAAGGCTGAAGAAAGCCAGAAGGACCAATTCCATATTTCACGCAGTCTATCAATTACGGCGAGTGCTGCGAAAGTCCATAACAGACGAAATCATTTCTTGCATAATGCATGCGAATTTGTCCATCTGTTATACAAATGACATACTAATGCAGACCGGCTGATTAAAGTATTTAATTCGGCCATCGTGATTGCTAAATCTTTCTTTGATTCAGCTATCAATTTGATTATTAAACATAACGATATATCTGGTGAATCCCTACTATAAACCAGGCCATTGCTATCAGACTTCGGCAACAATTGTCATTCGATGCCGGGATTGGAAAACGTCTGGGTCATATGTCATTTTTCGTAGCAGTGTTTGGTAATCATTAGGAGAACATCATTTCTATTCAACAGCAAGAGAAAACAGTTTTCTAATTTCACTTAAGCACGACAATCTGCGGCTGCGCGCCAGCTGGTGATGTATCAGCAATCGGAGACTATTGGGATCATGATTCGCAACGAGTATAACGCTGATTCCGTCTTAAGCATAACGCGTGGTCATAAACAGACGCACATTACTAAAATATGAATTTGCTTTCATTTTCGATAGTTAGAGTTAGTGTAAGAACAATTATCAACGCTTAGTTTTGAAATAAATGCCCAACTGTTCCGCTCGGGTCGTTTTCTGAACGTAGAATAGTTCAGATAAAACTGCCGTGTTTAATCAACTGTGTAATGACGTCGGAGTTATATCATCTTGAGGATTTGCTAGGTCAGGATTACGTGCAAAAGGTACATTCTGTCATTTGCTATCTGAAATAACTATCACGCTTTTATTGTAAATTGTTTCTTGCCAATGACAAAATGTAATCACTTTTAAACCGAGCAATATGTCTGAGTGGTGATTCAGTAGTAAATGGTTATGTTCTATGTCCCTTACTAAAAGGTGATGGGCTTAATTTAGTTAACCAAGCGGAGCAACGCCTATCACTTGCATAATGAATATGTGTTTACATTTCATCAGTGTTATAACATCATGTGTACGTGACTTACTTTATAATGCTGACTAGGGTGAGACAAGATTGTGTGCGTTTCTTAAATCATTCCAATATGTGATGCATTATGATTTGTGTTTTAGTATTGGGCATTATAACTAACGAGAGATCCATTTTCTTCTTTCGATGTTAGGAAAGAATGTCTTTTATTCACATCTCTTTACAAAATATCAACATCATACCAGCACCTTGCTGTTACGCACACTAGAACAAGTATACAGATCATATAATATTTTCTTGTTTCAGCTTGTCATTCCACATAATCTAATTAATATGGGTCTATAGCAAAATTCTAATTAAGGACTCGTTAGATGCTAGAATCTTATTATTTTAAGATGCAGACGAAAGAATGTGCATCAACAAAGTAACAATGATGGCTGTTTCAAAAGCTGGCGGTATTGCCGGCATTGCTGTTTATATATATATATATATATATATATATATATAGATATATATATAGATATATATATATATAGATATATATATATATAGAGATATAGAGATATATATATATATATATATAGATATATATCTATATCTATATATCTATCTCTATATATATAGATAGAGAGAGAGATCTATATCTCTATCTCTAGATCTCTATCTATCTCTATATCTATATCTCTATATCTATCTATATCTCTCTCTCTCTCTCTCTATATCTCTATCTATATCTCTATCTATCTCTCTATATATCTATATATATATATATATATATATGGTCATGTATGCTGATGATGTAATTATTATGGCTGATACCAAAATGGACTGCAGAAACCTATTGATAGTCTAGGGCATTATTGTTATAAGTGAATGCAGAAGAAACGGTTTTTGGTGGTAGTAATGTACAACTCAATGCTTTTCAATTTCCGTACAAGAACACTCTACTTGAAACTGGGGTACCGTTTTAAATGCATAGGCATCATTCCTAACTATAATGTAAATCGCATTCATGGCTAGAACCGAACTCATATCACAATGTTCGCGTGCCAGGTACTCTCTACTAAGTTAAAGTAGAAAACTGTCTATCGATAGATATTCGATTGGAGTTGTTTTAACAGAAAGTATCACCAGTTCTGTTGTATGAGGCGTTGACAAATACTCGGACATATAAAGCTTCCATTTGCAATTAGTAAAGTCCATTCAAGCAAAGAGAGTTCACAAAAGGTTCGAAGGCAATGAGTTATATAACATGTATGTATGTATACGTTGTGAGAAATAGCTTAACTAAACTGTGGCATATTTACTGATGTGTTAAATGATTACTGAAGGGAAGCATATCAATCGTTGTATATCCCTGCATACGCCTTACTTTGGCAATGCAAAATGAAACTCCATCCTATCAAAACAGTCATTCACAAACAGAGAAATACATTACATCATGCTTTACATCATTTGGTTAATGTCTTCTTCGTAAGCGCAAACTCTTGTCATCCCAACTGCCATATCATGGGATGGCACTTAGACCCATGTGATTAACCACGTAAGCACGTTATGATGTAAACGAATGCAGCTGGCATGGTTATGCGGATTCTATTGTGAGAGGCAAGTCTACTACTTAGGCTGTTTCTAAGGCTCTGCTGGCCTCCGACATGCAATGTTAAGTCATGGTGAAATACAATTATGCACACGTTGCAATCTACCCTGGACGTCGATTGATTGGTCTGATGACCTGATCATAGTACAATCGACACACAGACAACACGAGTTAGTGCTGATCTGAACTTCTACTGAACTGTCTATCGTGCAATATCTATCGCATCACTTTTTTAAGTTGCCAACTCATGTTTCTGCTCCTGTTAGCTGAGTGATTGCGGAAGCTGCTTACCCACCGGGATTTCACAGACTGGGTTTAATGGAAGAACTTTCTGGCCCTTTTGAATGGCGCATATTGGTAAATTTCCATCCCCTCAAGTGGTCACAACTCTTTAATAGCGCAAAAGTCACCATTACGTGTGTTGTATTACGCACCCACTTACTGGGTGGGGATAGTAGATCGATGCCGTCGTACCTGTTGCATTGAGTTAAGTTTTCCTCATTTTACTTGAATGTAGATCATGACGAGGGATTCAGCACATATCGACACTGATGCGCTCTATCAGATATTACTATAATTGACAATTTTTAAGCTTGCTCAGATGACCCCAATATTGTGCAATCAACTATCGTTTAGAACCATTTCGAGTGACCTACACAGTAACGACTCATTAACAGGACTAGTGTGCTCGTAACTTAATTACCAAAAACACCTTATGATTGCGTCATCATGCGCAGCGCTGTCTCCCGGCAAATTGTTCTCACAGATTAACGTCAGGCGATGAGGTGGGGGGGGGGGGGGGGGGTAGGGCGGGGGCTGCAAACAGCAACTCCAGTGTACATGCAGTGTCATATTCGGCTGCGCTTCATACATCAGCCAGCACATATGCAGTTATTTAAATGAATATGTGGTGAGGTCGCTCAGGTCCTACAATAATAGGAACTTCCGATAATGTACCCAGCACACGAGATGCGCTGGTTAAATGTACCCCGCACACACACACACACACACACACACACACACACACACACACACACACACACACACACACACACACACACACACACACACACACACACACACACACACACACACACACACACACACACACACTCTCTCTCTCTCTTCTTTCTCTCTCTCTCTCACACTCACTCACTCACTCACTAACTCACTCAATCTCTTTCTCCCTCTCTATCTCTCTCATTATATATATACATAAATATATACATATATATGCATAAAAATATATATGTGTATATATATATATATATATATATATATAAAAATATATAAATATGAATATATATATACATATATATATACATGAATATATATATATATAAATATATATATATATATATACACACACATATATATATATATATATATATATATATATACATATATATATATATATATATATATATATATATATATACATTTAAGTATAACAGTATGCATGAATATATATGCATGAATATATATATATATATACATTTAAGTATAACAGTTTAACAGTAATATATATTTTTGAGACTTCTGTGCATATATATATATATATATATATATATATATATATATATATATATATTTTTATATATATATATATATATATATATATATATATATATATATATATATATATATATATATATATATATATATATATGCACAGAAGTCTCAAAAATATATATTACTGTTATACTGTTTTACTTAAATGTCCCCAAAGACTGTGCTCCGATGTGACCTCGAAAAGGTTCATGTTAATATCCATCTTTCGGGGGACGATCGTAATCTGTGGTTATTCTGTTATTTTCTAATCTGAAACATACATATTTCCGAACGATGATTCCGATTTTACCATAATAGACAAGTAAAATAGTCCCAAAAATATATATAACTGATATATTAAAATTGCTGGAAATACTAGTACAACGAGATCCCTCGAACAAATCGTTGTTTAATTTAAAATCGTCAGTGAATGACTGAAAACAGTGGGCAGAATGATTCAGAGTACATAAACTTAGTATAATTGAGGGGCGAGGGTCATTTTACACATAGATCATTCAACGTATACAAACATTGAAGACATCACTTACATATAGCCCTTGGGGAATGACGCAGTCCATAAGTCGCCCAATCGTCCCCCGAAGGCATATGCATAGAAAGAACACGAATATCACGTAGACTAGTGTTGAACTTGCCAATGCGTCATTCGATTGCTTTTCGAAATATAGACTGTATAATGGATAGTCCACCTCATGGTTACAAATGATGACAAAGTATTCATTCATGAAACCTGTCATACCATAGCATTACACATCTGCTAAAGCTGTGAGACTGAACATACAACAATGCTACCTATACATCGGCTATTCCACCAACTGTAAAACTGTAGCCTATCCTTGTGAATAACTAAATATAAGACAGACCTCAGCGTAAACACATGCCATGCTGCTTAAAATAAATTAACTTTGGAGATTTTCAGTGGCACAACAATAGATAGTTTGGAGCTTTTATCAAGTTTCATTGCTTGTTGCAGTATATTGCGTTAGGATGGAAACATCGCTGTTTTGTCCAAAAAAATACAATCAAGCAGAATAATTCGATGGATTCGTGGGTGCTGATGACACGATCAATACGACAGAGCAGTATTTGGAATTAAGTATCATCATCAATTTGTATTTTACGCCAGTAACTTGAAATGCGCGAGTTTGACTCCTCAACATGTAATGTTATTAATCAGCCCTGACATTTCCCCTAGCAGTGATTGTGGAACTACCCTACATTAACATTAAGGATGCATATTGAAGCGGATGCTTGAGTAACGGGTAAAGTGCAAGTCGATGACCACATCAAATATAATAAAAGACCAGCAAGGTGAAGCCATTAGATGTCAACGGTGAAAAGTTCAAACGAGGATTCTTGACTCTAGTGTCATTGAAACATCATTAGACAATGTCCTTAATTTCCTTAAAATAGCAATAATGTCAGTTTCTGCGGAGGCTGGTATTGTGCATCAGGTTAACTACCAGAGTGTGATACCAATAGTGTACAGTAAGTAATACTGGGTGTATTGGCTTATTGTAAGGTGCTGCATAAAAGCATATCCGCGTTTGATATTGTTGGAACTGGTTTTAGTGTACAATGAAGTGGTACACGTCAAGCAGCATATAATGGCATGCTTTTCTCAATGAAATATCAATTTAGAATACATAAATCACGGCCTTTTTTCGTTCCACTTTTGTTTTCGCTGTGTGGGGGAACTGCGAAAATGGCGTGTTGTAACACACATGTTCGTCGCCTTTAGAGAAAGTGCTCATTCTGCTGTGAAAATCTGAAGCAAGTGAGTTACAAAATGTCAGAACAAATTTAGTTAATTGCTTCAGTTGCTGAAAGTCCGGATTCTACTTCGTTTAATCACATACATGGTAGTGCCAGTGTTTTTGCGCTCCATAGCTATAAGTATTTCTGCGCTCCATCCACTGGCAATATGATGTCAATAAATTGGCGAACATAAGCAGCTCTATTTTGCCAACTTGTTTTTTCTCTTCCTGCTATCCGAGTGTGCGCGGAAGCTGGAGGCTTAACGGAATGGTTTCAGTGGATGCACTTCGCGGACCTGTAGAATGATGCTCCATTCTCTGGTTCAACGAGCTAAGTAAATGGAATTGTAACAGATGTAACCTATCGGCACACAAGCGATAACTCACTCACAATGCAAATGTCATCATTGGGTAAAATTGTATTAGGCACTGTTGATTCACTAAGTCTGCAGAAGCTTAACGAAATAGAGGGTCGGGAATAATGTTGTCAGGTAGACGCCCACGATAAGTGAATCACCTATAGGGTTCATACACTTTTCAAATAATTTAATAATACCGTTTAATATCACGCAAATTGATAATACATATAAATTGAATTCTCTAATATGGCAGGGGGCGGGGTAAAAGCAGCTAACATAATATAATTTTACTGTTTGCCCTCTGAGTAGAAGTCCTTCAGTTAAATTCTAATCATGACATGGGTTCCATGACAACAAATCAGACGAAATCGTGTATCGGCATCTACATCACATTGATGTCGTCTATCACGACTCAACACTTCCTGGTTATTATATGCAGTAACACACGTGATGATCAACACCCCGAGCGTTCTCACTGAAGCTATATGTCATCCAACTAGGATGTTTTTTTATTCGCAGCAATGACCATCAGCGACGTTTACACATGTTGTCATCACTTCACTAGGTATTCTCGACATCGTATATTTCAAATGTTAGTCCTTAGTATCTCACACAGGTATGGGTCACCAGTGTCAGCCATTTCACGTTTATGAATTCGGCATCACATTAGTTGTTGTGGCAGATGTACACTTATGCCTATCGAATTCGGTATTCCCCTTCCTGGGTTTTCGCCCCAAATAGAATATAGAACCAATGTCCACAAGCATGTTTGTTACATCATCATTCATTTCAAGCACTAAGTTACCAATCATCGTTATGTTGTTTATGTAATGCACATTCGAAACCTGATGGCATGCTATTTAGGCTTAGCAACTTTGCATCTTCTTCATGCCATTGCTGTATGCTGAGGGACAGACCCCAGCATAGAAATAAAGACCTGCAAGCAGTTTGCCATTCAGTTCGATTGCACGCAGGCATGTTCTTTGATTTACTGCAACATAGCGTAAATATATAGCGCAACTACTCGTTCAGGCAGTAAATGCGCAGCAGCAGCAGCAGAAGCAGCAGCATTGGCATCTGTTATTTATGGTGCAGAAGCTGATGCCCTTGCCTCATTTCTTTGCGACAATAGCATAGCGAATTATTTCAGGTGTCAGGGTAGTGGGTGGGTGTAGGATGTCTTCTCACCATGAATTATGTATCTCCTAGAAGCGGCGGTTGAGTAAAGAATCAAAATGTGGATTATTCCCATCAATTAGCATTAGAACGAAATACAGAAATAAAGCAACATCTGCATGCAAGCCTCTTCAGGTTGGAACTGTTATGTGGGTGTAGGCTGTAAATATAAAGGGAATGAATTACCCGATAACTGTATATCTTTCCAGCGCTGCGTTACCTGTGTGTACATAAAAATGCGCATTGTTATGTATGGCACGGAATAGGACAGTAAGCCACCTGCTGTATTACTAAGACTTCCTATTGCACGAACAGCTCCTAGATGCTGTTCTGAGAACGGACTGGATATCATGATGACATGCATGTCCACCTCTTTTACGCTGTTCAGCAAAAACGGCTGTCATTTGCGAGATACTTGACTGACTGTTATTGTGAATGCAGAACAGTTGCATTGACATTGACGGCCATTTATCGCATTAGTTTGTTCATAATTGCCTAGTCGTCGAACGCAATATGTAGCAAAAACTTTAGACCGACCACTTGACCTTGACTGTGATCTTGATTGCGGTTACAAACTGCTGCACGAACATGCAAAAGGTAATCACCCATTGTGACGATAACATTCATTTGATAAACATTAAAACGGTTTTGTGTTGGTATGGCTGTCTCTAACAGGGACATGATGTGAGTCTGAAAAGGAAAACATACGAATGAAACGAATGTAACGCAGACGAATAAGAAAGAAAATAGCAAATCTCTCTTTGCTCTGAAATCATATCTTGGAAGGTATGTGACGGATCCAAATAAGCAACAGGTATATCATAATTACATTATAAAGACTTGGGCCTGCTTTATGAGAATCATGAAAATAAACTGCACGTGTAAGTTGCATCAACAGACTTTACTACGTCATTATTGCCGTAAATTGACGATCCCAACTTCGCAATGTGAACACTTATTTTGTTTATGGTTGTCGCGATGGCATAATTTTCTCATTGATGTTACCAGTTGTAATGGATAATTACATTCTGTAAAAACTGACAAGAACTTTAACTTATACAACGTGAGTCCAACAGATCAACCCGCTAACGTCACTCAGTGCGCCTACACTGAAACACGCTTCGATGGCGCCATGGAGTACAAAGTACACCATCCCAAACATCATCTGCCTTACATAACGCCATATTGTTGTCTTCAGTTTGGAATACGCCAATTAAAATCAATTTTAATGTCACACACACACACACGCACACACACGCACACACACACACTCACACACAAACACACACACATATATATATATATATATATATATATATATGTATATATATATATCGATATATATATATATATACATATACATATATATATATATATATATATATACATATATATATATATATATATATATATATATATAAATATTTATATATATATGCGTATATATGTATATATATAAATATATATATATATATATATATATATATATATCTATATATATATATATATATATATATATATATATATATATATATATATATATATATATAAATATATATACTGCATATTGAATGCTTAAGCAAATATGTCAATTATGTATGTCGTTAAGTATATTTATTTCCAAACATGAATAGCTTATGTGATTAGGTCTGTCTGCCCGCACATCTAGATAATTGGTAGGCAAGCATCTAACTGCAACGGTAGGAGTGGTGCATGAATTAATGACATTAGCAAAATGTCAAGGCCACATCGTATATATGTTACCTAGACACAATTATTAAAAGGTTGTTAATCTAGCACCATCCCTACAACAATACTGGACGTTAATATCACAAGGTAGAAGAGATTTGCATCAAGTGGCTAAAAATCACACTGACACATAGCAATGCAGTCATAGATGAAACGATTATTCCACTAGTTAAAAGAAAACGTAGTGTTAGATAGGGGATCCAATTAAACTAATCAATCACTAGCAAAAGCAACATTTGGAACAAAGCATGTCAATTCCTACATTTCATGTATGACTCTTCTTTGATTGGAGTTTTCGAATGTTATATAAAAAAAAGAACCCGCCCCAATGTAGTGAACACTATCGGTACAATAGATTACCGTAAATGTAACAATAAATTGCGTTACACCTGCGAACAAGCCCTGAGGTAGCCCTATAAGACGTCCTATATATTTATATTACCGTTCGACCAGTGCTAACCCTGATGCAGCGCATGTTAAAGCGTAATAAAAACGATATTCTTGACTAGTCTGTCACGTTTTGGAGTATAAATCCATGACACCTGTTCATATGTCAATTATCGGTGCTTTTTCATCGCAAACTATTGGAATATTCCTAAATGAACTCATAAATTGTATTATAAATCAAGGGGCTGGGGTCTCCCTCAGGACGTCTACGTTATCTGGTTATAGTGAACTGAAACAGGGATTTGAATTGGCCGGCCGGCCGCTATCTTCTATGCATACATAAACCCTACAGAGAAGATAGTGGACGGCCAATGCAAATCCCTGTGTACTGAAACGTCCGTCCTAGGAGTTTGGGGTAGTATGTATCATCTTATGGGTTTGGATAAGGGACACTACACGGCTGGTTTTGGTTCTGATATGGGTTATTTTAAGGTTGTTGCAACCCACTTTGATAAGACTTATACGCATGGTTTAGATTGTGTGTCTTTAATTATCTACTTTAACACCATGCTGGTGTTGAAGAAGCCTAAGATAGCTGGAATTAATTTGGTGAAATTTAGTGACAGAGATGACCTTAAATCTGTATTATTTACAAATTGTTTTTGGTTGACTATTGGCTCAAACACTGTAGCATTATTGATTAAATTATTCTTGTCATGTTCATTCATTAATTTAATTGAACCAACCCACTTTCAAATTTAAAGGAAATCAAAAAGCCAAGAAGGGGACCACGTACAAGAAGAGGCCGTGGAAGGGGTCATGGTACAGATTTTGACAACCTGTGTGGAACTAAGGTTGTTTCTATGTTATTTGAATTGGATCCTTATTAAGGGTAATTTATTGAACTCAATACATTCATTATCACTGGGAAGGATGTATTTAATGGTTTGAAATTGTTCACCGTGACACAGGTGTCCAAGTCGGTGGAGGTTGCAGACCAGCCCGAAGAGGTGGCAGAGGAGCCCCACCTTCTTCAAACAAGGTACTGTTGGGCTTGCCTTACTTAATTGAATCACTTTGTCAGTAAATAGGGGGTCCCATGTTGGAAACCATATATTTCCACTGTTTCTCATTTGTTTGTAGACCTCGACAGGCCGAAAGCGAGTCAATCTTATTCGCAGAGGCTACCTTGGCAACACACCAATAACTAACCCAGGCCCTACAGCAGAGTAGAGTGGCTGCTAAATCTTTAGAGCTGTCACGGAAAGAGAAATTGCAGGTAACTCAGCAGTTAGCACTCTTCAGCTGCTCCAAAAACCTTCATGCCATTTTGGTCTCAGCGAGCGATTTACATTGGAGATATTCAATCCATCAAAATGAAGACTTTTGATTACTCATAGTTTTTTTAGATTTGTGTGTGGTGGCTGGATATGGATGGGGTGCGGCAGTTGCTGGTTGATGGTTAGACAGACAGCCACAGTTAGAGCTTACAATCACCCGACAACCCACACCGCCGAAAGAAGGATTCCACCTCCCATCAACTACCACTTCACCAGACTGGTGCATCTGCCTTCAATGTAGGGAAATGCCTACCCCTGTGGAGCGGCAATGTTGCACCAACAGCCCAGACTTTTGCACATATGCACTACCTCAGATGGAAGGAGTTGTGCTTGACCCGATGGTCATTGAGGTTATTAACCGGGTGGACTTGCTATGGGAGTTAGATGCGGTTGTCAAGGACCAAAAAAAAAGATGCTTAGACACGGCTTTTTGGGGGAGTGCAACAGGAGGGTAACTCCCTCGTTGTATGTGGAAGATCAGAGACCTCTTCCTTGACAAGTATTGACAGTATACAGGCTTAATACAAAGTAGGATTTGGTAATATACTAAGCCTAAATGTTTTAATTGGTAATTTTAATCAGGAAATATCTCATTGTTCTGATTGGTATTTTTGTGCGATTATATTGATAAGTCCCAGTATTGAAATTGCCTAGTCTCACAAAACATGTGGTATTATAAGTTCTGCACAATTTTGTTTCAACAATCTCATAATTTATTGTCCATTCGTTTTATGGAATGAGCATTCATATATAAGTCAATTTTCTGTCTCTCAAACACAGAAGAAAAGAATTATGCACACATTATTTTGTCAATTAGTCATGGCACATTATCTTCAGATTTGACTTTTTATGCTCATAATTTTAGCCCTGATGAAAAAGAAGTGACATTAAAATGAGTTCATGTATTATCTATTTGCCAATTCCATTAGTTCTTCTATTACAGTTTGGATGTGACTAATAAAAGATTTGTACACTTTAAAAAAAATTCCAAATCATATTTTTAATCAAAACGAGACACCTGCAACTCAACTGGTTTTTTTTTTGGTAGATGGCCTTCTTCAGACTGATGTTGCGGGATCATCAGCAGAGCGTTGTGGGTGTTGTTGTGATTGCCGTCGCATTGCTTGGGCCTTAAGATTTCTCTTATCATATCTGTGGGCGCAAGTCTTGGCCTCTTAATCGATGACCACGTTTTTGACTGCTTGTTAAAGCAAGTTGTACCTATAACACAACAAAATTGCATTATATGGCCAAATAGCTAGAACACATTACATGTGCGACATCAGTATTTTGTTTTATGATAGGACATTTTGCCAGTGTTTAGTTGAGTGGTCATGAGAGACTTACATTGGCTGACCATCCTTCTTGAGTGTATATGCCCGATCCCTATGCCTGTTATGGTCCATTGCCACAACTTGATTTGCGGGCAAGGTATGACGAACACCAGCCATTGAATTAGGCAGTTAGGGTCAACATGATGCAATAATTTCTCTACCTGAAATTTACAAAGTAAGATATGTTTGCAACAACAATTAACAAATCCAAAATAGTGCAATGGACTCACCATAGGCCCTTATATTTTATTTAATCGCTGATATTTACACAAGTCGATTCAAAGCAGGCCGATTCGATAGCAGGTATTCATAATACAAGGAGATTCCTTACATGTCCAGCAAAAAGTTTGCAGCTTCTTCGTTGGTAAAACTCCTCACTTCTCTGAATGCCTATCTTAAATAGACCCTCGTGTTAGACCGCTAGTCTAGCTCCCGCTTCATTCTCTTAGTTGTTGAATCTGCTAATATCTTCTTTCTCTCTCCACCACTTCTTCGTTTCTTGCTTTTGTCGTCCATTATCGCAATGAAAATAGCGCAAACTAAACATCCGCCGGCGGCTAACGGCACAGAGTGATGACGTTTCTGCGCTTCCGGAATTAATAATACATGAGCTTCCAAATATGGGCTATTTTGGACGGGACGTGAAAAATAAGGAATTGAAAGTTTATTTAAGAACAACAAGAAATATAAACGGCCATTCCAACTTTGGATTCCGGATATCAGCTCCATTTAAGATACCCTTTTTTTTTTCGATTGAAAATCGAGTGATTTTTTTATGAAATGCACCTTTAAAGCTGACACTAAACGTGGTTTACGCTAATAACATTTGAATACATATATGCCGGGATGGGATGTATGCAGCCTGATACAGTCTGAGGCGCCTGAGCCTGCCTCTTTCTGGCGTCGCCCTGGTTTGTGTATTTATTTCAACAGAGTGACAAGGGTTTGCGATTTAAAGGAACATTGCCTGCCGTACAAGGTATTATGCGAATGTATAACTCGTCGTACAAGGTGAAAATGGCAAAAAAAGGTACCCCGTCGTACAAGGTATTATGCTAATGTACCACCCGTCGTGCGTCGTAGGCAGGGTAAAAGTGTCGGAAAAATCTGATCAGCTGATTTCTTATAACATGCAGCAACAACTTCGCGCGCTTGCACGGTCGAGCGTGTGATTCTCGGTGCGTCACACAGGGACCATTTATTGCATTTGCATTGTCAACGATCGGTGGCAAATCCCGGGAGAAAATCTCGACATACTAAAACAAAATATATGAATATATATTTATATATATATTCAACATTCATAAAACATGCATCAAAACAAATCAGTGAAATAAAGCAAGAGTACGAAATAAATAGAGGAATATTAACTTATAACGCACACATGTATACATAACTCAATACAACTCGGGCTCTTATTCAACATTAATAAAACATACTTGACAAGAATACACCGCACCCAACAGGCCACACGCCCTAAGTATCCTACGGATCTCATGTTCGAGGTGCAAGATGTTAGATGTCTATGTACCAGGAGTAGTGAATGTTAAGTAATGCCGCGTATAATACTAAGTGTACACAGTGATTGGCGAGTGTGCATGGCTTTATCATGTCAGGTGACTGCATGAAGCAGGTGCCCCTTGCCTTTTGTTTGATAAGGGAGGAGGAAGAAGAAGGATAGATAGATATATATATAGAGAGAGAGAGATAGAGATAGAGAGAGAGAGAGAGAGAGAGAGAGAGAGAGAGTAGATAGAGAGATAGAGAGAGATATAGAGAGATAGAGAGAGATATATATATAGATCTCTCTAGAGAGATATCTCTATACAGAGATAGAGAGAGAGAGAGATATATACATAGAGAGATATACCTATATATATATCCTATATATATTATACATATTTATACAACTATGTTTAAATACATATGTATTTAGGTATGTACATATATATATATATATATATATGTATTTATGTTAGGACATATATACATATGCATATAAATGTACAATATATCTTTATATATATATACAGACATGGCTTTATCATCAGGTGACTATATATATATATATATATATTGTATATGTTTATATAACTATGTTTATATATATAGAGATTATATGTATGATAACTATATTTAGGTATGTAGGTATATATATATACATATATACATATATATATATATATACATATAACATACATATATATAGAGATAGAGACAGAGAGAGATATATAGATAGATATATATATATATATATATATATATATATAGATATATATATATATATATATATATATATATATATATATATATATATTTATATATAAACACGCGTACCTTTGCTAAAATCCGGCAAGACTTTCGAACGAGTGGTCTACCACAAAATAGAACAGGTTTTCCGCACAGATCCGGGAGGTGTACCACGTAACTTTCCCAGGAGGCACATACTTTCCCAGGAGGACATCGTAGAGATCTGTAGGATCAACAACACTTTTGGCCGAATGTGTTGCATCCTACCCACGCTAACGGAAGGGATTCCAGAAATCGAACAGCACCGCGACTGCAGCGAGTTCCGTTACAAAGACGTGCTATACGATATGACAGCCACACGGGTCATAGTCTTAGGCAACGTAGAAGGGAACTGCAAATGTGGCGTCTTCGACCATTGTAGCAAGAGCGATTGCTGCTTTCTTCGTACGCTCGACTATATGAACAGCAAGAACCACTCATCATGGGCGGTTTTAATTGTACAATCTTTGTATGTCAACAATTAGAACAACGGTTAAAGCACATCTGAAAATTGAATCATAGATGATTGATATTATGCGAAGAAAACATCAATGGAGAATGATATGAACAAATATAAGAAGCACATTTTTATTCATCGTTGCTTTCTGCACCACACCTCACAGGATTTTTACTTATTACTATCTACTCTAGTGTGTCTGTTTCATAGAGTTTAATGTTTGAGGCACTTTTATCATATTATTATTATGTAACGACAGATTAGAACTCTTTATGACTCACAATTAAGCGGACCTAATCATTTATTGAGATATCAATCATGTATATTTTTTTCCGAAAGACACATCATGGCCTTATGTAAAGTAACTGTTCAGGTCGCCTAGGTAGACCATTATGCAAGTACATTGGATCAAACGAATAAGCTTTCAATCGTAGGCTTGAATCCCTGGATCTCATCTCCTGTCATCAGTCCTACTGTCTGTCACACAGGTTTGTTAATTAGCAGACCATTTATGCATAAGCCCTAGAACAAGCCACTCACACTTGTTTATATTAGTCCTTTGTTTTCTACCAACACTCAAGTTGAATTAAACCTCATTCGCCAGACTAGGGCTTCTCTTCTGGCGCCCTTAACAGACGGGGTTACATGGATGCATAGCACAAATCCACCCACGGTGCGTAATGAGCATAGTGACAATGAAACATGAATGTAACGAAAATATATGTGCACCACCATAGCATTAAGACATAGCGGCGACTGAAAAACAACATGCACTACGCCATGTCACCGTCTGTTGATGGTTTTACTTCATTGATTGTGTAGATGTCACACATAATTGATGTCCCCTCTGACCCCATCCTTTGTTGACAATTCTGCACACAATTACAGACGTCGTTTACCCACACAACATATGTCAAATGGAGACGTGTTGGAGGGGTAACCGTGAATTGTCCTCTTTGATCTTGAAAATATGTGGAAATGCCTGTGGATGCAATCATCAAGCGTGTTATTGGACATACTTCGATGTTTTAACCTAGCGAAAACACTTGATGATCATACAACGAAACACTGTTCAGTGTTCAGGTAATACGAAACCCAGGTGAAGAGACAGCTACAAATAACACTCATGACACACGTATTTATAGGTATTTCAATGTGCGTTTGACGTCTTATCCGGCTGCGTTGAAAACATCTGCTAGCATATATAGTATTATTCAATGTCTCTGAAGTGACGTCGTTCGTTCACTTCATGCAATAACAGTCACTTCAGCTGTTCTTTGATTCAAGAATTGAAACCAAACAAATTGTTCTTGCACAAGCGATAAAATTATTATCATAGCTTATTAGTGACAGGAGTTTTCCCTTTACGGTGGGTCTCATGTATGATACAAGTTAACAATTATTGAATGATATGAAGACAACTTAGCCGTCCACGGTGTCATATACTATGTCGATACTTGATCAAAAGGACCGTTATCTTTATTTATTGAATTCTGACAATAATATGTCGCTCTGGGTGATTGATTAAAATGAAGAACAAAACAGGTTTTGATAACAGCTCTACTCACAAGGATTATTGCACCAGCATTCATCATGTATTGGACCCAGCACTCACCATACGCTGGCTTTATTGTGCCCAGTACTCACCATACGCTGGCTTTATTGTGCCCAGTACTCACCATACGCTGGCTTTATTGTGCCCAGTACTCACCATACGCTGGCTTTATTGTGCCCAGCATTCATCATACGCTGGCTTTATTGTGCCCAGTACTCACCATACGCTGGCTTTATTGTGCCCAGTACTCACCATACGCTGGCTTTATTGTACCCAGCATTCATCATGCGCTGGCTTTATTGTACCGCTTTATTGTACCCAGCACTCATCATGCGCAGGCTTTATTGTACCCAGCATTCATCATGCGCCGGCTTTATTGTACCCAGCATTCATCATGCGCCGGCTTTATTGTACCCAGTATTCATCATGCGCCGGCTTTATTGTACCCAGTATTCATCATGCGCTGACTTTATTGTACCCAGCATTGGTTATGCACTGGCAGTATTGTACCAATCACTCATCAAGCGCCGTCTTTAGTGTACCCAGCATTCCTCATGCGACGGTGTTATTGCACCCAACACTCATATTTATTCATGCAGCCACTGTGCAGTTAAAATGGGTGTCCTGTTGCTGACGTCGGACACAAATGATTCAGGTGAATAATTTATGAATAATCATAATTAATACTTATTTGACGTCTATGCGATAAAATGCGCGAATTTGCCTCTTTGGTGGGTATTGCTGGGCCGACGACCCATTACCTCATCAGCCACGATATTGTTCCCTCACCATGATTGTACTGATGCAACTACCCTAAAGTAGATGGCCCCTGCTATATTGGTCCTGTAAGGAAATTTACATATATATGCATATTAATAACAAGCCTTGTACCAGGTATAACACTTAAGCTGCCACAAGGGCGTTCTCGATTAAAAGGCCAGCAAGGTGGAGCCATATGATTTAACTTATGGTAAATGTATCAGAGGTTCCCTGAATACGATGTCCTTGACTGCAAAAATAACTATGCTGTCAGTTTCTACAAGGCACTTGAGGTGCATCAAGTTATTACTAGAGTAAATACAAATCGTATGCAATAAGTGACCCTTGGTAGTCAGGTTTATTAAGGTGCTGTTTGAAAGCATCTACGCGTATGAACAGAACGGCATTCTTCACAAACTGAAATATTTATTCACATAGCAAAACAACATACGGGATTTCTTGAGCCAGACAACTATTACTAATTCAGCACCTGCACGACCACCTGCGTGTGCCTAGACTAGTGCTACCATGTATTATCTCCGTTTGATACGGAACTACGTTGATAGCTCCGATGCACCATACTGCCTTACAACAAATAAGTTTTAAACGTGCATCGCATTTGTTGACACACCAAATGCAGACGTACACGTTAAACTCAGCCTCGAATGTTTGAATGTCCGCCCATCGCATTTAGGAATCGCTTTCGGGAGAGGGTTGTCGAAGAGACACGCTGGTAAATACCTTACTTTGCCAGCATGACGCCTAGTGCGTCGTATTATATTGTATGCTATGTGTCACAATAAAATATGTATAACTATCCTTTTATCAGGGTTTGCCAAACGTTCACGGCCTTGATATTGACATGTATCGCACTATCAGGGTGCGCTCTAAACTCTACACTAATCTTGGTGTTAATTAACCATTTCCCAACATGTATTTGGTCTTGTTTTCTCAGATCATGAACGATTTCCCTAAAATTCACGTAAGCAGTAGGCACACGCCAATTTCTTATGCTATATGTGGTAATCCAATTATGTTTCGTTTGGTCATCGTTCGATCATTATGCTTCTTTCAAAGGCACAATACGCGATACATGACAGATTCGATGTATTGAAGCATATTCCGTGGAAATGTGTTGACGCCTTGAGTCTTCTAGCTCATTTGCTTAATAACAGTGCAGCCAATACTCTCTTGATATTGAAGTCCAATGTTGCTGATATTAGGTCTTATTGACATGGCCACCAATAACCATAAGGATTCGGCTGGCCATCTTCGTAAATTGGTTTTCACCTAGTGACAAAGCATCGCTTCGTGACGAATTGCACGACCTTCTAGAATAACTAAGGAGGAATTGTATCCCCGAATACTTTGACCTTCTTTCTATGTTAAAATACACATGCTTCACGCAATGTTCAAATAAATCTATTTGAGGGCACCTATTTTTTTTCTTAGTCAGTAGTCCAATCTATTCATATTTCAAGAATAAAACACCATGCAGCTTTTAGCACTCTTGCTTATTTAATGTTTGTTTAGTAGCTAGTTTTGTGTTTATCCTATTACATGTAAATACATTTTATGCTTCAACTGTACTCTTCCTCTTGCAATTATTATCCTCCCCCCTTTATCGAAAACTCATGTTCTCTGCTCCTGTTAGACGATTGCGTGCAGAAGCTGCCTGCCCTTTAGGACTGGGTTTAATGGAAGCACTTCCTGGTCCTTTATCATGACGCATATTAGCCGTTCTCTTGTTCAACGAGTAAAGTAACATACGGACAGTCATTACTTATTCACCGCGCAAAAGTCACTATTACGTGTGATTGTATTACGCCCTCATTATCCGTATCTATGGAAACCTAATGGTAAAGAGGGTATACTCTTCCGTACATGTTTCACTGTGATTAATTTTCCAGGAATGTTTCTCATTTTACTTTGATGTAACGGCAGACAAAAAGACCTGATGACGCACGATATATATCACCACTGATGGACAATATCAAATATTACTTCAAAAGACATGGGGCGCAGTGCGAATTATTCAAGCTTGCTCGGATGACTCGAAAATTGTGAAGTTACCTATTATTGGGAAGCTTTCTAAATGGCCGACATAGCAACTACCCATCATCTGGACCAGTGTACTCATCGTATATAGTGTTGGTATAACAAATATACTACCGGAAATAGTTTAGTGCAAACGTTTAAGCGTTCATTCAGACGTTCCCCTCCCGTGATCTCATCTCCTGTCATCGGCCCTGCTACCTAATACTACCAACATGTTTGTTAACTAGCAGACCATTTATGTATCAGCCATAAACCAAGCCACCCAAAGTTGTATACATCAGCCCTTTGTTCTCTAACAACACTCAGATTGAATTAAACCGCTTCACCAGAATGCTTCCTTACAGGCCTTCACTCCTGGCGCCACTGACAGACCGGGCTGCGTGTCCATTAAAGCGATGCATAGTACAAAGCCACCCACTGTGCTTGATGAGCACAGTGAAAACAAAGTATGGATGCTACGCATTGACTGTGTAGATGTCACACATAATATATTTTCATGTGACCCCCTCATAAGATGACAATTGTGCACACAAATTATCGACATGGTATTTTTTAAACCACATAACAGCCATCTCACCTTCGAAGGTTTATCATGAAATGTACTAATTGATCACCCAAATACTTTGCAATGCCCCTTGAATGCGTTCATCAACCGCAACTGAACACAATATGATGCGATAAAATAGCAACAAAACTTTACAATTGTGTCAGTATATACTGCTCGGTAATGTGAGGCCCCTTCTACAGTGCCATGTAAACCTTATCTGATAACCACTGCTCGGTAATGTGAGGCCCCTTCTACAGTGCCATGTAAACCTTATCTGAAAACCACTGCTCGGTAATGTGAGGCCCCTTCTACAGTGCCATGTAAACCTTATCTGATAACAGCTATCGTCATCATTTGAACTTCATTGTCATTAAGCGCATTCGTGCTTGCACAAAATGGTAATCATGTCAGCTGCTGCTGAGGCTGGTATTTTGCATCAAGTTATGAACCAAAGTGTGATGGCAATAGTATACAGTAAGTAACACTGGGTGCATTGGTTCGTTACGGTGCTGCATGTGCGAATCACCGCGTGATACCATCGGAACTGGCTTTAGTGTACAATGAAGTGATAGAAGTCAAGCAGCATATAAAGGTATGCTTCACTCAATGAAATATCAATTCAAAATAGATAAGTTATGGCTTTATAACCTTCCGCTTCTTCATCACTTCTGCGGCCACATATGCTGTAACCTGGAATCATTTATAGAATGCGCTCATTATGCTGTGAATAGTTGAGTCGCAAAATGTAAGGACAAATTCTGTTGAAGGCCTCATGCGCTGAGAGGCCGGATTTTTCCACACGTGTTATCATTAAATTGCGTACACAATGGCGCCAGCGCCTACGTGCTCCACAGCACTTCGCCATGTAACTCCTTTCGCTGATGCTTGAGTCCGCTCTCTACCCTCAAGCGACAAAATTTCAATAAATCAATATTGGATGCAGCATGCAGCTTCCGCTCATGCATTACACAGTCTGTATTCCTGTTAGCTTGTGAATGTGTGTTTTCGATGTGCATTGGTAACGTAGAAGGAAATTACCTACCTTTAAAGATACTTATTTCACATGATACTATCACTTGTGATGACGCCACATTACCAATTCAGATGCAAAATACCTACCTTGAAGGATTCGTATTTTATATGACCTATAATAACACAACAGTAACATCACATATCATACAATCCTACTAACTCGAGATGGGATATGATGTCATTCCACTGCGGCTGCCAGGGAGAAAACACCGTCAGGTCAATTGGTGCCCTGCCAATGGCCATCAGCAGATTGATAATTAGGTAGAGTAAAAAAAATAACTTTAAACATTTGTCCTTGAAATATATATCGTGTTGGATCTTAAAAGATGTCAGTGAGCTGGCTGAAACTATCTTGGCTGGTAAACTATTCCATGGGGTCACAAAGCGATTGGTCACGAAGGGCTTTAATTTTCAGCACTTCGAAGCTGAAAAAACAATGCTATACTGATATTAACTAGTCCACTGAGCATTTTGTTCAATCTACATTTGTAACTCAGGCATACCGCCTACGAGCTCAGTACCAGACATTATAACTTTCTACTATATCGATGTCACGTTGAAGTAATGGTGACCAAACCTGAATTGCATATTCGGAAAAGGGCCTAACAAATTCAAATTCTATTAAGGTCTAGTGAATGTCCGTCCGAATCCGAGAACTCTGTTAGCCTTCATTGTTGCAGCACTGCAATGTTTGCTGAATTTACATGACTGATCAATTATGACACCTAATCCATTTTCCCTATCACGATCGATTCTGAACGTTTAAACTTCGTTCGTATTTAGCATCTTGGAGAAATAATCACCTCCATTTTGCGAACGCATATTCTCTGTTCCTGTTATTCGAGTACATGCTGAAGCTGCTTGCCCTATCGGGACGTGTCAGTCTGGGTTTAATAAACACACTTCCTGGCCCTTTAAATGGCGCGAAATGGTCACTCCTTTATTTTACCAGCAAGGTGAATGGAATTATGACACGAATACACGACTCCCACACTCGCCCTTGAAACACGTTCACAACGCATATGTCTCCAATGGCTGTCATTGTATTAATTTACAACGCAAATGTCACCACTTGCTTTCAATGTATAAATTTATAATACAAATGTCACCACTTGCTGTCATCGTGTTCAAGTCTATTGAAGCCTATAAAGGGACGGGAATATTGCTGTCAGGTACACGCTGACGGTGAGAGTGTCAACTATTGGGTATATGACCATGGGCTGAACAACCCATGACACCCGGTTCTAGACAATACAATATGACAGTAAAGATCTACATAGCGCACATTGATAATGTATAATAATGGGAGGGAGGGGATATAAGAAAGTCACGAAATGTAATATGACTGTTTGTCGCCTTACAGAGGATATTGCTTCATTGATAGACCTGTGAGATGAGGTCATCTGATTAAATTCGAATAATGACATGGAGCTCCATAACAACAAATGGGACGGAATCGTGTCCAGACATCAACACCACATTTCTGTTGCCTATCACGACTCAACACTCCCTGAATGCTATATGCAATAACACGTGATGATCAACAGCTCCACCCTTCCCACCAATGTTATCCGACGATATTGCTGTTTACTCGCAGCATAGACCATAATACTCGCTGCATTGACCATAATACTCGCAGCATTGACCATGATACTCGCTGCATTGACCATGATACTCGCAGCATTGACCATGATACTCGCTGCATTGACCATGATACTCGCAGCATTGACCATGATACTCGCTGCATTGACCATGATACTCACAGCATTGACCATGATACTTGCAAAGTGTAATTTGTTTATGCTGTCATATTAACATCAGGTATTCTCGTATATGTCCAATATTGATCAAATTACGTAATGTAGGCATTAATCATTTCACAAATATTCAAACGTTTTTGAATTCGTTTGTAGAGGCAGATATACAAATGAAGTTAAATTTGATTATGCCCCTTTTAGTCTTTTTCCCATATAGAACTGATTCTGACCTGGTATAACCCTGTAGTTAATATAAGTAAGCAACAACCATTCATAAATGGAACCAAATTCAGCGCTTCTGAGACTAACATCATCAACAAATTGATCGGGCCGCATAAGAATCCACCACGACCACATCAGGCACGCCTGATGGTACTCAATATGAATTGTACATAAGAGGAAAACATTCAGGAAAACATCTCATTTCTTTGATGCAATATCGGACTGTTCGCCAGAGAGAAAACGATTGATTTGAACAGGTAATCATTTCAATTAGCTATACATATGTTTCCAACCGAGCTGGAAATCAACCACGACACGTCAGCTGTAAAACCAGTCATCTGATGAATCAAATATAACACGCGGCGGAATGCATCGGTACATATTGTGAGATTTGTGAATGCGTAACGCCTATTTCTATTCCTAAAAGCATCATATATCAGTCAATGCGGGCAGAAATGCATTTTTGTTCACATCAACAGTTGTATGAGGAACGTCAGCTGTAAATTACAGTCAGATAGTTGTAAAATGGAGCAAAATACGGTTATGGTGATCTTAACATCTCTGTTATGTATATGATTAGTAATTTTATCAAGTAACACAGCAACTGTTGCATCTCTCTCTCTCGTCTGAAGTAAGGCCTCTTCGCGATGCATTTTAATCTTCACGAACCATACGATATCTACAGTTACAATATTCCTCATCTGAATGCCTAGGAGTGTTATTATCAATGTATCATTCATGGCATGTATAGGCACCTATGACACTCTATCGCAAGGTATAATGTATTGGCAGAGGAACCTACAGTTAGTGTAACTTAATCCAACTTTTCTATTTTCATATAAATGATATGGCACAGTAACGTTTCTATGTATATGTAAATCAGCGGACATATTTGTCACTAGACACGGTTGTGTTATTCCATCAATGTGACAAAAAACATAAAGTGACGTTGCTTCAACTTCTTCATAATTACCACCATAACGTGTCCGTTATGGAACAGGTAATGTTATGAGACCAGGGACAGCTGTTATAAGAGGCAGGTATAGGTTTAATAGCTTTAGAATTAACCATTTTACCATGTGTAAAGGTCACTGTGTCGGAGAAAGCCTGCAACCTCGCTCCATTTCTGACATCGTCGTTTAATCATGGCAAGTTCAAAGAATGTTAATTAGGGCAAAGGTTATTTCTTGCATTCGGCCATTTGCCGAGTATAAAATGCTTTTATTTTGAGAATATTCACTTCATTTAAGGTCCAATGCAATGCTTTTTTTACATCAAGATAAACAAACAGAAATTGGAATGTTAGATATTGATAGACAAAAGAAACGGTGCGAACAAGTAATGAATTCCAAGGATTTGCTGACTCCTAAACGTATCAAGTTCAGCGTTTCGGTTAATTAACAGATATTTATACATTTCATTTTGTCCTTGATTTAGATGATGTCGATTGTTTTTTGACACTTTGAATCCACAATTGTTTTTCACGCAATAAATTGATCAGAAAAAAAACCTAACTACCGTATGCTGTTGCTGTCGATATCGTTAACATGTGCTAATTCGATAAACATGGTGTTTAAAATTTGTCTTTATGATACGTTCCACACAACTGGCCATTCCAGTTTCTAGATAGTTTTGATAAAATGTAATTATACATAAACCATAGACAGTTTGAATAAACGGATACTGTAATTCATAGAGAAACCAACGCATGTTTGGTTAAATACGTGGATAAATGTGCTGTAATGCCGCAATCGTGGTATGCGGACTGGTTGTGGGTGGCAACTTCTGGGAACCAAGGCACATGCAGTAAGTTTGCTTGCTGCACAAAGCTTCTAACAGAACGCAATTATGAAATGATATCCTCATTGCAGACAAGTTTATAAAAGTATTCAAAGAGCTAATAGTGATTTCAAACTAGTCACTCTCTCGTGCAATTAGTTTGTGATCAGGTAACGATATGTCGGACGTGTTTTCGCTTGAAATCATTCCAAGACAAGTCTTCCCTATAAGGTATTTTCAAGTTTATGAATAATTTACCTTCAAGAAGGTTTAGTAGGTGTCTTGATCACGTTATATAATTTCGTAGCAGTGTTGGATAAAACCAAACGGTTGCTATTTGTAGAATATAATCACCATTAAAAGACAGGTCGAAGCTATTAGCTACTGCCACTTCGAAATGACCTCCAGCAGCGGTGGCGCCATGTTGGCTGTGTTATTACTCATGGATAATCATGGTTATCATTATCATGAATAACATCGTCATCGTCATCATCATCATCATCTCCATCATCATCATCATCATCATCATCATCATCATCATCATCATCATCATCATCATCATCATCATCATCATCATCATCATCATAATATTTGTTTGATAATCTAACAAGCCTAGTTAAGGTACACCTCTGCATGATAATTGCTCGACAGAACGCCTGTCATGTTATTAGTTTCTATTTCGCATTAGGATATTTAAAGAAAAGAGATAATTCAAGTTTGATTTATTACTGAAAGTGTATGCCAATCTGTTGGACCCTTTGGTGCACACACGCACAGTTAAGGCAAATACACTGTCTCTAAACTGAATAACAAAGCATGCTATAGTTAGCAGTATGGTTGAATGATACATACATGATGCCGTCGGGGTTATACGATCCTGCACAATAAATCGGTCAACAAGACGCACGAAGCATACGTTTAGTGATTTGTTAAAGGCGCTTGTTTATAGATGAATAACTTAACAGCATCCAGTTTAATCTGTTCCAATACAGTCGTGTCAGTTTATTGCTGGGTCCTATATGTGTGAATAGTTAATAAGAAAAGATTCAGCACACAAATAGCTGCCATGCTTTGCATCGCATAAGAGATAGAGAGCATCCCAAATACTATGCATAAGGTCCAATTATTCCAATATATGTAGCTGACACTTGAATAACACAGTTAAGCTAGAATTATAGCCGAAAAACAATTTCACCCGTGGCAAAACTCGTGCTTTTAAGGTTAAATGCCTGGTTATGGATTCAAACGAGGTTGCATTACTTGCAAATATCCATATGTATTCATCTGGTTAAGCAGTAACAGTGCATGAGTGATGATCCAGCATGTGGTTGTTAACGACTGTGTGTCTATAGGAGACTGTTACTAATGCAGATGCGCTTAAGTGCGTTAACCCATCAGAGTGCATCCATTGCAAAGTGCCAACATATTTGCATTTCATCAGCGTCGCACCATCAGAGGCCTGGGTCGTGTTCTAATTATAGCTGGCAATCAAACTGACACTGAGTAGAGGATTGGTCCACATCAGAGGAATGTCAGATATGGACGCATTACTTCTCTGTATCATGCAGTGATATTGTCTGCATTCAGTGTTGCGTGCAATCGCATTTTCATTCTAGAGTATTTTACTAGCATGTAATTCTAAAGACCAAAGTGAGAATACTGCACATCTAAAATTCCAATTCTTTCTCTGTAGAATTGTATCTGTTTTAGAAAATATTAAGTGTCACATATGTCCTTCTATGTTAGTAAATGCTGACAGATCAAACTCTCTTCTCGAACGACTCCAGTTCAGTTACATCAGCCACCGCCGCAAATGTAGGGATGTGTTCTCATGCCACCCCCATAAAGGTAGGGATGTGTTCTCATGCCGCCCACGCAAAGATAGGGATGTGTTCTCATGCCACACCCGCAAAGATAGGGATGTGTTCTCATACCACCCACGCAAAGGTAGGGATGTGTTCTCATGCCACCCACTCCACTTGTTTGATGATACGAGTCACGGCCATACTTGTTTATTCCTCGAGAAGTGCCTACATGCTTATATAGCCGACTGGGTTACTGGCGTCAGTCTGTAATATAAGAGTATATGTTGCCAGAGTGATTAATTCCATCCGTCAATAAACGAGGACCCATAAGTTGCCGACATCGTCAATCTCCCTCACTCTTGTGTGGTGGTGGTGTAGATGACGATAATGATGCTGATGATGATGGTGATGATGATGATAGCGATGATGATGATGATTATAGTGATGATGATGATGATGATGATGATGATGATGATGATGATGATGATGATGATGATGATGATGAGGCGGTGGCGGTGGCGGGGATGTTGGTGTGGATGGTGGTGGTGGTGGTGGTGGTGGTGATAATGATGATGATGGTGATGATGATGATGATGATGATGATGATGATGATGATGATGATGATGATGATGATGATGATGTGGTGGTGGTGGAATGGTGGTGTGGATGATGTGATGTGATGATGTGATGTGATGTGATGATATGATGATGATGATGATGATGGCGGCGGTGGCGGGGATGTTGGTGTGGATGTTGGTGTGTGGTGGTGGTGGTGGTGGTGGTGGTGATGATGATGATGATGGTGATGATGATGATGATTACTTATAAACAAGGCGCACCCCATAACCTGTAGCATAAGTCCTGGTAATTGACCGATATCAACAAGCGGCCGACCACTCATTATGTATGAGGCGGAATCAGCGCTGCTCACGTTGCAACTGATGCTCATTGTTATTACAGATGTCCTGTATTCACATCACTCAATGCCAGTAGCTTCAGATTGCATTGTTGAAGCAAACAGCTTTATATTTTTTTCTGGAAAAGGAACAATTTTCTCGACATTTTACCTTTTATCACTCACCTCAAAATTTATCTGATGGAAATACTTGATGCTTAAATCAGACACACCGGATCTTACGTTCCCTGATGACCAAACTAATAGTGTGAGAATATTGACATATTCTATTTAACTTATGAAGCATAATGTTTACGGAGTATATTTATTATTTACAACAGCGTCTGATCACGAAGCCATAACATGAAGCTACAATATTCAGTTTTAAGGGACTTTTTTTATTTTACCAAGTTTAAACGAAAAAACGTAGCCAATGTGATGGCGGTCAGCATCTACATCTTATTAGCACATCTAAAATATTGACCCTGAAACAGCATGTGGGAGTTCCGGCATATTGCCCCCTGTTCAAATCAATTCACAGGATGAACAATAACTGTACACTGAAAATTTCCAAACCCCAGGCGTCATTAAAGACGAACCAGACTGATATGCAAAAGGTACCATGGCTAATTCAGGCTTTGCTCAGTTAATGAACATTTGCTCTTTACAGTTTGAATTTGAAAAGGTGACATAAATTTTCTAAGCTTTAAATCTTATGTTTTGTATACATATCGCTCTCTGTCAAATCATCCATGATCACATTACATGCTCTGTTCCCCTTTTGATGAACTTCATTCACGTATATGAACAAACTCATTTTATTTTAGTATGCGCTTAATACAAGAGGCTGTCGAGTAGCCACCTGCACCTCGTAATACCAACTATTTCCAGGCCACATTACTTAAGCTGTTTCGCAATGGATACGTGCAGTTAAGAAGAAGATGCCAGACCTTTAATTTTTTCCCACCGGTATGTTGATTTAAACATCAAATAAAAAGGCAACAATCGAATACAACAATCAGCATTACGTACTAGCAATAAGCAAACTATATTCAAACTATATTCTATGCGTGGTGTTTGATTCATCTTACGTCTGTGTGGTCTTCTGGTTCAGTAAGAGATGTGTCGCCGATATTGACACGGTCAGTATCCTGCGTAGTTGTATGAGAGCCAGAGTCGACCGGACCAGTTGATGTGATGCGGGATGCAGAAGATATAACCTGCTCTTGAAGTAACAGGGCATTTGGCGACTCATCATCGACATCCTCAGTAATCTCGTCAAAAGAATGCGGCGCTTCACCTGCTAGTATAGAACTACTGAAAGGAGTAGGTGTTCGAACCAGGCGTTTTCTCTCCGGTAAACGGTCCGCTACTCCGTCATAGAAGTTGACCGATTTGGTTCTTGTCTTGTACAGTTCTTGTTTAGTGACATTAGGCGAGGATGTAGGGACTGGCTCTGAAGCTGCCCGCTCAATGTGTCTGGTGACATTAGTCACAGCCTCTTGGTTGCTGGTAATAGCGTCATTTCCTTTAGAAGTAGCCATGATACCAAGTCCCTGGTAATAACTGCCTCACTACGGAAGGGAACGTACCACTTTCAGCTCACAATCCACTCGTGCACGATTGCTGATTCACAAGAACAGCGCGGAATATGGAATTATTTCAATGGAAATGTTATTTTGTGTCGCAAACGCTGGCGTTCAGTTCTGTGATCGCTGACTTATTAAAATTCCGTGCCCCGCCTGCTGTCATCCCTGAAATGCACTGGAAGCAATTTGCTCCCGGAGAGAAACTCGTGGCTATGCTAGCCAGCAATGCTCTTATAAGCTGTTGCGCAGCTCAGCACACAGAGTGAGGGCGCCAGGAAGCCGCAGTACACACCGGAGAGGGCTGCCAATTTTTGATTACTAATTGTCTTCACCGACATCTGGCTGAACATGCGTGATACCTTCGCGCATTTCGTCTCTGTGCTCAGCGCTTACACCTGTAATGGTTCATTGGACAGTCCAGTGGAAGCGCGAGACGGCATGTGTCATCGTTTCTGAAATCTGTCATATAGGCAGGAAGGGGATTTCACACTCTCTCCGGATATCTGCTTCCTATGCCGGTGTGGTAGAGGTTTAACGATACATATACGTTAATATTTCTCCCTAATTAGTCTAATTGTAATTGTCACCGCCTTCATTGCCTTGGTTTGTTATAACGAAAGGGGTTCATTCCGTCACGAGAAGCGCCGCATTGTAGTACTCATCTGGGCTTCAGAATGCTTTTTCGTCGAATGCTTTTGCTCTATTGCCTTAGCGACAATCGGTTTGTCTGGAAACAACTAACGCGACAAGCAGTATATCTGTTATATTCTAATAACTGTATCACATTCATGTTTGTTGTTTTGTTCCAAGCAAAATGAGAACTGATACTTGTGGCACTGAATGGGGAAATCAGTTGCGAATTCCTACTACAGGCCACCTTCAATAACCCAGAAAACAAAATTTTTTTCTATGGCACAAACAGTAACCAGATCTTGCTTACAAACAGACTGCCTTTCTTTTTAATTAAATGCCGTTTTGCTTCTTTGATGCACTGCAGCATATCGAAAATGTCCTTTGAATACCTCTCGCAAAGAGACACCGGACTAATAATTCGGGTAAATGCGCGGCAGTAGCATCAGTTCCGGTCGCCATTGGTCCCGTTAGATCCTACATTATATTCAACCATAATTGATTTCAGACCCGCCATCCAAACTTGATGGTGCACTTGGTAACAATGCATAACCTGAACAATTACAGTTATCAACGAACGGTTACCACTTGCTTGCAATGGTGTGACTATCTTGTCTAATGGTCAAGCTGTGGTTGTGCATAGGAAACCCCTTTCCACGATGTGGCAGCAGTTACGGCGAATCAATAAGAGAAAGGAGCTTCTCCTCGGATCTTATATCTTAGTGGGCCGGCTGGACCAGCTGAATTAGAAAATCGATAACATACTACAAGAGTACGCTACACTAAAGAACACAAAGACGCCGTGGTCACCGTTTTTCAAAGCAAATTATAACTAATTGCGTGCCCTCTTAACTGACTGGTCAAATTGTCAGGGCCAAACAGCAAGGATCATCTACCGCACACTACCATAAGCAAAATTCTGCGTGATTTTACCGTTTGTAATGTACAGTCGCAAACTGTAAATTCTGACTCCAACTTTAACTCGTTCTTCATTCAAAGCATGCGACAGACATAAAATAAGCGGACAGATGCCTTTATATCGCAAACCTATTTCGGTATGACTATACAGGCACTTGTACCATGGGGTAGTACCATGGGGTAGATCAAGTGGACATTACTATGAGACGGTACCATGGGATTGTACATTAGTGTAGTACCATGGGGTAGTTCCATGGTGTTGTACCATGGGGTAGAACAAGTGGATATTACAATGAGATGGTACCATGGGGTTGTACCATGGCGTAGTACCATGGGTAATGCCATGGGGTTGTACCACGGTTAGCGTCCTGGTGTAGTGTCATTTGGTATTGTCATGGGATAATGCCATGGGATAGTTTCACGGGGTGGTACCAATGGATAGTGCCATGGGGTTTTATATTGGGTAGTGCCATGGGATAGTGCCACCTAGTAGCGTCATGGGGTAGCGTAATGGGGTAATGGGGTACTGTGATGGAATAGTGCCATTGGATAGTGCTATGGGTTATTCCATGGGATCATAACATAGGGTAGTTCTATGGGGTAGTGCCATGGGGTGATATCATGGAGTAGTGTCATGGGTGATGTCATGCGGTAGTGTCATGGGATGGTGCCTTGGGATAGTACGAATTGGTATTACCATGAATATTACCCCAGAGATCATCAAAATCAGCCATTCAAAATCACCTCATATATTCTTCTCATATAGAATTATTTCAGGGATTATTTGTTAATGTATAGTGCTGTGCTTCGGCTTCAATTTTCAATAATTGGCTGTAGTAAGTATATTTCAAATAAATATATCTTCATTAAATCCATTGCGGAGCATGAATCGTCGAGTACTGTTTAGCTGGGGCTGTAGACGTGAAGCATTCATAATACAGAGTATTGATATGCCATGGCTTTGTCATTATGCTTGTGTGATGTCGTCTGTTGCCATTGTATTTGTTGCAGTGGTATATTTCCATATATTACAACTAAGCTGTGTTTGCTTTATCATCTCATCTCGGCGAAGTTAGAGCAATCCGGATAACATTTGATATTTACAAGCATTTAGTAACCGCCCCACGTGTCGGATTATTTTCTTGGCACGGCCATCAAAAGTATATTAAATCAAGCATCAAGCGTAGAGGATAATAGGAATTAATGATCTCAAGCTAAATGCGACCCAGACCAAGCTTCTATCCATCACATCGACACGTAGCCGCATTGATATGTAAAAAAATAATGCCATACAGCTTACACGGGAACAGGATGTTGGTGCGGTGACCAGAGAGGAAGTAGCAAAAGCCATGATTGCAACCCAGCATTAGATAAGATTGGGATAATACTGCGCTCCGCCACACAAACGCGTTAATATGACAAAACGCATAAACTGATGGCTACCGTCTGGGTCGGTTGGTGGATGCAAACTGAAACCAAGACGGTCGTCACCAATATTCTTACGTCTCAGCTTATGTGCAAACAAACATTTCTCAGGACAATTCTTATTCTAGAACGAGTTTTTCTCATGATTTAGAGCATGGTGTTTTCATGTGTTGTGAAAAAGACATAGCTAATTAAGTGTCAGGGTATAGGCTGTCGTCTGATTACCAGGAATTCTCTATAGCCAAGATGTGGCCAATTTCATAAAAGCGTAGCGTCGGGATTCGGAGTTCTTATTAGCAATGTATTATACATGCATGCATCGCACAGTTAACAACGTAATGTGAGTGGTCATAGGTTTTGTTAAGGTGTACGAGCGTACCTGAAATCTTAAGTTCTCAGCACTGCGAAGATGAAAAAAAAACAAATCAACTCTAATATTATCTCATCCATTTAGCATTTTATACACCTGTATGAGACCTCCACGGAGACGCCGCGTCTTAAGAGCTGCTGTCCGCAATCTTCTTTCGTTAACCTCAGATACACCGGCTACGAGCTGTAGCGCGTCTTTGTACTCTTTCTACTATATCTGTGTCACGTTGATGGAACGGTGACCATGTCTGAATTGCATATTCTCAATGGGGCCTCACCAGCGCACTATAAAGTCTGAGCGACTGGTGGACGCCCGTCTGATTATCCCGGATCATCCCGGATCATCCGGATCAATTATGATACCTTAATCCTTATTTTGTGACGCATCATCAAGCGTAGAATCGCCCATTCGGTATTCAACCTTTTTGTTTGTCCGACCTATATGCAGTACTTTGCATTTGTTTATATTTAAAAGCATTTGCCAATAGTTCCCCATGTTTGACGCGTTATGTAATATATTTAGCGTATATATTCAGGTTACCAGATCAACAAGCCTGTTAAATACTCCCTGCTCCGCATGATGGATACGGGTGAAGATTCCGTGGTTTATAGTTTACAGCAAAGGCACGTCAGATCTAACGTTTCCAAGCGAACAGGTCTGGTTAGGGATCCATGTTAATGTAATGGTATAACCGAATGGTCCAGTTCAGATACCAGCATTAAAACACACCTGTAAAACTACATGGTCTGCTTGAGGAATCAGTGTTTACACACTAAAGCATTGTACTCCTGGTGAAGCATCAGCGTTGACGCACCTGTTAAGTGGTATGGTGTGGTTGAGGTTACATCATTGATAGATCAATAAAGCAGGGTGGTCTGGTTGTGAAAACCATGTCAATGTGCTTGTAGGACAGAATGGTCCGTTTCGGGTACCACCATTATTGCACCAGTAAAGTGGCGTGGTCCGCTTGAGGTACCACCATTAATTCGTCAGTAAAGTAGTGTTGTCCGGTTGAGGTACGACCATTGACTCGTCAGTAAAGTAGTGTTGTCCGGTTAAGGTACCACCATTAACTCGCGAGCGTTGTCCGGGTTGAGGTACCACCATTAACTAGTCAGTAAAGTAGTGTTGTCCGGTTGAGGTACGACCATTGACTCGTCAGTAAAGCGGTGTTGTCCGGTTTGAAGTACCATCATTAACTCGCAAGTAAAGTGGTCCGTTTGAGATACCACTACTAACGCATAAGTAAAGTGGTGTGGTCGGCTTAAGATACAACCATTAACGCGCTGTCCCAGTGAGCTATCAGCGTTAACGGATCAGTAGAATGTTGTTGTCCAAATGAGGCATCTACGTAAGCGAATTGAAAGTGATGTAGTCTTAGTGAGATAGCAGCATAACGCATTGAGAGTGGTGTGGTCCAAGTGAGGTATCAGTGTAAATGCACCAACAGCGGTGTGGTCCGTGATATTATCGGCGTTAACGTTTATAGTATCATCATAAGCGCGCTAATAAAGCAATGTGGTCCGGTAGAGGGATTAGCTTTAACGCCCCAATGTGAGTGTGCTGGTAAAACGCCATGTGGTACAGGCGTGGTATTCCTGATGATGCGCTAGTAAACCGATCCTATCCAGGTTTGGGGCACAGTAAAGCCATTTAACAGTATATTTTCGTACCATTAGCAGTTGAGCATAATGTACGCTGCCGTGAAGGTCAGCGTTGATTATGTGCCGTTGTTCCGCTTGGCACGCCGGTAAGATCTGCATACATATAGCGCTGATTAAAAAGATAAGACTTGGGATTAGATTTCAATGTATCCACGGAAAGTGGAGTTAAAAAGACGCCATGACAAAGAATCGCGATGGTCGCAGGGGGCGTGTTCACATAGTTTAGTTGGGCAGATGAGCGAGTGAGCCCTGCTAGCAAATTTCTCCGTCGCTTGCCGCACCAAACCCAAGGCAATCCCTCTGAAGAGAATACGTTATGATTATTTGAGGGGTCATCCATCCAAAACAACGAATGCTATACGTCATGAACGTTTCCACATAAGTCATAACGCCGTCGTCATAATGCACAGATAATGAGTTCACAGATGGTGTATGTCTGTTTTCATATACACAAATATATAAACGTATATCGATATAAGCATATGTATATACACAAATATATATAAATACAAACAAATAAACACACACACATATATATATATATATATATATATATATATATATATATATATATATATATATATATATATATATATATATATATATATATATATGAGAGTATTTATACCATATGCATATATATAAATATATATACATATACAATGAACTATACGTATGCATAAATATACATGCAAATATATGGATGTAAACAAGCTCAATTTTATATAGAAAATAAACTTGAGCACATACATACATACATACACTGATTGCATATAAATATATTTGTTTATACTTATATATATATATATATGTATATATATATATATATATATATATATATATATATATATATATATATATATATATATATATATATCATAAATACCTGAGCGTTGTTCATTTTCTTGTGGGGTGCGGCACTTTTTGCCAATGCACAGGGAGATATGTATATATATATATAGATATATATATATATATATATATAGATATAGATAGATATATATAGAGATAGATATAGAGATATAGAGAGAGAGATATATAGAGGAGGAAGAGATATATATATAAAGAGATAATAGAATACAGAGAGATATATATATAGAGATATATATATCTATCTCTATATAGAGAGAGAGATAGAGATAGATAGATATATCTATATATATCTCTCTCTCTCTATCTCTCTCTATATATCTATCTCTCTATCTATATATATATATATATATATATATCTATCTATATATATATATATATATGAGACATGGACCGAACACCAGACTTTCCCTCGCTCAACGATTTATTGTTTTTATTTTCGGTGCCATCATAACAGAATATAATGCATTTATTTACGCATATTCATGAATTACTTCATTAGGTATATGTCAAAACAATCAATGATTTGTTGTCAGATAATCTGACGATGCTAACAGCTACTGTAGTCAAACTGAAATTTCGGTGAAAAAAACAGCGCCATCCGCGCTGGGCTTTCAACCTACGGAGAAAGTCGTCAAAACGAACTTATTCTCGCAACAAAGTGGCATTTCTGAAGCATCAATGATAAACATCTACAGTATACTTGAATGATTGTGCCACATAATCCAGCATTTTACTTTGAGTGGATAGAGAATGATGTTCAACCTAGCGTTACACACAATAACTTCATATCTCATAATCTAAGAATGTATGAAACATTATTGAACGAGTAGAATAAATTGAATATCGCGAAACATATATCTATGTTATACCTTCAATATATTGAAATGAACAATGGCACGTCAGACATTAAACATAATGGCGACTATCTAGTGCATCAACTATCTTAATATTTATTATATCACAAATATGCATAGGTTTCTTTACATCTCTTAAGCTGATGCATTCACCACTTTGCTGAGGATTTTATCGTTTTTGACGAAGTATCAGTGATCATTCAAGGATGTATTTCATCGATAGGAACACTGGATGTGTTCACTCTGATAGTGGTTAAAGCAATGATACCTCAGACTTTACAGAGGCTGTAAAGATAGCCGGGCTCATCAATTGGACACGAGTTAAAAGGAATTATTAGTGGTTGGGAATCGGACAATACAATTAACAACAGAATTTGGAAGGGTCTTGATTTAATGCATCTTAAAGTAACACTGTTGTAGTTACGCCGAATCAAGGCCATGAATGATGGAATATTTAAACCCAATTTGGCGAAGGAACGAAACCATTTTCCAGCAACTCGAAATTTCCACAACTAACGTAAAGCTGTCAAACATTTACACTATGGATTCATTCACCAAAGTATCGACGACTTCAGATCGCTGAGCTAGGGCACAATGCTACCAAAAGAAAGACCGACAATGGGCACCACATGATTACTACCGTGGGCAGCCGCATGTCTGCATATCAGAACTTTAATTCTTCTTAGACACAAGTCGTAAGAAATATAGGCACAGCCCAGATTGTTGCGAGTTCAATACCACCATGAGATGAGGATTTGTCTTACTGTTGGCAATTGTCAAACTAACCAACACCATTAAAACAACGAGCTATGCCAAGAAAGCTCACTCGCGCTTCCACCGGACGAAATATGGGATAATGCCACCTGCGAGTAGAGCGCTGCTTTGCCATAGCACCTTTTAAACTCATATGGTATTTTACGATAAATTTAGGGGCGCGGTCGCATTGACCAACCAATTCCAATGACGATTGCTCAATGGTTCCATGTCTTTACGACGGGCACGTGTTTCACTCATTTGCGTACTCACTGCATAGCTTGTCGCATTAAAGATGAACAAGTCAAGGCGTGGATAGTGGCTAGTTTAATGTTAAGTGTTAACGCACAGAGCGACACCTATATCAGTTTCCTGCTATAACACTGTATTTATGTGGCTTTGCCCATGGACAGAATAGGATTGCTTAACGTCGTATTAATACATTTTTCTACATTTGTTTCTTCTTTGTATTTTATAGAGCATGATAATTGTCTACCAACCAAATGCTGTACAGCGTGTTTCTTACAGTCATAGACGAATATACCTAACGCAGTGAATTATCATGGAGAGTACCTGATCGCGTTAAAAAAACCAGGTATGGGCCCTTATTAGAGGATTGTGTTCAGTTAACGTCAGTCTACAGTCAAGCACAAGCCAGCCAATTATACAAGCGTGAAATGGTTTAAGTGTCGATCCTTTTCATATCAATCCGTTTGTTACAGACTGATAAACCCCTCCATTATTATGCCTATGACAATTCCAGCAGTATTAATAAAACATTTGCCGGATGCCGTTTCCGATGCGATAGATCCAATATGATCATTTGGTCTGGATCTGTCGATACGTTAATGTGTTCTAGATCTTTAGATACGTTTATGTGGTTTGGATCTGTAGATACGTTTATGTGGTCTGGATCTGTCGATACGTTAATGTGGTCTAGATCTTTAGATACGTTTATGTGGTTTGGATCTGTAGATACGTTTATGTGGTCTGGATCTGTAGATACATTAATGTGGTCTGGAGGTCTAGATTTATTGACGGGATGTGTAATGAGTAAATGTGGTGTGGATTGGTAGATACGTTAATGTGTTATCGACGTATAGATACTTTTACAGATAACAATTTCACACTGTCGATAACCACAACATGTAGTACATATGAGCACATAAACAAAGAACATGTATGTTTGAAACCTTTGCTTTCCCCATAAAAACAATATGTTCACAATATATCCTAGTCCTGTCCATCAAGAGTAGGCATTTTCATTGTGGCTGTCACAACCTAATACCCCCCCCCCCCCCTCCCCCGCGATATATCCCTAGTTGCCGTAAAAGCTAAGCATGGATTATGGTTCAGAACTGGAATATCTACTTCATTTGTAGCTGCATCTTGAGGAGCCTTCTGCTGCCTCACTGACCTGAAAAAAAGATATCAGAATACCATTTAGTTATATCTCCATAAAGACCCAATGTATGAACCAACACACATTTCCTGCCAGTGCCACACACATTTCCTGCCAGTGCCAGCCTACAGTGCTGAGATTGACCCGAACAAAGGCATCGATCCTGCCTGCAATTATTACCTGTTCTCTTAGCAGCTCATTTGATTAATCCTATTAGGGATTAAGATTTTTGTACATTGATCACAGATCATATTTATTTAAATATGACTAAAGTCGCAGACGCTTCGCGTGGTTTTCTGGTGTCAACGAGTGCAGCAGAATAGTATAATATCGTATACTTCACACACTGTTCGCTAAAGTAAATAATAGCCACGCGGACACTTCTATTCTGTAGCATGACGGGTCGTTTTCTATCATATGCTGTGTAAAATAATATATTATTTAGTCCTTATATTGGGCACGATATTTAAAAAGACGACAAGCCCATGTGACCCCCATCACCACCCGCCCGTTGCATTGTGACAGTCAAGACTAACCTGTGCTAACCACTAATGACCTATGATGATAACCGAAAACTATAGTTCGCGGAACATCTGAAATGAGTAGTCAAACCCCTTTTGACGAGCGTTGATGAGTGCTGCCGAACCATGACAAACGCCCGTGATAATATACATACCAGCCTCAGACAATTTCCAGCTCAAGCGTGCAAGATCTATCCCCTGCGCTGAGCACCCTGTCACCCGCAACTTGGTTGTCAGCGGGCTAATCAGCAACAGTGTGCACAACACTTGCGAACAACTTGAAAAAAAAACCCATACATTTATCAAGTTCAATATACAAATCACACCCCTTTAAAATTCCGGCGCGTCTTCCCAACATGGACTGTCTCGTCGACGTGAGGCTTTGCCAAGCATGTAGAGTAGTCCGTTTTTGTTTTCGATGAGGAAAGCTGCTGATATTAGGGTCATTACATTATAGCCTGTGGGTTGAATATCTAGCCAATAACAAATATGAACACATCGCTTGATTCCCAATCGCCAAGATGATTGACCAAATGAAATACTAATCCGTAAATCTGTATTTGCAACATATATAGGCAGCAAAGTCATTCATGCATGGCTCGCTGTCGACTGTCAGTTACAAACGCAACAAACGACGTATAAATGGCCTTTAAAAACGGATCGACGTGACCTTCTTACCTTGGCCAGCTTTGGTTTGGCCAATCTCGCCTCACAGCACCCAGTTGTTGATTACGGTACTTCACGTGAATGTTTGCTTGTATTAAGACGTCTGCAGTTTTTCCAATGCTATTCACACAGCTATAAATTATATATATAGTCTTACCTGCAAGTTCGAGACGAGCATTTCGACCGAGCGGTACCAACAACGCGTTGCACGATCATACAAATGGCGATTTTGGTAACGTAACAACCCCAGGCGGTCTGAAGTTTTCATGGTAAACAAAAAAAGCATATATATCATTCTTTGCCGTGTATTTAAAATTGGTTATATGCAAGCTAAGATGGGTTCGAAAAGAAAAACGAAACCTATATCAAATCAAACATATACGCTATAGTTAATCTGTGGGGGACACTGTAAAAAAACGGGAAATTTAGTACTTTACAACAGTCAATCTCTGTGTTATGTGAATGAAATCCTTCAATTCAAATGACAAATTAATTTAAGGAATAGTTGGCGATTTGAGCATCCATTTGCTACGATCCTGTTACAACTGATGCTCTAAATATCAGAGCAACTCGCCTCAGGTTGCCTTTATAATCTACATCGTAGAAACCTGTATTAAAGGTCAAATACAACGGTTTTCATCATTTCTTTATTATGTGTTTCAAAATGGAGATTAATAACTCATAATTCATTGCACCAGCATGCATAAGCGCTAGAAATCCACCGATAAGGTCCCACTCGGAAGAAAATACGAAGCCGTCCGGTAAAAAATAATCGTTTGCATAAGTTACCTAATAATTTACACATTCTGTAAGTTGAAGATGGTATGTTGACAGATCTAACGACTACAACAAATAGTACTTGGCTAGTAAAGGTAGCTTTGTCATTGTACCCTCAGCACATTGAATATTGTGGACAGATGTTTGCATGCAGTTTATGAAGTATTTTCCCTTAACATTCATTTATTGTACACCAAATATAAAATTACAATGACAGTCATATCTTTAATTATTTCTCTAACTTAGGTGTAGCTACCAACCCTGTATCCCAATATACACAGCCAGCGAGAGTGTGTGCTGCCGAAGTTTGTAGAGAGTAATGGCTATAATAGAGGAATGGCAATCCATCACAAAGCATCCCGGGTTCCTTGCAAACTGCCTGAACAAATATGTGCTGGAAGCGTCCAAATTTGAATTTATTCAAATGGATGGACCGGTAAGAGATGAGGTCTCTACCAATAGGTAAGTTAGTCACTATTGCTACCAAAAAGAACAGTTTGAGGTTAAACAATCATATTTACTGCTGAGGGAATACCAATCCCGCTGTGTAAAATATTCAGTGTTCATATTGATAAACTACATAGCCATGAATAAATAACAACACCAGTAACATGAAATCCAGAAGCAGAGCTTACGATACAATTACAAAGTGAGGGAATGGTTGACAAATGACAATTGTTTTTGCAGACAGCCTGTGTGGTAACAGCTATTAGAGAATCCTTCCCTAACCCGGGCATCAAATATGCAGGTTATCTACAATGGAGCTCAAGAAGATTTCTTGGGCAGGTTGAATCGACACCTGTGAGCACCTACGAGAAGATCCTTTTCAGGTTTCTCGTACCGGGAGGCAATGGGTGGTGGGACATTCCTTTCCTCTGCAAGGACCTCAGCAAGTCTGTAGCTTGGGTATTTTTGCCTGGGTCTCCCTATATATATATATATATATTATATATATATATATATATATATATATATATAGCAAATGAATATATATATAAATGTCAAAATAATAGATATATATTATAGATTAGCATATCTACCAGAAAGATATCTATATATATAGATATATATATATATATATCTATAGAGATAGAGAGAGAGAGATATATATCTATCTAGAGATATATATATATATATATCTATCATATATATATAGAGAGATCTATATAGATCTATATCTAGATATATAGATATATATATCTCTATCTCTCTATAGAGATATATATCTCTCTCTATATATATATCTATCTCTCTATATATCTCTATCTATATATATATATCTCTCTCTCTCTCTATATATATATATCTCTATCTCTACAATCTATATATATATATAGCAGGTTGATAACTTATATTGCTAAGTAGAATTAAAACTTTAACACATAATTCTACAGGAACATTACAGCTGTCACTACACAAATATTCGAAACTTCCATACAACCCCAATTCAAATATGCACAAAGGAATTCCAAAATATGTTATTTAATTGGTATTAGCTGGACTCCATGGTGGCATAGAACTTTGGAAAAATGGAATATAACAAATCATTGTATTTGACCTTTAAGGCACTGCCACGATGCCTTAATGCGGGATATATAAATCTAAAATAGTGTGCAAACATACATATATATATATATATATATATATATATATATATATATATATATATATATATATATATATATATATATATATGTATGTATATGTATATATATATACATATATATACATATATATTTATATGTATATATATATGTTTATCTCTATATTTCTCTCTCTCTCCCTCTATATATATATCTATATCTCTATATATATCTCTATATATATATATAAGCGCATGTATATACTTCTATTTTATATATATAGATATATATATATATATGTATGCTTATGAATAAATTTACGTATATATAATTTTAGGGTTGCGTTTAATCGCTAAATCATGAAGATAATTTAGCTTTAATACGTTACCTACCTTTACCAAATCAACATATTTTAAGTTGATAAATTCGCCAATAATTTCGGGGCCTCTTATGTGCATTGATAACATTGCGTTTATACATTGGATACTGAGGAAGTAGACCATCATACTGTCAATCACAAGGCAGCCAACTACAAAAGCGTGCAGGTTACCACCAATCCCATCAATCCAATCGTTTCCCACCAAACTGATGGTGATCTGACTGCAAAAGTCCATTTCCCACATTTATTGCAGAGGTCAACGCTAAATGTTGGTAATAACACCCCCCCCCCCCCCCCACCCCCCAAAGATGATTCAACTCCATGTGAAGTGCTTCAGCAATAATGCTCTAATATTGATCTGCAAACATCCCACAATATCTTTTACCCATTAAAAAAAACCTGTTCAGGTACGTTGGTTACGCCCAGCCAACCATTTCTTATTTCTAGTATCTTCTGGCAGATATGGTTTGCAGTTATGGTTAACCAGATGATATAAGGTCGTATCACGTTTTGAAAAATGCTTTAGCTTTCATTTTTGATGTTTGTATCGTGTTTTCTGTAAATCATTGCCTTTGAATGAAGAATGTGACCAATCGGCCCAAGCACAGCTCGTACAACTTTAGATGCATGTGATAACACAGGAACGACAGAAACAATTGTGTTTCCCGACAATCATCTATTTGATAAAACGTGATTGATTAGGATCAGAAGTGAACAGATATGTTCGCCTTTGTGGCTGGTGACCTCGTCGATCACGCGTTATTGCATTCATCTCGTGTGAAGGATATAAATGGATCCGCTACTTGAGGCTGACATCACATTCAAGCGCAGAACAAGGTAAGTGTACCATTCGCTATCGACCGAACATGATCCTCACAATTTTATTTGTCGTTCGATTGGCCACTCTCGATCATGGAATCATTTTGTTCTTTTAAAGAAAATTGAATAATGGCTCCATCCCTCAAGATACTTCTGTCAATGTTTGTTGCCATGTGGCTTATGTACGAGGCTACTGGATGTCCCTGTCCACCTGAATTGACCTCTGTAATATGTGAAGAATTCTGTTGGGAATGGGACCATTCGGTATCCACATAATATGGTAAGTAGTCCCGAACTGTGGCATAATATCGAACTTCATATCGTCGATTCTTGTTCCCATGGTATTAATAAACGTCTTGGCAAAATGATAAAAATACTGACTGTGGTCCTATAGACGTTCTTTCCATCAGCACGTTTTGCAGACAGCACTCTCTGACATGGACCGGACACCAGACTTTCCCTCGCTCAATGATTTATTGTTTTAATTTCATTGCCATCATAACGGAATAAAATTGCATTACTTTACGCATATTCATGAATTACTTCATTAGGTATATGTCAAAACAATCAATGATTTGTTGTCAGATAATCTGACGATACTAACAGCTACTGTAGTCAAACTGAAGTTCGGTGAAAAAACAGCGCCATCCGCGCTGGGCTTTCAACCTACGGACGAAAGTCGTCAAAACGAACTTATTCTCGCAACGAAATGGCATTTCTGCGGCATCAATGATAAACATCTACAATATACTTGAATGATTGTGCCAGTATTTTACTTTGAGTGGATAGAGAATGATGTTCAACCAAGCGTAACAACGCAATAACCTCAAAACTCATAATCTAAGAAAGTTACAAATATCAATGAACGAGTAGAATAAATTGAATATCGCGAAATATATATCTATGTTATACCTTCAATATGCTGATTCAGAGTTTAAATGTTGAACAATGGCACATCGGGTATAAAACATAATGACGACAATCTAGTGCATCAACTATCTTAATATTTATTATTTTACAAACATGCAGAGGTTTTACAAACATGCATAGGATTATATCGTTTTTTTTGACGAAGTATCCGTGATCAGTCAAGGAATTTGTGTATTTCATCGATTGGAACACTGGATGTGTTCAATCCGATAGTGAGGCTAAAGTAATGATACCTCAGACTTTACAGGCGCTGTAAAGATTGCCGGGGTCATCGATTGGACATGATTTAAAAGATATTATTTATTGTTTGGGAATCGGACAATGAAATTAACAACAGAATTTGGAAGGGTCTTGAATGAATGCATTTTAACGTAACACTGTTGTAGTTACGCCGAATCAAGGCAATAAATGATTGAATATTTTAACCTCCATTTTGCGAATGAACGAAACTATTTTCCAGACACTCGAACTCATTGCTTAGCTAGTCACATTAAAGATGAACAAGTCAATGCTAGGATAGTGACTGGTTTAATGTTAAACGTTAATGCAAAGAGTAACACTTTTATCAAATTCGTGCTATAACATTGTGGTTTGTGTGGCTTTTTACAAGAAAACAATATGATTGTTAAACATGGTATTAATCAACTCTTCTACATTTGTTTCTTCCTTGTATTTTATAGAGCATAATAATTGTATATCAACCAAATGCTGTATAGCATGTTTGATACAGTAATGGGCGAATATACCTAACGCAGTAAGTTATCATGGAGAGTACCTTATCGTGCATTTAAAAAACCCAGGTCTAGGCCCTTATTAGAGGATTGTGTTCAGTTAACGTCAGTCTACAGTCAAGCACAAGGCTGCCAATTACACAAGCGTGAAATGGTTTGACTTAGTGTCGATCATTTTAAAAACAATCTGTAAAAAACCGATGAACCCATCTTTCCTCATGCCTATGTCACTAGCACCAGTCATAAAGAGCACTTGCCGGAAGCCGTTTCCGATGCGATAGATCCAATATGCGCCTACACAACATAGCATGAGGCTAGAAATTTATTCGCAGCAGCACCCACCAGAAAGCGGGAACCTCTTGTAGCGTATGTATGGATACGTTGATGTGGTCTTGATGTAAAGGCACGGTAATTTAGTCTGGATGCGTAGATACGTTTATATGGTTTGGATCTGTAGATACGTTGCTGTGGTCTGGATCTGTAGATACGTTTACGTGGTTTGGATCTGTATATACGTTGCTGTGGTCTGGATCTGTAGATACGTTTATGTGGTTTGGATCTGTAGATACGTTGCTGTGGTTTGGATCTGTAGATACGTTTATGTGGTCTGGATCTGTCGATACGTTAATGTGGTCTAGATCTTTAGATACGTTTATGTGGTTTGGATCTGTAGATACGTTTATGTGGTCTGGATCTGTCGATACGTTAATGTGGTCTAGATCTTTGGATACGTTTATGTGGTTTGGATCTGTAGATACGTTTATGTGGTCTGGATCTGTCGATACGTTAATGTGGTCTAGATCTTTAGATACGTTTATGTGGTTTGGATCTGTAGATACGTTTATGTGGTCTGGATCTGTGGATACATTAATGTGGTCTAGATCTTTAGATACGTTTATGTGGTTTGGATCTGTAGATACGTTTATGTGGTCTGGATCTGTCGATACGTTAATGTGGTCTAGATCTTTAGATACGTTTATGTGGTTTGGATCTGTAGATACGTTTATGTGGTCTGGATCTGTCGATACGTTAATGTGGTCTAGATCTTTAGATACGTTTATGTGGTTTGGATCTGTAGATACGTTTATGTGGTCTGGATCTGTAGATACATTAATGTGGTCTGGAGGTCTAGATTTATTGACGGGATGTGTAATGAGTAAATGTGGTGTGGATTGGTAGATACGTTAATGTGTTATCGACGTATAGATACTTTTACAGATAACAATTTCACACTGTCGATAACCACAACATGTAGTACATATGAGCACATAAACAAAGAACATATATGTTTGAAACCTTTGCTTTCCCCATAGTACAATATGTTCACAATATATTCTAGTCCTGTCTATCTCGAGTAGGCATTTTCATCGTGGCTGTCACAACCTAATACCCACCCCCCCCCCCCCCCCCCACCCGCGATATATCCCTAGTTGCCGTCAAAGCTAAGCATGGATTATGGTTCAGTACTGGAATATCTACTTCATTTGTAGCTGCATCTTGAGGAGCCTTCTGCTGCCTCACTGACCTGAAAAAAAGATATCAGAATACCATTTAGTTATATCTCCATAAAGACCCAATGTATGAACCAACACACATTTCCTGCCAGTGCCACACACATTTCCTGCCAGTGCCAGCCTACAGTGCTGAGATTGACCCGAACAAAGGCATCGATCCTGCCTGCAATTATTACCTGTTCTCTTAGCAGCTCATTTGATTAATCCTATTAGGGATTAAGATTTTTGTACATTGATCACAGATCATATTTATTTAAATATGACTAAAGTCGCAGACGCTTCGCGTGGTTTTCTGGTGTCAACGAGTGCAGCAGAATAGTATAATATCGTATACGTCACACACTGGTCGCTAACGTAAATAATAGCCACGCGGACACTTCTATTCTGTAGCATGACGGGTTGTTTTCTATCATATGCTGTGTAAAATGATATATTATTTAGTCCTTATATTGGGCACGATATTTAAAAAGACGACCGCTTGCCACAAGCCCATGTGACCCCCATCACCACCCGCCCGTTGCATTGTGACAGTCAAGACTAACCTGTGCTAACCACTAATGACCTATGATGATAACCGAAAACTATAGTTCGCGGAACATCTGAAATGAGTAGTCAAACCCCTTTTGACGAGCGTTGATGAGTGCTGCCGAACCATGACAAACGCCCGTGATAATATACATACCAGCCTCAGACAATTTCCAGCTCAAGCGTGCAAGATCTATCCCCTGCGCTGAGCACCCTGTCACCCGCAACTTGGTTGTCAGCGGGCTAATCAGCAACAGTGTGCACAACACTTGCGAACAACTTGAAAAAAAAACCCATACATTTATCAAGTTCAATATACAAATCACACCCCTTTAAAATTCCGGCGCGTCTTCCCAACATGGACTGTCTCGTCGACGTGAGGCTTTGCCAAGCATGTAGAGTAGTCCGTTTTTTGTTTTCGATGAGGAAAGCTGCTGATATTAGGGTCATTACATTATAGCCTGTGGGTTGAATATCTAGCCAATAACAAATATGAACACATCGCTTGATTCCCAATCGCCAAGATGATTGACCAAATGAAATACTAATCCGTAAATCTGTATTTGCAACATATATAGGCAGCAAAGTCATTCATGCATGGCTCGCTGTCGACTGTCAGTTACAAACGCAACAAACGACGTATAAATGGCCTTTAAAAACGGATCGACGTGACCTTCTTACCTTGGCCAGCTTTGGTTTGGCCAATCTCGCCTCACAGCACCCAGTTGTTGATTACGGTACTTCACGTGAATGTTTGCTTGTATTAACACGTCTGCAGTTTTTCCAATGCTATTCACACAGCTATAAATTATATATATAGTCTTACCTGCAAGTTCGAGACGAGCATTTCGACCGAGCGGTACCAACAACGCGTTGCACGATCATACAAATGGCGATTTTGGTAACGTAACAACCCCAGGCGGTCTGAAGTTTTCATGGTAAACAAAAAAAAGCATATATATCATTCTTTGCCGTGTATTTAAAATTGGTTATATGCAAGCTAAGATGGGTTCGAAAAGAAAAACGAAACCTATATCAAATCAAACATATACGCTATAGTTAATCTGTGGGGGACACTGTAAAAAAAACGGGAAATTTAGTACTTTACAACAGTCAATCTCTGTGTTATGTGAATGAAATCCTTCAATTCAAATGACAAATTAATTTAAGGAATAGTTGGCGATTTGAGCATCCATTTGCTACGATCCTGTTACAACTGATGCTCTAAATATCAGAGCAACTCGCCTCAGGTTGCCTTTATAATCTACATCTTAGAAACCTGTATTAAAGGTCAAATACAACGGTTTTCATCATTTCTTTATTATGTGTTTCAAAATGGAGATTAATAACTCATAATTCATTGCACCAGCATGCATAAGCGCTAGAAATCCACCGATAAGGTCCCACTCGGAAGAAAATACGAAGCCGTCCGGTAAAAAATAATCGTTTGCATAAGTTACCTAATAATTTACACATTCTGTAAGTTGAAGATGGTATGTTGACAGATCTAACTACTACAACAAATAGTACTTGGCTAGTAAAGGTAGCTTTGTCATTGTACCCTCAGCACATTGAATATTGTGGACAGATGTTTGCATGCAGTTTATGAAGTATTTTCCCTTAACATTCATTTATTGCACACCAAATATAAAATTACAATGACAGTCATATCTTTAATTATTTCTCTAACTTAGGTGTAGCTACCAACCCTGCATCCCAATATACACAGCCATCGAGATTGTGTGCTGCCGAAGTTTGTAGAGAGTAATGGCTATAATAGAGGAATGGCAATCCATCACAAAGCATCCCGGGTTCCTTGCAAACTGCCTGAACAAATATGTGCTGGAAGCGTCCAAATTTGAATTTATTCAAATGGATGGACCGGTAAGAGATGAGGTCTCTACCAATAGGTAAGTTAGTCACTATTGCTACCAAAAAGAACAGTTTGAGGTTAAACAATCATATTTACTGCTGAGGGAATACCAATCCCGCTGTGTAAAATATTCAGTGTTCATATTGATAAACTACATAGCCATGAACAAATAACAACACTAGTAACATAATCCAGAAGCAGAGCTTACGATACAATTACAAAGTGAGGGAATGGTTGACAAATGACAATTGTTTTTGCAGACAGCCTGTGTGGTAACAGCTATTAGAGAATCCTTCCCTAACCCGGGCATCAAATATACAGGTTATCTACAATGGAGCTCAAGAAGATTTCTTGGGCAGGTTGAATCGACACCTGTGAGCACCTACAAGAAGATCCTTTTCAGGTTTCTCTTACCGGGAGGCAATGGGTGGTGGGACATTCCTTTCCTCTGCAAGGACCGCAGCAAGTCTGTAGCTTGGGTATTTTTGCCTGAGATGAAGCACCTCAGCAATGAACTGATGTACATAGTGTGAAGCAAATCAATGTTATTCATATATTATGATAGTCATATAATAAATCATCTATATTATATGCCCATATAAATAGAGTAGCAAATGAATATGCGTATGGTTTCGGTAATAAATGTCAAAATAACATTTGTGTTTCATTATAGATTAATGCATATACACACCAAAAGAAATTGGTACTTTGACAGGCTTGACAACTGGGTCTCCCTATATATATATATATATATATAGATATATATATAGAGATATATAGAGAGAGAGAGATATATATATAGAGAGAGAGATAGAGATAGAGAGATAGATAGAGATAGAGAGATATCTATAGATATCTCTATATATATCTATATATCTATATCTAGATCTCTATATCTATGCAGATATATATATCTCTATCTCTCTCTCTCTCTCTATATAGATCTCCTCTCTCCCTCATATATATATATCTATATCTCTCTCTCTATATATCTCTCTATATATATATATATATCTCTATATATATCTATATATATATATATATATATATGTATATTAAAATATATATATATATATATATATAGCAGGTTGATAACTTATATTGCTAAGTAAGAATTAAAACTTTAACACATAATTCTACAAGGAACATTACAGCTGTCACTACACAAATATTCGAAACTTCCATACAACCCCAATTCAAATATGCACAAAGGAATTCCAAAATATGTTATTTAATTGGTATTAGCTGGACTCCATGGTGGCATAGAACTTTGGAAAAATGGAATATAACAAATCATTGTATTTGACCTTTAAGGCAACTGCCACGATGCCTTAATGCGGGATATATAAATCTAAAATAGTGTGCATACATACATATATATATATATATATATATATATATATATATATATATATATATATATATATATATATATATATATATATGTATGTATATGTATATATATACATATATATACATATATATTATTATGTATACTATATATGTTGTATATATATATATTCATATATATATATATATATATATATATATATATATATATATATATATATATATATATATATATATATATAAGCGCATGTATATACTTATATTTATATATATAGATATATATATATATGTATGCTTATGAATAAATTTACGTATATATAATTTTAGGGTTGCGTATTAATCGCTAAATCGTGAAGATAATTTAGCTTTGATACGTTACCTACCTTTAAGTTGATAAATTCGCCAATAATTTCGGGGCCTCTAATGTGCATTGATAACATTGCGTTTATACATTGGATACTGAGGAAGTAGACCATCATACTGTCAATCACAAGGCAGCCAACTACAAAAGTGTGCAGGTTACCACCAATCCCATCAATCCAATCGTTTCCCACCAAACTGATGGTGATCTGACTGCAAAAGTCCATTTCCCACATTTATTGCAGAGGTCAACGCTAAATGTTGGTAATAACACCCCCCCCCCCCCCCCACAACGATGATTCAACTCCATGTGAAGTGCTTCAGCAATAATGCTCTAATATTGATCTGCAAACATTCCACAATATATCTTTACCCATAAAAAAACCCTGTTCAGGTACGTTGGTTACGCCCAGCCAACCATTTCTTATTTCTAGTATCTACTGGCAGATATGGTTTGCAGATATGGTTTACCAGATGATATAAGGTCGTATCACGTTTTGAAAAATGCTTTAGCTTTCATTTTTGATGTTTGTATCGTGTTTTCTGTAAATCATTGCCTTTGAATGAAGAATGTGACCAATCGGCCCAAGCACAGCTCGTAGAACTTTAGATGCATGTGATAACACAGGAACGACAGAAACAATTGCGTTTCCCGACAATCATCTTTTTGATAAAACGTGATTGATTAGGATCAGAAGTGAACAGATATGTTCGCCTTTGTGGCTGGTGACCTCGTCGATCACGCGTTATTGCATTCATCTCGTGTGAAGGATATAAATGGACCCGCTACTTGAGGCTGACATCACATTCAAGCGCAGAACAAGGTAAGTGTACCATTCGCCATCGACCGAACATGATCCTCACAATTTTATTTGTCGTTCGATTGGCCACTCTCTATCATGGAATCATTTTGTTCTTTTAAAGAAAATTGAATAATGGCTCCATCCCTCAAGATACTTCTGTCAATGTTTGTTGCCATGTGGCTTATGTACGAGGCTACTGGATGTCCCTGTCCACCTGAATTGACCTCTGTAATATGTGAAGAATTCTGTTGGGAATGGGACCATTCGGTATCCACATAATATGGTAAGTAGTCCCGAACTGTGGCATAATATCGAACTTCATATCGTCGATTCTTGTTCCCCTGGTATTAATAAACGTCTTGGCAAAATGATAAAAATACTGACTGTGGTCCTACAGACGTTCTTTCCATCAGCACGTTTTGCAGACAGCACTCTCTGACATGGACCGGACACCAGACTTTCCCTCGCTCAATGATTTATTGTTTTAATTTCGGTGCCATCATAACGGAATAAAATTGCATTACTTTACGCATATTCATGAATTACTTCATTAGGTATATGTCAAAACAATCAATGATTTGTTGTCAGATAATCTGACGATACTAACAGCTACTGTAGTCAAACTGAAGTTCGGTGAAAAAACAGCGCCATCCGCGCTGGGCTTTCAAACTACGGACGAAAGTCGTCAAAACGAACTTATTCTCGCAACGAAATGGCATTTCTGCGGCATCAATGATAAACATCTACAATATACTTGAATGATTGTGCCAGTATTTTACTTTGAGTGGATAGAGAATGATGTTCAACCTAGCGTAACACACAATAACTTCATATCTCATAATCTAAGAATGTATGAAACATTATTGAACGAGTAGAATAAATTGAATATCGCGAAACATATATCTATGTTATACCTTCAATATATTGAATTGAACAATGGCACGTCAGACATTAAACATAATGGCGACTATCTAGTGCATCAACTATCCTAATATTAATTATATCACAAATATGCACAGGTTTCTTTACATCTCTTAAGCTGATGCATTCACAACTTTGCTGAGGATTTTATCGTTTTTGACGAAGTATCAGTGATCATTCAAGGATGTATTTCATCGATAGGAACACTGGATTGTGTTCACTCTGATAGTGGTTAAAGCAATGATACCTCAGACTTTACAGAAGCTGTAAAGATAGCCGGGCTCATCAATTGGACACGAGTTTAAAATATGCACAAAGGAATTCCAAAATATGTTATTTAATTGGTATTTGCTGGACTCCATGGTGGCATAGAACTTTGGAAAAATGGAATATAACAAATCATTGTATTTGACCTTTAAGGCAACTGCCACGATGCCTTAATGCGGGATATATAAATCTAAAATAATGTGCATACATACATATATATATATATATATATATATATATATATATATATATATATATATATATATATATATATATATATATAGATATATATATATAGATATATATATATATATATATATATATATATATATATATATCTGTATATATATATATACATATATATACATATATATACATATATATTTATATGTATATATATATGTGTTTATATATTTATTTATATATATATATAAATATATATATATATATATATATATATATATAAGCGCATTTATATACTTATATTATATATATATATATATATATATATATATATATATATATGTATGCTTATGAATAAATTTACGTATATATAATTTTAGGGTTGCGTATTAATCGCTAAATCATGAAGATAATTTAGCTTTAATACGTTACCTACGTTTACCTAATCAACATATTTTAAGTTGATAAATTCGCCAATAATTTCGGGGCCTCTTATGTGCATTGATAACATTGCGTTTATACATTGGATACTGAGGAAGTAGACCATCATACTGTCAATCACAAGGCAGCCAACTACAAAAGTGTGCAGGTTACCACCAATCCCATCAATCCAATCGTTTCCCACCAAACTGATGGTGATCTGACTGCAAAAGTCCATTTCCCACATTTATTGCAGAGGTCAACGCTAAATGTTGGTAATAACACCCCCCCCCCCCCCCCCCCCCCCCCCCCCCACAACGATGATTCAACTCCATGTGAAGTGCTTCAGCAATAATGCTCTAATATTGATCTGCAAACATTCCACAATATCTTTTACCCATTAAAAAAAACCTGTTCAGGTACGTTGGTTACGCCCAGCCAACCATTTCTTATTTCTAGTATCTACTGGCAGATATGGTTTGCAGATATGGTTTACCAGATGATATAAGGTCGTATCACGTTTTGAAAAATGCTTTAGCTTTCATTTTTGATGTTTGTATCGTGTTTTCTGTAAATCATTGCCTTTGAATGAAGAATGTGACCAATCGGCCCAAGCACAGCTCGTAGAACTTTAGATGCATGTGATAACACAGGAACGACAGAAACAATTGCGTTTCCCGACAATCATCTTTTTGATAAAACGTGATTGATTAGGATCAGAAGTGAACAGATATGTTCGCCTTTGTGGCTGGTGACCTCGTCGATCACGCGTTATTGCATTCATCTCGTGTGAAGGATATAAATGGACCCGCTACTTGAGGCTGACATCACATTCAAGCGCAGACCAAGGTAAGTGTACAATTCGCTATCGACCGGAACGAACACGATCCTCACAATTTTATTTGTCGTTCGATTGGCCACTCTCTATCATGGAATCATTTTGTTCTTTTAAAGAAAATTGAATAATGGCTCCATCCCTCAAGATACTTCTGTCAATGTTTGTTGCCATGTGGCTTATGTACGAGGCTACTGGATGTCCCTGTCCACCTGAATTGACCTCTGTAATATGTGAAGAATTCTGTTGGGAATGGGACCATTCGGTATCCACATAATATGGTAAGTAGTCCCGAACTGTGGCATAATATCGAACTTCATATCGTCGATTCTTGTTCCCCTGGTATTAATAAACGTCTTGGCAAAATGATAAAAATACTGACTGTGGTCCTACAGACGTTCTTTCCATCAGCACGTTTTGCAGACAGCACTCTCTCTGACATGGACCGGACACCAGACTTTCCCTCGCTCAATGATTTATTGTTTTAATTTCGGTGCCATCATAACGGAATAAAATTGCATTACTTTACGCATATTCATGAATTACTTCATTAGGTATATGTCAAAACAATCAATGATTTGTTGTCAGATAATCTGACGATACTAACAGCTACTGTAGTCAAACTGAAGTTCGGTGAAAAAACAGCGCCATCCGCGCTGGGCTTTCAAACTACGGACGAAAGTCGTCAAAACGAACTTATTCTCGCAACGAAATGGCATTTCTGCGGCATCAATGATAAACATCTACAATATACTTGAATGATTGTGCCAGTATTTTACTTTGAGTGGATAGAGAATGATGTTCAAGCTAGCGTAACAACGCAATAACCTCAAAACTCATAATCTAAGAAAGTTACAAATATCAATGAACGAGTAGAATAAATTGAATATCGCGAAATATATATCTATGTTATACCTTCAATATGCTGATTCAGAGTTTAAATGTTGAACAATGGCACATCGGGTATAAAACATAATGACGACTATCTAGAGCATCAACTATCTTAATATTAATTATTTTACAAACATGCAGAGGTTTTACAAACATGCATAGGATTATATCGTTTTTGACGAAGTATCCGTGATCAGTCAAGGAATTTGTGTATTTCATCGATTGGAACACTGGATGTGTTCAATCCGATAGTGAGGCTAAAGTAATGATACCTCAGACTTTACAGGTGCTGTAAAGATTGCCCGGGGTTATCGATTGGACATGATTTAAAAGATATTATTTATTGTTTGGGAATCGGAAAATGAAATTAACAACAGAATTTGGAAGGGTCTTGAATGAATGCATTTTAAAGTAACACTGTTGTAATTACGCCGAATCAAGGCAATAAATGATTGAATATTTTAACCTCCATTTTGCGAATGAACGAAACTATTTTCCAGACACTCGAACTCATTGCTTAGCTAGTCACATTAAAGATGAACAAGTCAATGCTAGGATAGTGACTGGTTTAATGTTAAACGTTAATGCAAAGAGTAACACTTTTATCAAATTCGTGCTATAACATTGTGGTTTGTGTGGCTTTTTACAAGAAAACAATATGATTGTTAAACATGGTATTAATCAACTCTTCTACATTTGTTTCTTCTTTGTATTTTATAGAGCATAATAATTGTATATCAACCAAATGCTGTATAGCATGTTTGATACAGTAATGGGCGAATATACCTAACGCAGTAAGTTATCATGGAGAGTACCTTATCGTGCATTTAAAAAAACCCAGGTCTAGGCCCTTATTAGAGGATTGTGTTCAGTTAACGTCAGTCTACAGTCAAGCACAAGGCTGCCAATTACAAAAGCGTGAAATGGTTTGACTTAGTGTCGATCATTTTAAAAACAATCTGTAAAAAACCGATGAACCCATCTTTCCTCATGCCTATGTCACTAGCACCAGTCATAAAGAGCACTTGCCGGAAGCCGTTTCCGATGCGATAGATCCAATATGCGCCTACACAACATAGCATGAGGCTAGAAATTTATTCGCAGCAGCACCCACCAGAAAGCGGGAACCTCTTGTAGCGTATGTATGGATACGTTGATGTGGTCTTGATGTAAAGGCACGGTAATTTAGTCTGGATGCGTAGATACATTTATATGGTTTGGATCTGCAGATACGTTTATGTCGTCTAGATCTTTCGATACGTTTATGTGGTCTGGATCTGTAGATACGTTTGGATCTGTATATACGTCTGTGGTCTGGTTCGATACGTTTGTCTGGATCTGTAGTGGTGCTGTGGTGGAGTATACGTTTTATAGTCTAGATTGTTCGATCAGTCTGTGGTGATTGTACCAGTTTCAGTCGTGAGTATTGCACCATTTTGACGACGTCACTACAACATATCGAAACAGTTCCCACATATTCAAATGCTATATTGGTAAGGATTTATTCGGCTACATGTAATTCATGATTTATGATAAAGTTTTTCACTATCATGTGCTTTTTCTCATGATTTACAGTGGAAAACAAAGTGATTGACAGAAATACTGTGCCATAAGACTTAATCCTTGTCGGTTGAGGTTGAACAATGCAATCGATGTTTTCGTGGATGGGTGATTCAGAGCATGCTTTTTTCCCCAAATTAATCAATAAGATAAATGATTCGAATTTTCACAACAGAAGCTGCTGTGACTAACGCCAAGCAATATCCTACCACTGCGACGACAGACGGCAGTAAAATAACATTCCACCAAGCACTACGCCCCCACCCCTTCGCACACGCACACGCACACACACACTCCACACACACACTCCACACACACACATATACACACTCCACACACTCATACACACTCAACACACTCCACACACACACACATACACACCCACACACATACACACATATACACACTCCACACACACACTCCAACACACACACACACTCATACACACTCCACACACATACACACCTACACACTCCACACACATATACACATATACACACTCCACACACACATAAACACACTCCACACACTCACCCACCCGCCCACCCACACACACACAAACACACACACACACTCACAAACACACACACACACACACACACACACACACACACACACACACACACACACACACACACACACACCACGCACAAAATCCACACACACGCACACACTTAACTCATTCGGTAGGTAGACTAACCGATGTCTAAAATTAACCTACGACAAATTGTAGTCTAAAATTCACCGACGGCATCGGGACGAATAAGGTAGTCATCCACTATATGTGTACGCTTACATTTTATATATGCATTGGTATGCAGGCCAGAAATGGGTAATAGTCGATAATCAGGGTCTATACGACAATGATAAATAGCCACAGCTGCCCTAACCACCATGCACCTGTGAAGGGTTAGTGATGCCTTTCCCGACGCGAATTTCATCTACATTTGATCCCTGGTTGGCTGCTTTATCGATCAGAAAACCAGATGTGTTTCAGTGATGATTTTCGTACGGCATGGCGTATCATATCGATTCCACGCGAACCCTTTTTCCAACGACTGTAATTTCAACTGTATTTTTTGTTATACTACTATGACAGCAGGTCCAAATGAATAGCGGTTGAGAATATAGCAACAGAAAAACAGCAACCAAAATATACTGCATTTAGTACAAATCAGTACATGCTATTCATGGTGATAGAGTTCACATTAAGGCCCGACAATGAAGGGATGATTTTACTGTTAAGCATATTCTTGATATATACAATTTCATGGGTCTGGATAAAAATGTAGTGTGTTTGATTATGAGCATGCTGTGAAAATAGTAATGGACACATTGCGTATGATGATCAACCTGATGCGAGTGGGTTATATTTCAGCTCAATGAGGCGTGAGTACAGGTATCCTCGTCATCGTACTGTGTAAGCGGAGAGACCCTGTTCTGGTGAGAGTTAATCAGCTTTACACTGCCGAATGACAAAACCGCCTCTGTCGGTGGTAGCTGTTAAACGTGGTACATCTTCGTATGCTGTGCTTTCAGTTGGTGGCGAATACCGTCGTCAACCTGGTGTGTTGCGTTCTGTGCGCCACCTGCTGTCTACTCACTGCACTCCGTCCTCTCCTAACTATACAGCACTTCTCCTCTCGCCGTTATGACGGCACTTATTCCAAATGCTTCTGCTTCGTACAGCAGGCCGCCAACAAAGCACTCGACCAAAGTAAGTACAGTAATCAAGATGGATTGCTTTTGCCAACAGATCTTCATTCTAACGTTTTATCACTTTCTACTACTTTTAAATTCACAACAAAGAAAACAGACACCAACGACAACCCATAGCATGAACTTGATCACTGACGTTGTGTCACAGCGGCGCTACAGTACATGTTTAACGGAGCCACAAGTTGTGACGCCATCATCAGCAATGTGTATGACTTCCTGGTAGCACTATGTATGCTGTACGCTGTAACTGTCGTCTTGTCGCGCGTGGCACTGGCCAATGTCCTCTACCTGATGATCCACGCATATCAACACAGCCTCCGAGACTCACACATGGTCGGTTATCTTCCATTGTTCTGTCGTTCAAGCTGCCTGTTTATATGCATTAACTAATATTGCGATAATGCGGAGTTTTTTTTATTGCTTAAGGGCATGCATAAAACATAAGCAACAAGTCAATGGAGCCTGGGGTTGTGCAAATTTATTGACCCATATGGAATTTTCTCTCTCATCCAATGCGTCATTTATCAATGACAAACTCATTTGAAGAACAACGAATTTACAGGGGTACATTGGCTCCGGAAAGTACCCAACAAGCTTCAATGCCATGACCGTGTGTTCAGCGAGAAGCGCTTCCCTGCAATATGGAGCCGTCTCCTGCCCAAGTTTCATTCTACTTCACCGCGGGAGGCGCATCACAAAGCTTGGTTTTGTCTGGCGATAGCCAGGCTCGGCTTCTTGGTGTTCGTAGATGCAACAGTTTGGACAGCGTTCCGGGTCTAAATCGCCAGCCTGATTTATCACAGTGGCAATTGTGGAGAGAAGATGGATTGGGAGAAGCTTACCGCCAACAAAACCCGGCCCGTGGAAGGCGAGCCACGGCGAGGCCTCGTCAGAGTACATCGGATAACAGAAACACCGATGTCAGGAGAACTTATTATAGGAATATAAGAAATCCCACCAGCAATCCGCCTCGAATCCAGCGGATACCATCACAGCAACAGCAGCAGCGACGGGGTACTACAGTTGAGACACGTTCGACCCGCTATAGCTCAACCAACCAAGAGAATGAACGCCATGAGAGGATGATGACTACCGTTCCGTCCCCTCCCCCGCGGAATCGGTCCCGCCGAGCCCGCGCCCGGCGTGTAGCCTCCACGCCACCAGCACCTCCTCCGCGTCACTTACCCTCGCACATGGCCTATCTTCACCTGATAGGACTCAGTGGTCTACATCTACCGTGGTCAGCGGCTCATGGTTCATCATTGCCGTGGATATATGATCCTCTTCCTCCGTATTGCCCCTCCCAACTGCCCTCATATATGGAACACGATCCCGCCCCTTCCTACCATTCGCGTATGTCTTCACCACAGTCTCCTCAACTTCCGACTGTAACAGTAATGGTCTGAATCAAATGTGTTTATGGTGCAGACAACTAATGTCCCTATCCAACAATGTCATGAGCGCCGCAGCACCTTCTATTGTTTGTGAAACAAATCCATGTCATTCAGCTCGCTTCAGCATGTCATTCGTGCTGCTAGTGTGTGCGATAATACGATTTACCTATACCTTTGTCTCATTAAAATGGTATACAAGACAGGTATCGAAGCAGACAATATAACTTCGCATGAGCTGGTTCGAATTCTACGTCACGTAGGTTAAGACCATTATGATTAGACATCATAATGATCAGATACTATATTCATAGTTGATCAGTTTATATAGCATTTGATCATTATAGCCTACCTAATGACCCCGGGTCGTGAGATAGTTTCGTTCCTATATCTGCTTGTGCCAAAGGGCTTGAAAGAAGCAGTTCATGACATGATGTCGAATGGACAAACACGGAAGCGTGAGTAATGCTTTAACTCACTCCGTCCGTCTTCTTGTGCTTGCTATCAAAACGCCTTGTCACGCTACCCTGGTATTTCTCGGAAAAGTTAGTGGAGTTTTTTTTCACTCAAAAAAGCTCAGGTACAGGTTAATGTTTAAGTACATAGGAGTGTAAGTGTCGTGGAATACAAGCACCGCTTGTTTGGTCACTCGGGGGAACGAGATCCTCTCATATGAAAAGAGACTGGATATCTGTCATGCATAACACACGTCGTGTTTTAAGACTCACGACGCCAGCTGACCTCAAATGAAAAGCGATCGGTATCCGTTACCCCTGATCATGTCAGACAGCTCAGGTTGGCATGGCAGTTCACAGGTAGTGTAAACCACTCAATAAGGCTTAACAACCAACCAGCTGCCAAAGCTCCTGTTGCATGAGCATGAGTAGAGGAAAGACCAGAGCAGTTTGACTCAGGAGCCATCGACTATCGGTGGTACGTCAATGATGTAACTCAAGGTATACCTGACTTAAAATCGAAACATCAGTATCTCCACGTATACCAATGTGTTAAATGAAGGACCCGAAACTATCGTTTCCCAGAATGGTCTTACTCGTATAACTGATATAATTATCTGTGACACGCTCTCTGACTCCCCGATATGTGAATCCGTGAACGACCTTTATTAATAGACCTCGAAAATACCCTCAAAACACGAAGCACACTGGAGCGCATGTTTGAACGCTTACCCTAACGGAACACGAGTGCAGTCACTCGTTCCACTCTTAGGAGAAACGTGCAAACCATTTCACAACAATAACAGACACATAGTTATCTGGGCGTACTGTGATTTCAAAAGACAAATTTATATACGTCAGGGTTATGATATAGTTACTTATTAGGAACAGAGGCATACAGTGACCCCACCACCTCTAAATCCTACACATCGCTGCAAACACCTTTACCTTATTAGGGCAGAGACGCATCACCGAACTCACGACAATCCTCTCAGCATAAATAGCTAAATAAATGCTCACCAGTAGAGCCCATCCTTGTAAATTCAACTAAACATACAGCTGGTTTCAAATTTGAAGTTGCCTGACTTGATTTTCGTCGCCGTCTTTTCCTTGATATTTTGGAGAAGAAGCAGGTGAGAAGTAAGCGGAAGATGGCGCGGGTACTGCTACCTTTGGCTGCTTCGTGTTGCTGGCCTATCAGTATCAGCGGGATGCCTGTCACCAACACTACGGATGCAAAGGTAATTTCTCCTTTATTTATTTATGCCTAATATGCCGATGAAGACAGAGCATACAATCAACTCATCTATACATTGAATTGGTGGCATTTACCATTTGATAATAGACTTTCGGACCAACACAAACGCATTTGCTGTAAATTATTAGATATATTGCATAAAGTGATGAGAGGAAATGTCATGTTGAAGTCGATATGTGAGCGGTATTGTATTGAAGATTCCAACAAGGTGTTAACTTTCGTTCATATTTACACGAAATGGACCGCCAAACTACTATGCTTTATGAAAAAGTAGCCATCGATTGATTTCGAAAACGGAACATCTTAAGAACGTAACTAATATGATAATGTGGGGTCTAGCAGTAACAGCGCATGGACAACCAAACTTAATCAATCAAATGTCACCCCTGAAATAGTTATTTAAGATATGAATTAGTTTCGCATCCTTGCAACTTAAAATATATAGACTTACTATTGGAAAATATTTTGCGATGCAGGATTACCTGTCGGCGTTCGGGTACTTGGATGATGCTAACCCTGACCCCGTATGAGTTCACTGATCCAGAATAATCCTTATGAGGCGCTAAAATTGGCATTGCTCCAATTCCAGCGCATGGCAAACATCAATTTGACTGGTAGGTTAAGAATATGACATTTAAAAAAGCTTGTATTAGCTCAATGAAGTAGAAAACAAAGAAAGAAAAAGTGTTTTTTGCGTGAAAAGATGGAAAATGGTGCCGGTTATTGTTATAGGCGTGCTGGACACTGCTACTATGGAGATGGTGGCGGTTATTGTTATAGGCGTGTTGGACGCTGCTACTATGGAGATGGTGCCGGTTATTGTTATAGGCGTGTTGGACGCTGCTACTATGGAGATGGTGGCGGTTATTGTTATAGGCGTGCTGGACGTTAATTGCTACTATGGAGATGGTGGCGGTTATTGTTATAGGCGTGCTGGACGTTGCTACTATGGAGATGGTGGCGGTTATTGTTATAGGCGTGCTGGACGTTAATTGCTACTATGGAGATGGTGGCGGTTATTGTTATAGGCGTGCTGGACGTTGCTACTATGGAGATGGTGGCGGTTATTGTTATAGGCGTGTTGGACGCTGCTACTATGGAGATGGTGGCGGTTATTGTTATAGGCGTGTTGGACGCTGCTACTATGGAGATGGTGGCGGTTATTGTTATAGGCGTGCTGGACGTTAATTGCTACTATGGAGATGGTGGCGGTTATTGTTATAGGCGTGCTGGACGTTGCTACTATGGAGATGGTGGCGGTTATTGTTATAGGCGTGCTGGACGTTGCTACTATGGAGAGGATGAACATGACTCGCTGTGGAGTTAAAGATATGACGCGGAAAATGCCGACCTCCAGGCGGCGGCGTCGTTGGTATGCCCTCGCAGGTCTGTTCGGCTTCCTCAAATCAACTAATGGCAACATAAAAAGGAACTTTTGTCTGACCAATGAGATGACCATATTCTGTGTTATGCTGTTGGTTCAGGTCGGTGGGGAAAGACATCACTGACGTATAACATCAATAACTACACACCCGATTTGCCAGTCAGTACGGTTTGGTCAGAGATAGCCCGCGCTTTTGATGTAAGTTGTATCTTTTTGTCTGATCATCAACAAACTTAGATGTGTTCGTTAAATGACACAAGGATGGAACAGCATTCAGCAAACAAACTCGCTCGGTAACAGCACCATAAATGACATATTGCCTTTATTTTCATTTCAACTGCAGGTATCAACTTATTCCAAGTTGCTGTTCACGAGTTCGGTCATTCTTTTGGGCTGTCTCACTCGAATATCACGAATACTATCATGGCGACATTCTACCGAGGATATCAGTCCGATTTCCAACTACACCCCGATGATATCATGGGTATACAGGCGTTGTACGGTGGTCCACCAGCAACCACGATAACCACGCCTGCTACCCCCTCAACCACCCCAACAACGACAACGACGCCTGCTACCCCCTCAACCACGACAACCACGCCTGCTAAACCCTCAACCACGACAATAACATCTGCTACCCCCTCAACCACGAAAACTACAGGTGCTTCGTCAACAGCAACAACAACAACAACACCTTCCATGGTAGGCATTTGTGATGACCCGAGATTCCAGGCCGCTGCTGTTTACCGACGCAGTAGCTGGAACACAGCAGCTTATGCCTTCAGAGATGACCAGGTCATCCGCCTCACAGGAGCATGAGCACCGAGTGTAGAACCAATTCTAGGTTCTGTGTTTAATGAGGACGGAAATGGCCCTAACGGAGACATCGATGCTGCAATGTACTGGCACCCATCAAATATCAAAAGAAAAAGTGATGGTCTTATCGGTGAAATCACTGCCAGTACTTATCTTTCTCTGACACCGTGTCTTTATCTCAATTAAGTACACGAGTTCGCCAAGATCGCACACTTAACAGTCTATATAATAGATAATTTGATGCAGGGCGATTCATTTTGGCGTTACAACGGGAAAGGATTGATGCCCGGATATCCGGTCAAGATATCTTCCGGCTTTCCCGGAATCCCCGACGAATTGGATGGTGCTCACTCCATCCAGAAAACGGCAGCCCTTATTTCTTCAAATGTAAGCCTTGGTCATTCACATACAAAAATTCGGATCAATCATAGAACACGCAAAAAGAATTAGATGAACTTAACTGGTCGGTTCACTCTCTATGGATGTGTGGTTTTCAACAGGAGACAGTGTTTGGCGTTATGATGTTGATCGTAGAAGGGTGGCAAGGGGATCTCCGGAAAATATATCCATTATATTCCCTCGTATACCCACAGACTAAAAAGGGGCATTTCGTCTTGGAAGTGAATATGCTTATTTCTTCAAAGGCAAAAGTGTCTATCGCCTTCACACACCTAGCGAACGAGTGGGTATCCATGAAAATATTCACAATACTTAACTGAATAATGCTTTTCAATTTAGGTATTCATAAGTGCATTTAAGTTCCCATCTTCGTCCTTCCTGGTGATATAATGACCGCTTTTGTTGCAGGTTCATGTATGGTCATTCAGTGCATTGTTCAGATGCAAATGAGACCAAAAATATCATTATATGACCTGCATTGTACCGCTATCATATCAGGATTATCTCAGATCGGGAAGAGTGCATTAGGCTCACCTGTCTACTCATATTTTCACTGCTGATTGTTCGATATTGTTGTTGTTAAACCCTACACATGATTATTTATTTCGTTGGTTTTCAATCCAATTATCGTTGTTTTCTTTTATTTACCTAGCGACTTGAGGACATCTAGTTCAATCGATTATTTATTTATTTGATTTATTTACAATCCATTGATCGCTGTTTGTCTTTCAAGTACCTAACTACTTGAATGTACATTTATAATATTGATGTCCCGTTTTTAAGTTATCAATACAGACATGCTGGCGTGTCTTTTGTAAATAGTTGATATTGAAAATAAATAAAGTGATAGCCCTACAAGTTCAGATTTGTTGAGAAACTAGGCAAATTACCTCGCTCCTAATAGTTGACGATCTGATGAACCCATGTCTATAGCTGACATGAGAGATCGAAGTTGTAGAGCGTACGCTATCAGAGGCGAAGCTTCATTGCCTGGTGGTAAACATGATAGCCTGGTGGTAAACATGTAACCTGGTGGTAACCATGTAATCTGGTGGTAACCATGTAACCTGGTGGTAACCATGAAACCTGCTCAGGGTGCCTCTTCCTCACAAGTCGTAGAAGCTGTGGATTTCTCTTTTACATCCAATAATCGTTAACATGCCACTATAGAAAAGCTGCACACAAAGATCTGTTCCTTTTAAGGATAAACCCCAAAACGTGAGTCCAAATATAGCACTAAACAAACAATTAAATGATGATACACATTCAATATGGTTCAATGAGGCACCAATATCATCAGCGGCCATGATGATAACTCCTCGTGTGTCAACATTAAACTTCACTTGTACGGCCACCCTAACGCCTGTCATAATGTATCTGATAACTGCCTACGACCAATACTCCTCTGATTGTAAAGAGAGGCAGACCATATCCCAGGGGCGTAGCTGGGCCTATTACTAAGTATAGGATCTGATCTGATTTTTTTAAACTATAGATCCAATATGGTGCGATTCATTTTTGGAAACGATGTGTAGGCCCGGGCCTACCGTGCCTTTTGGAGCTACGCTGATGTATCCCCTCTGATGAGGGAAAACTATCAGATTGGTTTCGATATTTTGAATCGGTGCATTGAAAGATAGATATGGATTAGTTCCTCGCACATTCCGGGCAAATGTTGAAGCAACCTACTCTTGAATAGCTTTCTTCGGTAGTAGTGGCGTTTTAATTTGACTCTCAGACGAAGCAGGTGGTTAATTCTGGTTGCTTTATGCAATTTGATTATAAATGTTTAAAACTCCATCGGAGTTGAACCGATCTCGTCCGACTCTCGGCCACAAATGAGGCACCAAATGAAAACAGCATTAGCCCCATAGCGACCCAAACACAACCCTAGGCAAAGAAACTTTGCCTCTGACAGCGCCGCGCTATTTACTACTTTCGATCTCTAACATCCGCGCTCTAGAAGGTGGCATCAGATCATCAAAACACCAGGAGAGAGTGCCTTGCCTAACACAACCCCTGCTTAAAACTGCTTGCCTATGACACCAAATTTCCATGATAATTTTTATGAAACCGAATGAAAGACAAAGTTGCATTTACTCTGTTTTTGTGATTCAATTTCCGAACATGTCACCCAAACCTAACTTAAATTGAAATATAAAGTCGATTTTTCGGCACCCGCCGTCATATTCAACATTTTCGGCCCAGCACCCCGTGACGTCACTTGGAGAACTCGTCACTGACAGAGAGCGATGTTTTTGAGTTTGACGATTTGACGATGAAGTTTTGGGTTGAAGAGCCTCAAATGTTTGAGCAATCAAATCCAGATGATGTAGCTGGTATTGTGCCGTACAGATTCGAACCATATCTGTCCGAAAACAGCGCCAGCGAATCTGACAGTGACAGGACTGATTCACATGTTCCTAGAAGCAATAATCCGAACATGAACTGTCTTCAAAACATTGATTGGTGAGTCCCATTGGAAAAGTAATCAATGCACGAAACAATCTTTTCTTTTGATTTAATATTATAAATGAAGAATACCTTTTTCATTTGATACCGTTTTCGTTTTTCTTGATGTTATTCATGGCGAAAAATCTTAGTCTTAGACAGAGTCTGGCATGAATTTGATAGGTTTTTGAAACCCTGGTTTCAGGTGCCAATGTGGAGGCTGCTTAACCATGCCAACTGTCGGGGAAAGTGTCTGCTGTGTGGATCAGGAGAAAGTGATGGTTAAAATAGAAAATTTACCAGAAATGAAATGTGTGACACAGCATCCAAATTTTGATGCTGTATGTCTCAATGAAGATGTGTTGGAGACAGCGCACTACGCCTACAAGCAGCACCATGGTCTATACAAGGGAAACAAGTAAGTATTGACAGACAACAAACCCCAAATTATAAATTTATGTTAAAAAAGATCCCCAAACTACTGGGTCGTTTTTACTCAAATGAATGACGTTTTCAATTCAGACTGAATTATCAATACAGTTTATACCAGGATAACACTAATTTTGTGTCTAAATCATACAATCTATGTATGGGTTAAAATATCATATTGATTCAGCACTGTAAAGATGTTTAAGGGTTTGTGTATGGCTGTGTGTTACAGCTGGAAGCGTTACATTGGATATAGGATGGTGTTACCATTATCTTGGAAAGAAAAATCGTATCCCTATACTATCCTGTGTGACATCAATCATCTGAAACACATTTCCAGAGGAGACAAACAATTATGTGGGATATTCAGATGAAACTAGCACTCAGAGAAGCCTGAGCAGAACTGATTGACTGCTTGGTGCTTTTCTGGGGGTCTCGAAGGTGGAGTTGAGATTGGGTGGGAACTCCAGTGCTTCCATCTCCTCATCATTTATGTCACTGGCCTTGCTGACTGTCATTGCCAAAAGAATTTGAGAAACAATCCCTACCATAAGTTGGATCATTCAGCACTTTCCTCACTGTATGACCTCCTCCCTTGTGTTTGGGGTAGTGGAGGCTGTACATGTCCTCACCCTGCGCTGTTATTCTTTGTTGTCATCCAGCATTTTCATTGAAATGCATAGTTACAATGATTGATCTGAAATCATTTTTGGGATAGTTGAAAGATTTACCGGCAAAGCAGACCAGGGTAACTGAAAGCATAGGTTTTTGGAGCAAACTGGATCAGAAGGCTGTGGAAAGCCTCTATGTAGGAGGTCTGGGCATTGCCTGATAGTCTCTTGATGTCCTTACACAATCTTTTGTTGGTGATATTTTTCTCCAATTCCATGGTATCTAAGGACATATAGAACAATTTAACAGTAAGATTTTTTTTTGTTTCAAGGAAATTTAAGGAACTTGTGGTCATTTCAGTCTGAACTCTAAAATGATATGTTGCATCACCTGGCTTGATCCACCTTTTGCGTCTTTCACGACGTCAAAATCCCATGAACACAGGACTGGAACAGACCACCGAACACAGAATGAATATTTTGAATGTGGTCAAGGATTGAGAGCCACTTGTCCAACACCAGCTGTCCATTTCCAGCAGGGCTTGACACTACAATCCAGTACAAGTGGTTCACAATGCTTGGTATCCACGCTTGAATATCCGCCAGATCTTTACCTCTGGCCACTGCCTTCAATTTCTTTTTGATGCCTGAAATATGCAGAAGCTCGGGTGAAGCTATAGGATTGCACAGTTCATTGTCATTTTACAAAAATATAATTTGAAATATTTACCCTTAGCAGCCAAATGTCAAATTCATGAGTGATGCCTGCGTGCTCTTCTTGGATAAACTTGGCAATTTTCGGGTGGCGGTCCGTTATGACAGTCTCAACATCTAAGTTGTTTTAATTAAGTTTCTGTAACCCTAGGGCGAGCCCGGCCTTTTCCATGTGGTAGCTCCCACCACATTGATTACTCTACAGCAAAAATGTGATAACAGCAGTACCTTGGTAAGGTTGATTGCTTTAGTTGAGCCACCTACACATTTTATACCATTATAGAATCAACATAGGAAAGAGGTTCCTGTACAAGTTCTACATCTATTACAGCCATTGCTTCCATCTCCATCAAAGTGTATGTCCCATACTTGGCACTGTGCCCTTGACTGTCTGCGCTCCCGTCACCCCTTCGAACAAGTCCCCGGTTTTCTGCCTGAAGGGCTGCAAACAACCATTATTGACACTCCTGCCACACTTGCCGGAATGATTGGATTATAATATGTTTTTGGTGTCGGAAGAAGGTTCGCAGATAATAGCAAGCGATACCCATGTGCTTGAGAACCCTCATGGTCTTGGAAATGAGAGCACCGCTGTAGAGGATTCCCGCTGAGAGCAGCAAGTTTACTGCTGGAATTTTACCGACATAGGGCTGGCTATTCCAGACCACAGATTTAGTACAGCTGGTGCATCTCAAGGTGACAGCTACTAATGTGCCAACCTCCCGCTTGGATGCAGCTAACCCAGTGGCACCGCAAAATCTGCACACACAAAGAGCAAATAGAGTCTGCAGTGAAGACCAAAAAACTATAGACTTTCTTTCCTCAATAATGTTTCATCATTTTCAATCAAAGGCCTCTTGTCATTGATGTCTATATCATCTTCTATGTCTGAGGGGATGTAGTCAGGATCTGTGTCCTGGTCCATTCTCTCCCCTTGTACATAGCACTCATTCTCCATCTCATCCCACCATGGGAAGGATGTTTCATGGGTCTGAGATGATGCCTACTGTCCTGCAAGCCAGGACCACAGTCATTTTCTTTTTCCTGGAGAGGTGAGTCCAACAACAATGTCTCCACAGCCTGATAATTAGAACAAAGTCCTTGTTTATAGAACAAAATTATGCAAAAAGTAAACATCTAAGTGACTTTGGCAATATGTCAGCTAACCTTTTGTTGCTCCCTTTTCTCCACTGCCTTAGACCTTCTGACTGGTGACGAGACCTCTCATGAATATGGTAGGAATAGCAGCTGGAAGAATATTCCGGAAACATTTGTACCCAAATCCGAGAGCTTCTCTCACTGCAAGTGTCTGGTCAAAACATTTCGGTCCAAAATGCTTGCTACACAAACGCGAGTGGGTTGTCGGACCCGGCCAATCTGCCCTTGTCCGCCGCACTTGTGATATCCATTGCTTGCGCAATAATTGAACGCTTTCCGAACAAATGTTCAAACAATTCGCGGCCACGCAGCGTTTTGGCATGACTGATCCAGACTAAACAAGATATAAATTCACGGTTGACACGTGGGTTTTATGGTAGGCAAAGAAACTCAGGCTCTGGCAGCGCCAGCGCATCTATGGAAGCTGACCTGGGCTGCAGAAACTGGGATCCCCTATATACGTCATTTCCGGATGACCTCGGCTCACGCACGAAATGCAGCTTCGCTCCAAAGAACGTTTGATATCTCTTTTATTATTCATCGGAGGCAAAAAACTCCAACACCATTCGATCCGCATCTTGTTCAGTTTATACTAAAAATTCATATTGTCATAGGCACTTTAAATGAGTAGTTAAACCCCTATTGACGAGCCTTAATAAGCTCTGCCGAACCATGACAAACGCCCATAATAATATACATACATCTCAGACAACTTCTAGCTCCAGCGAGCGAAATCTATGCCCTGGTCCGAGCACCCTGTCACCCGCAACTTGGTTGTTAGCAGGAGACAGTATGTGAAGGGGTGACAGGTTTTCCATCTGTCGCAAACTAAAAATGGTGCGTATAGTCACTTATGCATCAGTGTAATTATAAAAGAACTGATCATCAAGAGGGAGTACAACACTTGCGAACAACTAAACTTGATCAAAAACCCACATACATTTATCAAGTTTAATATACAAATCACACTCCATTAAAATTCCGTCTTCCCAACATGGACGGTCTCGTCGACGTGAGGCTTTGCCAAGCATGTAGACTTGTCCCTTTTTGTTTTCGATGAGGAAAGCTGCTGATATTGGGGTCATTACATTATAGCCTGTGGGTTGAATATCTAACCAATAACAAATATGGACACATCACTTAATTCCCAATCACCTAGGTCATTGACCAAATGAAATACTAATCTGTATATCTGTATTTGCAACATATATGGGCAGCAAAGTCATTCATACACCGCTCGCTGTCGGCTGTCAGTTACAAACGCAACAAACGACTTATAAATGGCCATTGCAAACGGATCGACGTGACCTTCTTACCTTGGCCAGCTTTGGTTTGGCCAATCTCGCCTCACAGCACCCAGTTGTTGATTACGGTACTTCACGTGAATGTCCGCTTGTACTAAGACGTCTGCAGTTTTTCCAATGCTATTCACACAGCTATAAATTATATATATAGTCTTACCTGTAAGTTCGAGACGATCATTGCGACCACGCGGCACCAACAACCCGGGGGGGGGCACTTGGCTTTATTCTGGATAGGGGTGTGCCGCGGGACCTCGAAAACCCGTACCCGTCGTACAAGGTCAAAATGGCCAAAAACATACCCCGTCGTACAAGGTATTATGCAAATGTATAACCCGTCGTACAGATTGAAGCTGAAAAACATACCCCGTCGTACAAGAATGAGGTCACAAAACCCGTCGTACAAGTCGAGAGGCCGAAAAAGCATACCCCGTCGCGCGGCACATATATACTACCTCTATACACTTAAGTGCCCCCCCGGGCCAACAACACGTTGCACGATCATACAAATGGCGATTTTGGTAACGTAACAACCCCAGGCAGTCTGAAGTTTTCATGGTAAACAAAAAAGCATATATATCATTCTTTGCCGTTTATTTGAAATTGGTTATATGCAAGCTAAGATGGGTTCGAAAAGAAAAACGAAACCTATATCAAAACAAAAATATACGCTAAAGTTAGTCTGTGGGGGACACTGTAAAAAAGCCGGTTCTTCTAATATGTAAGCCATCGGGAAATTTAATACTTTACAACACTCAATCTTTGTGTTATGTGAATGAAATCCTTCAATTCAAATGACAAATTAATTTAAGGAATAGTTGACGATTTGAGAATCCATTTGCTACGATCCTGTTACAACTGATGCTCTAAATATCAGAGCAACTCGGCTCAGGTTGCCTTTATATTCTACATCGTAGAAACCTGTATTAAAGGTCAAATACAACGGTTTTCATCATTTCTTTTTTATGTGTTTCAAAATGGAGATTAATAACTCATTAACCAACGGGGCCCCGTAATTCATTGCATCAGCATGCATAAGCGCTAAAAATCCACTCATAAAATACGAAGCCATCCGGTAAAAAACGATCGTTTGTATAAGTTACCTAATAATTTACACATTCTGTAAGTTGAAGATGGTATGTTGACAGACATAACTACTACAACAAATAGTACTTGGCTAGTAAATGTAGCTTTGTCATTGTACCCTCAGCACATTGAATATTGTGGACAGATGTTTGCATGCAGTTTATGAAGTATTTTCATTTTACATTCATTCATTGTACCGCAAATATAAAATTACAATGACAGTCATATCTTTAATTATTTCTCAAACTTAGGTGTAGCTGCCAACACTGCATCCCAATAGTCACAGCCAGAGAGAGTGTGTGCTGCCGAAGTTTGTAGAGAGTGATGGCTATCATTGAGGAATGACAATGTATAACCAAGCATCCCGGGTTCCTTGCAAACTGCCTGAACAAATATGTGCTGGAAGCGTCCAAATTTGAATTTATTCAAATGGATGGACCGGTAGGAGATGAGGTCTCTATCAATGAGTAAGTTTGCCATTATTGCTACCAAAAAGAACAGTTTGAGGTTGAACAATCATATTTACTGCTGAGGGAATACCAATCCCGCTGTGTAAAATATTCAGTGTTCATATTGATAAACTACATAGCCATGAATAAATAACAACACCAGTAACATGAAATCCAGAAGCAGAGCTTACGATACAATTACAAAGTGAGGGAATGGTTGACAAATGACAATTGTTTTTTGCAGACAGCATGTGTGGTATCATATTAGAGAATCCTTCCCTAACCCGGGCCTCAAATATACAGGTTATCTACAATGAAGCTCAAGAAGATTTCTTGGTCAGGTTGCATCGACACCTGTGAGCACCTACGAGAAGATCCTTTTCAGGTTTCTCGTACCGGGAGGCAATGGGTGGAATAGGGTAACAATGATTATGCATATGGTTTCGGTAATAGATGTCAAAATAACATCTGTGTTTCGTTTTAGATTAATGCATATACACACCAAAAGAAATTGGTACTTTGACAGGCTTGACAACTGTGTCTCCCTGTCTGGTCTTGGGGTAGGATAATCCCCATTGGGACTGACCTCCTTGAGTGAAGGCTTGAGCTCTGCTCGAGTTTTCATTGATGTAACTGCAATCTGGATATTTATATAGCAGGTTGATAACTTATATTGTTAAGTAGGAATTAAAACTTGAACACATAATTCTACAAAGAACATTACAGCTGTCACTACACAAATGTACAAAAAGGTCAAGACCAGCGTAAGGGTTCCGCCAACGGATCTCACCTGTTGTCGTTGCCTTTTCTCCGAGGCTTTCCGTCGATTTGTTTGACTGTCATCGACTCCAACGTGGCAAAAGAGAGTCGGTATAACTTCATTTCGCAGCCCACGTTTAACATTGGATACTGAGGAAGCAGACGGTCATACTTTAATGAAATATTGTTCGGCTGAAATCGACCATATTGCCTCTATCATTTGGTGGCTCGTAATCGATTGTAATAACATGTTGTTTCATTTCATTTCGAATGGCAGACCGATGGTCAAGATAGTTCACACTGACAAGGACCACCAAATATGAGATCAGATTGGATCTTAGAATGAAGAATGTGACCAATCGGCCCATGCACAGCTCTTAGAACTTTAGATACATGTGATAACACAGGAACGACCGAAACTTCCCTTCCCGACAATCATCTATTTTGTAAAACGTGATAGATTAGGATCAGAAGTGAACAGATATGTTCGCCTTTGTGGCTGGTGACCTCATCGATCACGCGTTATTGCATTCATCTCGTGTAAAGGATATAAATGGCCCGCTACTTGAGACTGACATTACATTCAAGCGCAGAACAAGGTAAGTGTACCATTCGCTATCGACCAAACATGATCCTCACAATTTTATTTGTCGTTCGATTGGCCACTCTCTATCATGGAATCATTTTGTTCTTTTAAAGAAAATTGAATAATGGCTCCATCCCTCAAGATACTTCTGCCAATGTTTGTTGCCATGTGGCTTATGTACGAGGCTACTGGATGTCCCTGTCCACCTGGAATGACCTCTGTAACATGTGAAGAATTCTGTTGGGAATACGACCATTGGTTATCCATATAATATGGTAAGTAGTCCCGATCTGTCGCATAATATCGAACTTCATATCGTCGATTCTTGTTCCCCTGGTATTAATAATCTTCTTGGCAAAATGATAAAAATACTGACTGTGGTCCTACAGACGTTCTTTCCATCAGCACGTTTTGAAGACAGCACTCTCTGACATGGACCGGACACCAGCCTTTCCCTCGCTCAACGATTTATTGTTTTAGTTTTCGGTGCCATCATAATGGAATAAAATTGCATTACTTAACGCATATTCATGAATTACTTCATTAGGTATATGTCAAAACAATCAATGATGTGTTGTCAGATAATCTGACGATACTAACGGCCACTGTAGTCAAGCTGAGGTTCCGTGAAAAAACAGTGCCATCCAGGTTGGGTTTTTTTTTAACCTACGGACGAAAGTCGTCAAAACGAACTTATTCTCACAACAAAGTGGCATTTCTGAGGCATCATTGATATACATCTACAATATACTTGACAGATTGTGCCACATAATCCAGTATTTTACTTTGAATGGATGGGGAATGATGTTCAAGCTAGCGTAACAACGCAATAACCTCATATCTCATATTCAAAGAAAGTTACAAATAATAATGAACGAGTAGAAAAAATTGATATCTCGAAATATATATCTATGTTATACCTTCAATATGCTGATTCAGAGTTTAAATGTTGAACAATGGCACATCGGGTATAAAACATAATGACGACTATCTAGAGCATCAACTATCTTAATATTAATTATATTACAAATATGCATAGGTTCCTCTTCAGCTGATGCATTTAGCCTTTTGCTGAGGATTATCTCGATATTTATCCGTGATCAGTCAATTTTAACCATAGGAACACTGGATGTGTTCACTCTGATAGTGAGGCTAAAGTAATGACACCTCAGACTTTACAGAGGCTGTAAAGATAGCCGGGGTCATCGATTGGACACGATTTAAAAGATATTATTAAGTGGTTGGGAATCGGACGTTAAAATCAACAAAAGAATTTGGAAGAGTGTTGATTAAATGCATCTTAAATTAACACTGTTGTAGTTGCGCCAAATAAAGGCCATGAAAGATTGAACATCTTAACCCAAATTTGGCGAATGAACGAAACCATTTTCTAGCAACATTTACATTATGGATTCATTCACCAAAGAATCGACGACTTCAGATCGCTGAGCAAAGGAAAGACCAACATTGGGCACCACATAAGTGATTATCACCGTGGGCAGCAGTATTTCGCATTTCAGGACTTTAATTCTACTTTGACATGAATCGAAAGAAATATAGTCACACCCCAGCTGAGAGCGATTACATTACCGCCATGAGATGAGGATCTGTCTTACTGTTAGTTATTTTCGAACTTAACAACACCATTAAAACAACAATCCTATAGTTATGCTAAGAAAGCTCACTGGCGCCTCCACCGGACAAAATATGTGAACACGCCACCTGCGAGTAGAGCGCATGCTTTGCCATGGCAACTCATATGGTATTTTCTGATAACTCTAGGGGCGCTGTCGCCTTGACCAATCTATTCCTATGACAATTGATCAATTGTTCAATGTCTTGACGACGGGTAGGTGTTTCACTCATTTGCGTTCTCACCGCATAGCTAGTTAATGCATGGATTGTGATTATGTTTCAACAACTAGTTTAATGTGAAACGTAAAAGCAAAGAGAGACATTTTTATCACATTTCGTGCTATAACCTTGTATTTATGTGTTCCTTCTTTGTATTTTATAGAGCATAATAATTGTATACCAACCAAATGCTGTATAACATGTTTCATACAGTTATGGACGAATATACCTAACGCAGTGAGTTATCATGGAGAGTACCTGATCGCGCATTTTAAAAAACCAGGTCTGGGCCCCTATTAGAGGATTGTGTTCAGTTAACGTCAGTCTACAGTCAAGCACAAGGAACCAGTTACACAAGCGTGAAGTTATTTAACTAAGTGTCGATCCTTTTCACATAAATCTGTTTGTAAGCCTGGCGAGCTTTCCGGAAAATGCCTCCAAGTCTTAAACGAGAATAACAAGTAGACAGGAGCTGAGCCGGTAGAAACACCACAGTGATGAAGCCCTCCTTCGGGATGTCTATGACACTAGAATCAGTCATAACGAGCACTAGAATCAGTCATAACGAGCACTAGAATCAGTCATAACGAGCACTAGAATCAGTCATAACGAGCACTAGAATCAGTCATAACGAGCACTAGAATCAGTCATAACGAGCACTTACCAGAAACCGTTTCCGATGCCATACATCCAATATGCGCCTACCCAACATCGGATGAGGCTAGAAACTACTTTGCGGCTGCACCGTTCTGGAAGCGGGAACCTCTTGTAGTAAATGTTGTGATGAATTTAGTGACCAGCTCGTACAGCCATGAAGTGGATTAACAGAGACTCATCTTGAAAAGAGTAAGCGCGGAATTCTCGCAACACCACCGCCTTGACGAAATGACTGTTCTAGAGGTTAACAGACCAGGTATACATCCTGATTTTGAGCTGAGAGGATTACATGCTTGGCGAGGCCGCCATCAATATTTGCATCAATATATTGTTGTCCATCACTTCAACCCCCAAAGAGACCACACAGTTTTGCAGAGGCGGCACAGCATTTGAAACTGCAAGAATGACATACAATTGATCAGTACTGTTAGGATAGGTAATAAGGTCCGAACACTGAGACCGCACTGCCGAGGAAAGATTTGGAATGGATGCGTACAAACGTTGCAGTGGCCTGTACGCACCAAAATGTGGCCACGATATCTACGTGCGTTAATGTGATCAGGATCTGTAAATACGTTACTGAGGTCCGAATGTGTAAGTAAGCTAATGTGGTCGGGATCTGTAGATATGTAAATGTGTTCTGGATGTGTATATACGTTAATGTGGTGTGAGGTGTAAATACATAAATGTGGTATGGATGTGTATATACATTTATGTGGTGTGGACGTGTAGATACGGTAATATGGTCTAAATGTGTCGATACGTTGATGTGTCATGGAAGCTCAGATGCATTTATTTGATCTGGATGTGTTGATAAGTTAATGTGGTCTGGATATGTAAATGCATATATCTGGATTGGTAGACACGTTAATGGGGTCTAGACGAATAGATACCTTAACGTGGTCGAGTTGTATAGATACTTTTATTTGGTCTGGATGTGTAGATACGTTAATGGGCTCTAGACAAATAGATATTTTAACGTGGTCGAGTTGTATAGATACTTTTAGTTGGTCTGGATGTGCAGATATGTTAATGGGGTCTAGAGGAATAGATACTTTAACGTGGTCGAGATGTATAGATACTTTTACTTGGTCTGGATGTGTAGATATGTTAATGGGGTCTAGACGAATAGATACTTTAACGTGGTCGAGTTGTATAGATACTTTTACTTGGTCTGCATGTGTAGATACGTTAATGGGGTCTAGACGAATAGGTACTTTAACGTGGTCGAGTTGTATAGATACTTTTATTTGGTCTGGATGTGTAGATACGTTAATGTGGTGTGGATGTGTAGATACGTTAATGTGGTGTGGATGTGTCCATACTTTAATGTGGTGAAGATATGTAGATACGTTAATGTGGCGTGGATGTGTAGATACGTTAATGTGGTGTGGATGTGTAGATACTTTAATGTGTTGTGGAAGTGTAGATACGTTAATGTGGTATGGATGTGTAGATACGTTAATGAAGTCTGAATGTGTAGATACGCTAATGAAGTCTGGATGTGTATATTCGTTAATGAAGTCTGGATGTGTAGATACGTTAATGTGGTGTGGATGTGTAGATAAGTTAATGTGATCAAAATGTGTAAGTACATTAATGTGGTCTGAATGTGTAGAAACGCCAATGTGGTATTGATATGTATATCCGTTAATGTGGTCGGGATGAGTTGATACCTTAACGTGGTCTGGATTTGCAGACACATTGATATGGTGTGAATACGTTAATGTAGTCTAAATATAAAGATAAAGTTAATGTGGTCTGGATGTGTACATTCGTTGATGTGGACTGGATATGCAGATACGCTAATTGGATATGGATGTGTAGATGCGATAACGTGGTCTTGATGTTAAGTAACCGTAATGTGGTATGGATGCATAGATGCTTTAGTGTAGTCCGCGTGTATATATACGTTTATCTCGCCCGGGTGTTTAGATTCATAGATTTGGCCCAGTTATGTTTACTGGCTGCGTAAACGCATTGATGTGCCTTGGATATATTTGCGCGTCTAATCGTTCTATTTGTTCTCAGTTGCATGTCGTCCTAACTCTGTCTTAGTTAAACGCCGGTGATTCGCGCGAGTTCATGCGAATCTTTATAGCTACAGCCTCCTGTTGTGGCCCGACGAAAGGACCCTGGACAAGAAACTCAAACAACATCGCGTGAGTCATTGAGCGGTCCAGTCTGGTCCTGAAATTTACATCCATGAGTAATTGAGCGGTCCAATGTTTTCCTGTAGTTTGTATCTATAGGTCACTGAGCAGTCCTATTTTGTCTTGTAATTGACATATATAATCTTTAATTCAACGTTGTCTTGTAATTCGGGACGTTGATAACAGGGTTAATCTGGCTCATCCCTAAAGCTGATCTAATGTGCTTTCATAAATCCGCCTTCCCTATTCCTCTCATTCCAGTGGCCTAAGCACAAGAAAACATAAACAGCTAATACTCAACCAGCATAGATGAGCATCGAAAGGCCTATTTCTGGGCCAGTTTGGGAATGGCGTGAGTAGACCCGCGATGAATGTCTGCTCTTCTCAAAGTCTTTAAAACTGACAAACCTAATCACGTGCCTTCTTGACTTTCGGATCATTTACAATCGTACCTTAAGGATCATCAACGGGCAGCTAGTTTGTCGACCTGCGTTTTTCGTAGAGGTATGCGATGTTATTATTCAATCACCAATAATGTTATATAATCTGACAGTGCAAAGAAAAAGTTCATTGCAATCTGAGTTGTGTTCTTTGCTGACTGTGATGACAAACTGAACTGTGTGATGATAGAGTGTATGTGTATTTGCATCTGACAGTGTATTTAGTAAGTTTATGGTAAACCGACTGTAACAGGAAGCAGATCGGTATCCATGGGCAGGTGCACTGGTAAATGGAAATATAATTGGAAAGGCTATTATCTGATTATCTGATGTGACTTTTGGATGAGAAGGTACATTGTGATGATAGAGAGCTATATTTTCTGACTGTTTGGCGAGAAAGGGCATGTGATACAAGAGAGCAATGTTTTCTCACAGTATGATAAGACAAGGCGCGTGATGATAGAGAGCTATGTTTTCTCACTGTTCGGTTACAGAAGGCACATGATGATAGAGAGCTATGTTTTCTCACTGTTCGATGAGAAATGGCGTGTGATGATTGAGTGGCATGTTTCCTCACTGTTTGTTGATAAAGGGCATGTAATGATAGATTTATATATTTTCTCACTGTTCGGTTAGAAAGGACATGTGATGGTAGAGACCTATATTTCTCACTGTTTTGGTAAGAAAGGGCATGTGATGCTAGAGACCTATATTTCTCACTGTTTGGTTACAAAGGACGCGATGCTAAATACCTATATTTTCTCACTGTTTGGTAAGAAAGTGCATGTGATGATAGAGACCTATATTTTCTCACTGTTTTGGTAAGAAAGGGCATGTGATGCTAGAGACCTATATTTCTCACTGTTTGGTTACAAAGGACGCGATGCTAAATACCTATATTTTCTCACTGTTTGGTAAGAAAGTGCATGTGATGATAGAGACCTATTTTTTCTCACTGTTTTGGTAAGAAAGGGCATGTGATGCTAGAGACCTATATTTTCTCACTGCTTTGGCAAGAAAGGGCATGTCATGATAGAGAACTATAGTTTCCCACTTTTTGGTTAGAAAGGGCATGCGATGCTAGATGGCCATATTGTGCTACTCTTTGGTGAGATAGGGCATTGAGAATAGATACCTATGTTTTCTCACTGTTTGGTAAGAAAGTGCATGTGATGATAGAGAGCTATGTTTCCTCGCTGTTTGGTGAGTCAGGGTATTGTGTGTCTTCTTGTGTGATCAGAACGCTTATTTTATCCAAGTTTTGAAATGTGCTTCTACTGTTTCTGTAGTAAAAAGCTTTATTGTTACATGAACCTGTGATAAAAATGCATTGTAAAGTGACATTGTAATGAAAAAGCGTTTTGTTGTTCGACAGTCTGACAGAGTGCATTATGTTTTACGGCAGAATGAGAAAGATCCTGGTTATTCTATTAATGAAACGTAAAATTCAATAGGTATGGGAAAAAATTGTATTGCTTGTCGATTTTGTAACCAGAAAGTATATTGTAATGGGACTCTGTTGTGAAAATGAAAATTTTATTAGTATAAAAGAAAATGCATGGCGATGCACGAGTGTTTTGAAATAAGATATACAATAACAAAGTGCATTATAATGTGAACTTGTACTGTATTCAGTTGTCGGAGTAAGTTTGTTTGCCACCTGATTAAGAATAAAGAAAAACCAATGTTAAAGGACAGAGTAATGGGAAAGCTCACTGCTCTCTTTAAAGCGCGTATACTGCAGTGGAATGAAAGAGAATGTAGCTATCTCATTGTGTTTTGAGAAAGTCCATTGCTTTTTGACTGCACTATGAGACAGTGTAATGTTATTTGACTGTTGAATGAACAGGGGCAATGTTATCTGAGGCCCGTGTTGCTGGTTTCAGCCGAATGAACCATAAGAAAAAGCATTATCATCTAAGTGTGCCATCATAACGTGCAGTGTTGTCTTAGTTGGGAGAGGAACACGCGTTGCTGGCTTAATGTATTGTACTGAGAATGCGTATTGCTATCCGACCGAGTTTGGAACAGGGTTATTGTTATGTGAATGTGATATGAGAAGGCGCATTTGTATAACAATATGTAATAAGAACGAGTTATATTATCAGACTGCGCTGAGAGGGAATATTTGACATCTGACAGTGAACGTGTGCCGGATTTAGCATCGTATCAAGAGAAGATGGGCTGTTATCTGGCGGTTTTATGGAACGTGTAATGAGAATTTGCTCTGCTGTGTGTCTTTTGAATGGGAGAGATATTTGATTGGATTGTTTAATGCCAAAGTGTATTATATCCTACTGCGTGTTGAGAATGTGTATTTGCTGTCCGACAGCGTGATGTGAGATTGTCTGATACTTTGATGAAAATGTGTAACGTTGTCCCATTCTGTGATGAGATTGTGTAATGCTGTCTTTTTATGCGATGAGAATGTTTTATGTTGTCTGATTGTGTGATGATATGGTGAAATGTTGTCTTAATGCGTATTAATGATATTCTATGTTGTCAGATTATGTGCTGAGATGGTGAAATGTTGTCTGAATATGAAGTGATGATATGTAATGTTGTCTGATTGTGTGATGAGATGGTGAAATGTTGTCTGAATGTGAAGTAATGATATATAATGTTGACTGGCTGCGTGATGAGGCCAATCTAGCGGAATTTGTGCCTTGACAGATGGCTGTTCTTAATGGCACTGTCGCTCGTTAGCCTATATAGTTATTTTCAAGTTTTTACTGTGAAGTCAGTCCACTCCAGTCAAAGATGATGCTGATGGGCCATGACTAATGCATGTACAGTCTAGAATTAATGGTAATTTTTATTGCAATCATATATCTGATTGTGCAGTGAGAATGCGTAATGTTGTCTTTCTATGTGATGAGAGTGTGTGTTGTTGTCTGGCTGTGTAATGAGAATGTGTATGGTTGTCTGGTTGTGTAATGAGAAAGTGTATGGTTGTCTGGTTGTGTAATGAGAAAGTGTATGGTTGTCTGGCTGTGTAATGAGAATGTGTATGGTTGTCTGGCTGTGTAATGAGAATGTCTATGTTTGTCTGGCTGTGTAATGAGAATGTGTATGGTTGTCTGGCTGTGAAATGAGAATGTGTATGGTTGTCTGGCTGTGTAATGTGGATGTGTATGGTTGTCTGGCTGTTAAACGAAGATGTGTGTGGTTGTATGACGGTTTAATGAGGATGTGTATGGTTGAATGACTGAAGTATGTTTGCATGTAGTGAGAATGTATAATGTTTTTGTTCACTTGACGATAAAATGACGTATAGGGCACACTCTAGCCTAGTCTCGTTCGTGGTATGTATCACCCGGCAGAATGGCAGCAACCTGGCCACCAGACACAACAATATGTAATCAATAGTGTAATTGCTGTGACCTTGGATGATTGGGGCCGTTTTCACCTGACTTTGGTAACAGTATGAGGTTTTCCTTCACAATTCCGCGGCGAACTTATTTTGTTGGTGGCCAGTCGGGCCACTTAGCAATGAAAGCTTGTGCCTCGAAGAATTATTTGGTGGTCCGTTAAATAATCAATGCAGGATTTCATGAAGTAGAGTGTTAACTCAAAATAGCTTTATCCCATCATCGTCAGTAGATTGTCTGTGGAATGGGCATGTGGTGGCCTTCAGGGTCTCCTGTTAGAGAAATCAGGAGGCCTGACACGAATTTGGGCACATAGTTTCCTCCCACTTTCAAACCTTACAATTAGTGATTTGTGTTCAGGTTTCCCAGAACTTCACCTGATCCCAATGTGTACGCACCATAATACAAAGAGACGGTTGTCCCAGGTGGGCGCGGCTGGTGTACGGAATGACTCGCTAACATTGCGTAATATCTATGAGGTACGGGCGTGTGTGGACGGGTGGGTGTTTGGAAGAATGTGCCCGGATGTCCTACAAGTGCAGCACTTCCGGCATACGGCACATTTACCATTCACCGTATATGACACAAGCCGAAAACTCGTATTTCAATATGTTACGCATAAAAACCAAGAGCCATCGATAGGGAAGGTTATAAATTGGCCTGTGATATCGTGGCAGAGCAAGAAAAGAGTTGCCTTGTGTTGGCCATAAAGTCAGGGTGTGGTGTCAGCTGTATGAGAGGCGTCACATTCACTGGCGGATGGGAGGCGGAGCATCCGATAAGGCAGTTCCATCGAGCTCTGCCCGTTCTTAAGAATACACAGCCGACGTGCAGCTCGGACTGGCCGATTAGGATCAGGTAAGTTTTCAGTTGTCTTATGGAGTGTTAATGATACATTTACAAGAAGCGAGAATGCAAAGTATCACATATGAGTATATAACATTAATCAGAATTGTCGAATAGGATAAACAAAGTTGCATTATACTGGATGAGATGTGTTACATTAGATAGTTTAAACAACCGCTTTTCAAAGACGCGATATTCGTGTTTATCCCCGCGAATTGGTTCATATTGACATGAATCTGCTCTAATAGAGTACTAGACAGGGCGATAAAGGGGTTTCTCTGCCCGCTTCCCCTCATATACACAATAATACAAGCAATCCCTGCAACTCAACGATTTGGTCTCAATTTGTGAGTTTTTGAGCGCTTAGTTGGTCTAGTATGGCCTTAATAAAGGCAGTACTACTTTTGGTGGGGATCCGGGGATAAATGCTTTGCGCGGGGAATCTCTATATATAAGACGGCCGATCCTCACTCGTGAGTATCTTGTAGGCCGGAGCTAGGAGCGCCTTAACAATCGCTGCGAAAGTCAATCGAGTGAGTCCAGGCGCTCTTCACTGACCACCAACCGATCCAGCTAGTCCATTTGTGGGCGTGCGCCAACCGTGAATCGCGGGGATATGACTGCAGTTGGTGGGTACCATGATCGCTGACATCCAAGGTGAGCAGATATATTAATTTACAGACGCGAATTTTATTGTTCTAAGTTTATTGCTCAGGGCACTGTATATTTTCTGACCTAAAGACAAACGCATATTTGCTAGGGCCTCCTATTAAACTTGCAACAAACGTTCTTGGTTATTGATGTGCAATCCTCCGCCGTATATACGAGGACGTAGACGCACTACACGCGTGTCTACGTCATTTAAAGACAGTGACCAAGGCGGATCATTGCAGTTATACATATACTCCCCGACCTCGGAGAATGAGTTAGTGTGACCATCAGGTTTGATTAGGGAGCACAGCAGTAGCTCCCGTACTTGGTCAGATAGAGCTAGTGTGAACTGACCAATCCCATCCTGATGTGTGTCCGTGTCGGACTTCGATAACGCCTTCATCCCGATTCGTTCGCCGTCAATATATACCTCATCATTCAATCATTCTAATTATTAACTGTGAATGTAAGGAAGCAGTAGCGGACGTGAGATAACCAGTATTACGGATATCTTGGTCCGGGACGAGTTCCTCGGACTGCGTCACTCTATACCCGTGTGAGGGTCGCGCACCGAACAACGACCCCAGGCGATGGCGGACCGGGGAGTGGGCCACCAGTGGGGATGTCCCGGAGGCGCCCTCTTGTCTTCATGGGAGGCATGAGGACAAAACGACCCTACCCATCGCACAGCCAGGCGGCGCCACCGACACGGGGCATCAGTGGCCGGCTCTTATTCGCACTTGGTCCGAATCCCTTAAGATAACTCGATTAATATTAACTTAGTTTATTTCTTATTGTTATTCTGAAACTGATGGTCACCACAGGGAGATTTCAAGGGATTGGTCTTTGCTTGCCCCGCGGTTGGCTGGGGCAGTAATGGTGAATGCCTGCGAGCAGAGATTTGACCGACAACGGGTTAAGCGGCTAATTGCAATGCGACTAAGCGAACGCGATTCGTTACAACCCAGGAGTACCCCACCCGAGCGTAAACGTATAAACAAAGATGCAACGAATATCCGAGGCAAGGTGCTTTACGTGTGTGTACCTGCGTACAGACATCGGTGGTGGTGGGAGGGAAGCAAGAAGAGCTGAGAGCATGCGTACAAGCGGATTACGTAAGGGAGATTTTTCTGGTTCAAGTGTTATCTAAAGAGACAACACTGTTTGTGTGTGTTCACATCATCGATATCCTAACCTCACCCATCCCGTAACCTGGCATGCCACTCACCTCCCCGACTCGGCAAGTCGTCTTAAACGACTCGCGGACTTCCCCAAACTTGTTCCGTCCATAGTCACGCTGCTAAGAATCATTCAAACACTTCACCTTGTGCAACCAGTTCAATCTGCGATTTTACTTGTTGAAGCACTTACTGCGAATTTCTTTAATTTTTACTTGTCTTCAAATTTCGCAATTTGGGACAGCGTAAGTGGCTGATCTGCCGTAATTGACGGGTTACGCATACGCGAAATGTGGCGCATCGAATCCAGCATCGTGCCAAGTTGACATGCAATGTACACTTACTAGGTAATAACCCAGTCTACATAAATGACAAATTTATGTAGATTATTTGAGTATGAGTGACGTCAGTATTTCTACTTGCCTATACATCTTTTTGTTGTTGCAACAAGCAAGCTTTACCACAATCGGTACTTCCACTCGTCGCCCATTCACGGTCTGCCTTTCCACTCGTCGCCCATTCACGGTCTGCCTTTCCACTAGTCGCCCATTCACGGTCTGCCTTTCCGCTAGTCGCCCATTCACAGTCTGCCTTTCCACTCGTCGCCCATTCACGGTCTGCCTTTCCACTCGTCGCCCATTCACGGTCTGCCTTTCCGCTAGTTTCACACTCCCGGTCTGCCTTTCCACTCGTCGCCCATTCCGGTCTGCCTTTCCACTCGTCACCCATTTCCGGTCTGCCTTTCCACTCGTCGCCCATTCACAGTCTGCCTTTCCACTAGTCGCCCATTCACGGTCTGCCTTTCCACTCGTCGCCCATTCACGGTCTGCCTTTCCACTAGTCGCCCATTCACGGTCTGCCTTTCCACTCGTTGCCCATTCCCGGTCTGCCTTTCCACTAGTCGCCCATTCACGGTCTGCCTTTCCACTCGTTGCCCATTCCCGGTTTGCCTTTCTACTCATCGCCCATTCCGGGCTGATGGCCCACTAATTCACAGTCTTTCTGACAGCTTGTTCATTCACACTCTGTCGTTGAAATGCAAGAATGGGCGGCCAGTGGATAATCGATGTGTGAGTGTGGGTGACAAATGGACAATTAATATACAGTTATGGAAGTCAGGTGGGTAATAGATCCGTAGGAGTGGGTGGCAGATGGGTAATTGTCTCATGAGTTGGTGACAAGTGGGTATGTGATGCGCAGGAGTTGGTGGCAAGTGGGTAATTGATGCGCAGGAGTTGGTGGCAAGTGGGTAATTGATGCGCACGAGTGGGAAGCTGGTGGGTCTTTGGCATTACATGCGGGAAGAAGCGTTCACTGCTGTAGAAAATGTTAGTCGTCGATGTTGTGAGGTGGCGAGCAGGTCAAGGACGTTAATAAAGGTCTAAATGTAGATCAAGTGGAGTACAGGCACGAAACCATACGCCGGTCGAGTCGGCCTCTTTCCCCAAGCAATCTTTGGTAATTGGACGCTAAGTACAGTTTCGACAGGTGCGTTGTGCAGCACCAGTGTAGGACACAGAGTACGGCATTTACACTCGCACCACTGAAAAAGGAAAGATGCGCCGGCAAGATTGGTGCTTGCTCGTTACGCAGACCAATTGAAAATGAATTAGGAACTGTATGTGTGTGAATAAAGAATAAAAGAAACGTTGGTGTTTTATGTTATTAAGTTGCGTGGTTTAAGATACGGAAAAACTTGGTCACGTTTTGAATTATCGGACCAATCATTGTATTGAAATTCCTTCTGCAAAACGTACTCAGGGGCATAACGAAAATGGATCACGTGACAGCTTACAAGAAAAAAGGGTTCAGTAACATCAGCGTTATATGTATACATATCGATGAACGTGCGCATATATAAATGAATAAATATAAATGGATAAATATATATATATATATATATATATATATATATATATATATATATATATATATATGTGTGTGTGTGTGTGTGTGTGTGTGTGTGTGTGTGTGTGTGAGAGAGAGAGAGAGAGAGAGAGAGAGAGAGAGAGAGAGAGAGAGAGAGAGAGAGAGAGAGAGAGAGAGAGAGAGAGAGAGAGAGAGAGAGAGAGAGAAAGAGAAAGAGAAAGAGAGTGTGAGATTAAAATGGAGGTTGGGTGATAGAGAGAGAAAGTGTGAGAGAGATTGAGATTTAAATAATTGTAACTGCTTCGGTGAGTAAATATGTACTTTTCTAGCGTTCGACGCAACACTTCGTGATAGGTGTCTAGTCAATATTGGTCTGTTAGTCGTAGAGATCAATTTCAAATTTAGTGCTTTTGCCACCTGCAGCCAGCAGAATGGGCAACATACCAGGCGTTGTTTAAAAGCTAGCTTTGTTTAGGGTCGACAAGTGGTTAAGGTTCTCCACAGCCAAACAGCACCATGAATAAAAATCCTGCTGTAAATGAGATCGTTAGGCTAACGTCATTCAACCGGCCTTTACCAACTGCAACAAACCTTCATTAATTTAGATCCATTTCCTCCACCACGTGATGCATCATAAACGGTGCTTGTATATTACATGTTTCGTCGATGACGTCACGTTGTTATGCTTACTATGTTGGGCTGCGAAAGTTAGTTATCTAACATAAAAATCGACCTGTGTCGGACGTCTACAGCCTTGGTCTATTAGTGACTAACTTTCGACATTAACTTGAATGTTGGAGGAGAAATTGTGTGTAGGGTTACGTTACACTGGCGGTTGGGCGCCACCTACGAGTCGCGTCACCTCTGCTCCAACTTAATGCCTCGAGCAAGCGGCTCAGCATCGCCGTAGGTCCGAGTGTAACAAGTCAAACAGCCACAGTTATCGGAAGTCGGCTTTGAGCTGATTGCTTACTTGGAATTATCTGGAGGTTCACACGGTCTACTAATTGTCATCGATAAAGGGGGAAACAGTTGCTTGTGTAAGATACTGCAATGCTAAATAACTGATTCACGTTTCAGATCTGATTGACTAATCCGTGATTGCATGAAGTTAGAAAATGATGGCGGTATTCAGCCTGTAAATCGGCTTCCTAACTTCAAGTTAACTCAACCCTATTGTCTGGATATACGAAAATGACCACTGCAATGGCATCTTCTGACCGTGAACACTCGGAGCCGTGTACTCAGCAGCTTCAGCAACAGGCGTCTACGGTACTACCGGACCATACGGTCACCAATGAGGGACATTATACCTCGCTGATCACCTGCCCTCAACAGAACTCAGTAGACAGACCAAGAATGTCATCAGTAACGAAGACGACGGCATTACTCCACTGTCATCATAACCACACGTACACGAGATCACCGCCGGCCGGAGATCGCCGCGCAAGCTTCCCCTCCTCTCCCGGATTCACACGCACAAGGAAATGCTCCCGACAAATGTCTCCAGGATGCTCGTCGTCACAGTCGCTGCCAAACGAACAGACGCTACAAAAGTACATGTTGACAATCGTGGTGGTGGTCGTTGTCAGTGCTTTGGTCGTCGTCACTGTGGTGGCAGTGACGGTGTTCTTTTCGGGTGAGTATATCCTTATCTACACTGCGTTCTTCTCGGGTGTGTCCATTCTGATCTACACCGCGTTCTTCTTGGGTGAGTTTATTCTTATCTGCACTGCGTTCATCTTGGTCGAATCCATCCTGATCTACACCGCGTTTTTTTTAGGTGAGTTCATTCTCATCTACACCGCATTCTTGTTGGCCGAATCCATTCCCATCTACACCGCGTTCTTCTTGGCCGAAACCATTCTTATCTACACCGCGTTCTTCTTGGCCGAATCCATTCTATCTACACCTCGTTCTTCTTGGCCGAATCCATTCTATCTATACCGCGTTCTTCTTGGCCGAATCCATTCTATATACACCGCGTTCTTCTTGGCCGAATCCATTCTTATCTACACCGCGTTCTTCTTGGCCGAATCCATTCTATCTACACCGCGTTCTTCTTAGTCGAATCCATTCTTATCTACACCCGATCTCCATGGCAGACATGTTGGACGCTACGCTAACATAGCAAGCGAATCCTAGCCTGCGCAACAGCCGATGCGTAAGGAGTTCGATCTACATCGCGTCCTTCTCGTGTGAATCCATTCTTATCTACATCGCGTCCTTCTCGTGTGAATCCATTCTTATCTACACCTCGTTCTTCTTTGGTGAATCCAGCCTCACTGTAACTATGTTTTTCTTGGGGATGGGATGGGTGGGGAATCCTTTCTTAATCACACTCATGCCCGTCATAATCAAAGAATCCCGCGGGACGTTGTGTTGTCTGGTAATGTCACCAGCGTATTGATAGACGCTCCCAGCTTACGATGGAAAGCCACTATAAAGAAATGAGGTTATTGGAATGGTAGCGAGAACGTAAAGTGAGCGGTCAAAGGCGGCAATTATTCAGTTAGATAACAGTTCAGTGGCTGGCCATTAACGGATAAGATACACGACTAGGATGCATCATGTCGGTAGTTAAGGGCATATATTTCTGCAAATGTGACACCGCCCAATCGAATTGACTCCTGCAAGGATCCAGTTGATAAGAGCACCCTAAACTACTCCCTGTTAGTGAGTGTGGCCAGTGAGAATATACACCAATCAAAGATTAAGTCATTCCAAATATTTTACCTCTTTCATCGTAGCATGACTTACATGTTTCAGGTGACGATGCCGCGCCCGAAGGGAGAGACTTATCCCGACATGATATGCGATTTATAGGTAAACTTAGCTCATGACAACGGTCGTTCAGAAGCGTATAAAATCATTCATATTTGCTTATAGTGGACAATTGTTGCAGAACCGATGGAAGCAAGAGAAGTAGTAGGGCGAGTGAGTGTGACGGGTGGCCCCCTCGGCATCTACAATCACAGTCTGGCCAATGGCAATTCTTCCTTCTTCTCGTTTGTTGCCAGGAGTTTTGAATATCAAGTAAGGAGCACTGCCAATGTCTGTGTGATGTGATGGTGTGGGACACACCCTGTTTATATTGGTCTTGTTAGAGGCAATGTGTCGTCTTAACTCTCCAAAAGCCATTAATTGTTATCGCTGAAACAAGTAGTCATGTTGTGACGGTGCTTAGTCGTGGTAATGTCACACTGTCTCATATCACTGACACGCTCTCCGCCCTGTTTAATGCCCCTCGCTCTCTGGGTGTTTCCAGATTATGTCGGCATTTCAACATAGCTTATTCCGGGATATATTTCACCACTGCAAGGTCACTGCTTTCAGGTATGTGACCTTAACAATGAGGTCGAGTAGGTTTGCGTTTGGGACCGTGATTACATTTGTCAACAAGGGAATCATTGACAATTCCAATATGAGTTGCATCATGGGGTCTGTTAGCTATTGTAATGGTGTTGGGATTAGATGAATCAGTCTGGTTGGTGCTGGCTCTCAACTCAAAGTGTGAACAGACTTAACTGTCACATTCCTATGATGTTAAAATAGCTGTTTGTTGACATCGTTTTCTCACTCTGCCTTCAGCCCAGGAGCCGCTGTCAACGTGGAATTTCGAGTGCACTTCACGCCCCATTTGGTTATTAACACGCTGACACTTTCCGAGCTCAGCCAGGCCGTTATCAACGCCACCTTGCATGATATGTTCGGCGTCTTCCGGATCAACCGTACCACTGTTGTATTCGACATTCCCGGTTCGTACATCGTCAGACAATGATCGTATATTCACATGGCATGAGGTTTGCTTTGTGCTTGTCATGTACGAACCCGCACATCACTCCATGTAACTAGTGTAGATATTATGTTTCAGTTACAAATAGCTCTCCCGATGGGGGTGTCAAAGGTTAGTCAGCGCTAACCAAGTTAACATATGTCTATTATACTGCATCATTGTAAGTGAGCAACAGTAACTTTTCTTCCTGTACTGACATCTGTAGATGAAGCTCGGTTTTGCCGGCCAATCAGCGCAGACATTTGCCGTAATGTGTTGCCGTATGATAACACGGTATCGGTCGTCCAGGCTATAGAAGAAGACTCACAATTGCTTTTCCACTCCTATGTGCGGTCAAGATGTCACAAATTTGCCTCTCAATTCGCGTGTGCCTTATTCAATCCCCAATGTCGGTCCGACGCAATAACGCCGCCATGTCGAGGTTTTTGTGAAGGTAAGTTGTCCTCGTCAGCTGATCTTATTCTCGCCCCATACCCGTGTATACGAAGTCAGCTCTTTGTATTACGATTGATGAGGACTAATAGTAATTAGCCCAGATAAGACATTCTCAATTGCTGAAACTTCATTCTAATTCTGCGACATACTGAGTCGACATTTTTTTATACCATAGAACCTAATGAAAGGTTTTGAGTTGGAGTATGTTACTGAAAACATTTTACCCAAAGATTTTGCAAACAAGGTGTTTCGTCAAATTACAGTGTTAATCATTTCTACAGACGTGGTCAAATCGTGTTCATCTTTGCGGGAGCTAGTGGAGACATCTATCGGCAGCTGTAGTTTGTTGCCGAGCTACGACTCATCAGCCGACGTCTGTTTCCAACCTGCCGCCTTCGGTAAGGCTATGTTGTCCCTGACTAATATAGTCTATTATGTTGTTGCAAGTCAGCAAAAAAACGCTCCTATTTATTTTCATATGCGAGAAGTCGACAGCGGTAGCACTCGTAACTGCAAATATTCGATAGAGTTAATTGCTGGATCAGCAAATGATCGTTATTGTTGCCAATTGACCAGGTGAAAATATTGTGTTACACGCATTTATGAGTTCATATTAAATGCGTCTAAGTTGCGATGCTGGATCAGCTTAGATATAAACTGATAACGCCCTGATCTCCCCCCATCATACGCTGCTATTACTAGTATTTGTAGTACTAACGCCAAGCTGTGTGCGTAATGCGACAAAGCGACTGAGCCGCGAGTGTTGTCTTGTGTTGTAGGGGCGTCTCGGTGTGAGAAGACCGATTTTGATATGTGTACAAAGCTTGGACTGCCCGACGTGGTCCAGATCCACTATCCTAAAGAACGTTTCTACCATGTATTAGAGATGGCGTATACGTTTGGCTGCTATGAGCATATCAAGCTGTTCGGATGCGCCTTCCTCCGACCACCATGTAAGGCGAATACCGACGGTAACGACCTGGTCTACGAGACGAAACCAATGTGTCAGGAGCTCTGTGTCGGTACGTCATGACGGCTGCATTATAACGTACATCTGTACTAGCTCGGTCATCGCTTGTCTGTTGTTCGCCTACATCGGGAAATTAGTCGTGACATCAAGTATATTATGAAGGAACAAAGCAGGGTTCGTGTGGTTGTGTTACAGAGGCATTTGATCATTGTGGTTTCTTCTTTCAACTTATTGGCGCTGATTGGACCAAGGACATCGATTGCTTTGCCTTTCCGCTTTCCAATGAAACAACCGAATGTGTCGGGCCCGAGCACGCCGCAAAGATTGGTTAGTTCCTAATTCCGTCGCATGGTGTCACCTCTTTCTGACTGGTGAAAAGAGGTACGACTGAGAGTGAGCTGTTTGGTGCTGGGTGGTTAGAGGTTTTGATGCTGGGTGGGTGGAGGTTGTGGTGCTGGATGGATGGTGGTTGTGATGCTGGAAGTGTGGAGGTTGTGATGCTGGATATATGGTGGTTGTAATGCTGGGTGGACTGAGGTTTTGATCCTAGATATGTGGAGGATGTGATGCTGGGTGGGTGGAGGTTGTGATGCTGGATATGTCGAGGTTATGATGCTGGGTGGTCGGAGGGTGTGATTCTGGCTGGGTCGAGGTTATGATGCTAGGTGTGTGGAGGTTGTGATGCTGGGCAGGTTGAGGTTATGATGCTAGGTGTGTGGAGGTTGTGATGCTGGGTGGATTGAGGTTGTGATGCTAGGTGCGTGGCGATTGTGATGCTGGGTATGTGGTGGTTGTAATGCTGGATGTGCGAAGGTTTTTATGCTAGTTGTGTGGAGGTTGTGATGCTCGATATGTGGAGGTTGTTATTCTGGGTGGGTGGAGGTTGCGATGATTGGTGGATTGAGGTTGTGATGCTAGGTGGATGGTGGTTGTGATGTTGACTTGAGGTTGTGATGCTGGATATGTTGAGGTTGGATGCTGGGTGGATGGAGGCTGTGATGCTGGGTGTGTGGCGATTTTGATGCTGGGTGTGTGGCGGTTGTGATGTTGGGGGTATGGGGGTATGGGGGTTGTGATGCTTGGTGGGTGTTGGTTGTGATGTTGGGTGTATGGGGGTTGTGATGTTGGGTGTATGGGGGTTGTGATGCTTGGTGGGTGTTGGTTGTGATGCTTGGTGGGTGTTGGTTGTGATGCTTGGTGGGTGTTGGTTGTGATGTTGGGTGGGTGGTGGTCGTCCACTTCACATCTTGGTATCAAAGCGTGCGTGCATGTCCAACAATCTGGAGTATGTGTGAGAGAAATGGCATAATGGAACAATCTGCGCTATTGTAGATCCACAGGTAGAGGTATTGCGCGCCATTCTCACGTGATTCAGGTCTTGTTAACTAGTCACAATTGGGCTGGTTGCCGGCTCCCTCCGCTGCTACTCCAATATATCAAGTAGCACTTGACCTGCGTTTATTAGAATGTAACTCAATCCATGTTGAATAGTACTAGGTTTCTGGCCTGTCCCTAGCGACTGTCGGCCACAGACGCGAGTTCTGAGACTCCCCGTGGTCGCTGTATGTATAACATTGCTCGTGATGTTGTCTGGCGCTGAAGCAAAACGTACAGCCGCAGATTCCATTTTCCCTGCTGATTCTATTCCAAATGGGCTTCCATTCCAAGCCTACGGACGTAATATTTCTTAGAAAAACTATTTCTTAGAAAACGTACGAAAGCCTTCCTTCACGACTACAACAGGCACACGGAACAAATCCTACTTCATTGTATTCTGTTGCTTCCCTTTCATCGTTCCTCTGTGTGATCTACTTTTTATGGTATAATTATATCTGCAAACATAGTACGTATAATCAACCCAATGTCGTCTTGTCAGGGCTTCCCAGTGTCGCTGTTCTAGAGGCTTATTATTGCATCTCTCGGCCACATGTTTCGGCCTACAGCATGCCTTACTTATTGACGAGTACAACATGTACCCCGGGACAACATGTACCCCGGTCTCGGCCTACAGCATGCCTTACTTATTGACGAGTACAACATGTACCCCGGTCTCGGCCTACATCATGCCTTACTTATTGACGAGTACAACATGTACCCCGGTCTCGGCCTACAGTATGCCTTACTTATTGACGAGTACAACATGTACAACACCCCGGTCTCGGCCTACAGTATGCCTTACTTATTGACGAGTACAACATGTACCCCGGTCTCGGCCTACAGCATGCCTTACTTATTGACGAGTACAACATGTACCCCGGTCTCGGCCTACAGTATGCCTTACTTATTGACGAGTACAACATGTACCCCGGTCTCGGCCTACAGCATGCCTTACTTATTGACGAGTACAACATGTACCCCGGTCTCGGCCTACATCATGCCTTACTTATTGACGAGTACAACATGTACCCCGGGACAACATGTACCCCGGTCTCGGCCTACAGCATGCCTTACTTATTGACGAGTACAACATGTACCCCGGTCTCGGCCTACAGTATGCCTTACTTATTGGCGAGTACAACATGTACCCCGGTCTCGGCCTACAGTATGCCTTACTTATTGGCGAGTACAGCATGTACCCCGGTCTCGGCCTACATCATGCCTTACTTATTGACGAGTACAACATGTACCCCGGTATCGGCCTACATCATGCCTTACTTATTGGCGAGTACAACATGTACCCCGGGACAACATGTACCCCGGTCTCGGCCTACAGCATGCCTTACTTATTGACACATACAATACAATCAGTAGACCTATATAATTGTATATACCAGTCATGTGGTTACTATACCATTCCAATATGACATAATTTGAGAACTTCGCACTGTGCTATTGAAAACAAATGAAAACATGGTTTTCTAGCCATAAGGTTTATTTTTACTACCACCGTCCTCAGAGAATATTTACATTCCCTTTCATAGAGACGGGTGTGGCGTGCGCCGTTTGAGCGACATTCCTCCCAACTAGTGTGACATGGGTTCCAACTAGTGTGACATGGGTTCCAACTAGTTTGACCTGGGTTTCAACTAGTGTGACATGGGTTCCAACTAGTTTGACCTGGGTTTCAACTAGTGTGACATGGGTTCCAACTAGTGTGACATGGGTTTCAACTAGGGCGACATGGGTTCCAACTAGTGTGACATGGGTTTCAACTAGTGTGACATGGGTTTCAACTAGTGTGACATGCGTCCCATCCAGTGTAACATGCGTGCCAACACATGTAACGTGTGTCTTATCGTGTGACATGCACCCCACCTTATCGGGAGCCAAGCCTCACATCTGGAGTGATGTACGTCAGATTTTTAGCTTTTCTCTTGAGCAGAGCTTGTCATATACGTTTGCTTCTGTGTCCGTCCGTCACTACGAGCGCTCTTATATTGACTGCTCATTGCAAGCCTTCAATCAGCCCATCATGGCCTTTGACCCCCGAGTTATTTTATCGTACTATGTAAAATCAATGGAGAATAACTTTTAGTGGCACGTTTTCCTGTAAAGCAATGTCGCTGTCTGAAATTGCACATGGACCCCTCTGATGTTCATGGTACCTTGCAAACTTACAATCAACCCTGAATGACCTACAACCTGGAAAACAATCGCTTGTACAACCTGGAAAACAATCGCTTGTACAATGTAAACCCAGCTGGGAATAATACTGATCGCACGTTGTCAGCTCAGCTGTTTAGCAAAACCTCATATACCAACACCCCAGCGTCCGTCTGTCCGTCCGTTTCGCCCGGCCGTCTGTCGATTCGTTAACTTCTTATGGCGCGTTTTCTTTTATAATAATGCGCGTGCTCGCTAACCTAAAGACATCTTATGATAATGGGTCGTTGCATACTAAACATCAGCTCTGCATCACCTTTGACATCTGAGTATATATTGGAAATCTCATGCGCTATTTAAACCCAATTCAACTTCATGATTTAATCTTGTCAAAACTTGTTTTTTAAAATCATACCAAAAGCAGCAGAGCTTCCTGGACTATTGGCCCCCTGTGTGTTACATACGTCCCACCTCGTTTGAAATGCATCGCTGACACTATGCGTTGTCTGTGTGTGTACAGAGTGCGCGGACGGCTACCGTGAGTGTGACGGAAGCCGGTGTGTACCTCGCCGTTGGTGGTGTGATGGTAAACATGACTGCGTGGACGGCACTGATGAAGAACAGTGTGGTAAGATCAACACTATCACCGACTTAGGCCACAAGGCCGTGGATAGTCTTGCTAATTCGGGATTATTTGTATCATGCTAAATAATCTTACACCAGAAAGTTATGCGTCTATACGACTGACGCCTAGGCCCCTGTGCCTCTGCTCTGGTAGCCAGGTGCGAAGAGGAGACGCTTCGCTGTGAGGGACACGTGTGTATCCCGAATACCTTACGATGTGACGGCACAATTGATTGCCTACAGGAGGAGGACGAGGAATGCGGTAAGTGGACTTACGCATTCTAGTTCCGCTGACAACACATCCTGATAACTACACATTATCGCCAGACAATAACACATTTTCCCACCATAAAATGACATGATCGCATCCCCAATCAAAGCTTCCATTATCGGCCACCATAAAATAATAGATCACATCCCCCGTTAAAAATTCCCAATATCGACCAACATGAAAATACATGATCGCACCCCCAATTAAACTTCCCATTATCGACCACCATAAAATAACACGATCACACACCTCAATAAAAGTTCCAATTATCGACCACCATAAAATAATATGATCACACACATTCCAATAAAAGTTCCCATTAGGCGACTACCCCATAATAACTTGACCGTCCGCCTCACTAACCACTCCCATTATCGACCACTTTGCAATAACTTGACCGCCCGCCTCACTAACCACTCCCATTATCGACCACCGTGCATAAACTTGACCGCCTGCCTCACTAACCACTCACATTATCGACCACCGTGCATTAACTTGACCGCCCGCTTCACTAACCACTGCCATTATCGACCACCGTGCATTAACTTGACCGCCTGCCTCACTAACCACTGCCATTATCGACCACCGTGCATTAACTTGACCGCCCGCTTCACTAACCACTTCCATTATCGACCACCGTTCATTAACTTGACCGCCCGTCTCACTAACCACTCCCATTATCGACCACCGTGCATAAACTTGACCGCCTGCCTCACTAACCACTCACATTATCGACCACCGTGCATTAACTGGACCGCCCGCTTCACTAACCACTTCCATTATCGACCACCGTTCATTAACTTGACCGCCCGTCGCACTAACCACTGCCATTATCGACCACTGTGCATTAACTTGACCGCCCGCTTCACTAACCACTTCCATTACCGACCACCGTTCATTAACTTGACCGCCCGCTTCACTAACCACTTCCATTATCGACCACCGTTCATTAACTTGACCGCCCGTCGCACTAACCACTGCCATTATCGACCACTGTGCATTAACTTGACCGCCCGCTTCACTAACCACTTCCATTACCGACCACCGTTCATTAACTTGACCGCCCGCTTCACTAACCACTTCCATTATCGACCACCGTGCATTAACTTGACCGTACGCCTCTCTAACCACTGCCATTATCGACCACCGAACAATAATTCGACCATACGCCTCACTAACCACTGCCATACTCCACCACCGAACAGTAAATCCACCAATCATTTTCTGAGCTTCTTCCATTATCGACTTCCACTCAATAACACTGACATTTTCATCTACCAAACAATAGTTCTTCTTTTATTGACCACTTCCGTTTGTTGATCAACCAATGGCATGCATCCGTCTGGCATAACTAATGTGTGTGTAGTGCGCGTGCGTGAGGATGGCTGGGTGGAAATGTACAATGTTACTAGTGAGCAATGGCACCTAGCTTGTTCGGACTCGGTCCAGATTCCGCAGCTGCACAAAGGACTCAACAGACGCCTTAAAGGGTAAGTATATTCCAAAACTTCTATATTTCACACTGACTGGGGTTGTGCACTATTTTTCTCTTTCTTCCTTTATTAAAACTCGAGTAATGTCATGTTTACCATAAGCGACACTATTGTTATCAGGATGTTGGGTATGGTTTGCCTTTCAGTAACCAAAGCTGTGTCATTAATTGTTGCAGGGTTGGGTATTCATTTGAGAATAGAACATTAAGTCCGTTGGAATCAAGGTGAGTTAACCAATGTGATATCCTGTAACCGATACTCCTGCTTCGGCGAGGTTGTGAAATTTCCCCCCCGACATGACTGGTGTAATGGTTTCCGGCGCTGGGCGAGCTCGTATGAGGGCGGGTGCTCGGGCGAAAACGGGGGTCAATGTTGACGAGCTGGTGGCGCGCTAATAATGACTATCTAACTTCGGTTGTTTTCGAATCTCCCTTGCTTGCCACGCAGGTTATGATGGAGCCCCACCGTTTGACTTCATCTTATTTCTCCACATTAACGATGTCTCTCCGTCCAGCATGGGGCTGTTGGCACCGGTTTTACGATGTCTCTCCGTCCAGCATGGGCCTATTGGCGCCGGTTTTACGATGTCTCTCCGTCCAGCATGGGCCTATTGGCGTCGGTTTGACGATGTCTCTCCGTCCAGCATGGGCCTATTGGCGCCGGTTTGACGATGTCTCTCCGTCCACCATAGAGCTATTAGCACCGGTTTTACGATGTCTCTCCGTCAGCCATATGGCTATTGACGCCGGTTTTACGATGTCTCTCCGTCCACCATATGGCTATTGACGCCGGTTTTACCATGTCTCTCCGTCCACCATATAGCTATTGACGCCGGTTTTACCATGTCTCTCCGTCCACCATATGGCTATTGACGCCGGTTTTACGATGTCTCTCCGTCAGCCATATGGCTATTGACGCCGGTTTTACGATGTCTCTCCGTCCACCATATGGCTATTGACGCCGGTTTTACCATGTCTCTTTGTCCACCATATGGCTATTGACACCGGTTTTACCATGTCTCTTTGTCCACCATATGGCTATTGACGCCGGTTTTACCATGTCTCTTTGTCCACCATATGGCTATTGACGCCGGTTTTACCATGTCTCTTTGTCCACCATATGGCTATTGACGCCGGTTTTACCATGTCTCTTTGTCCACCATATGGCTATTGACGCCGGTTTTACCATATCTCTCCGTCCACCATATGGCTATTGACGCCGGGTTTACCATGTCTCTCCGTCCACCATAGGGCTATTGGCGCCGGTTTCACGATGTCTTTCTATCCTGCGTGGGCGCCTGATTTTGTGGGGGTCGGGGTCCAGTAGCTTTACCTGTAGTATAGCGCTTCCTTGTCACGCATCTACGGGTCAACTTTCCCCTGCGCCAATCTGATCTTAATAGTATGAAACAAATGTTTTTTCACATAAAAATATACTATTTGGATTTTTTCTTTCGGAGCGTACGCACGTTGATACGATACATCTATACTAGAGTAATAGACCGTTTGGTTGTGTATAAATATGGCGACGAATTCCGTACACTCGAACACTATGCGCGAACACCTGATTGTTAATTAGCCTTACTTTAGAATGATATTTGGTGCTATCTTGCTACCTGACAAAACCATTAAAACGATTCCAATGTAGCTGTTATGTTTGTGAAGCAGCATGGCTCACTGTTCGTACTCAGCTGCTTATGTCGGTGAAGTCGATTTCTCAAGTAAGTGAACGTTATGATTCGCTCACTCAACTGGCATTTGTATCTATCGTAAAATGTCTCCTCTTGTCGGCGCCTTGTAGTTCCTAAAGCGCGTTATGATTTCAGGATGTGTCAATACTCTGCCCGACTATCTGACATCGACAAGCCAGTTCTCCGTCACAGAGCTTGACCCCGGAGACTGGCCATGGATAGTGTCGCTTCATGGTGGCAAAGGTCGCGCCTTCTTCTGCGCCGGCGTAATCATTGACGCACGTTGGGTTCTAACTGCCGCGCATTGCGTCCACAGGTGGGCCCCTTTCGTTTATCCTTACTTAACCTATGGTTAATAAAATACGAAGTAGTTGTTACCATGTAGTCGGTGCTGAAAGAATGACACAGATTACAGATCGCCAAATAGCTCCCAATATTTTGATGGATGGATTATTGAATTCGAATCATTATTCATGTCTCTTTGATTGACACAAGCGCTTTGTTAATTGATGTGTCATGACACGACAGAAAAACGTCGGTCGAGGGCTGGACTGTTATCGCTGGTCACGGGCGCCGGAGGTCCCATAACCCACAAAGGCAGGTGCGACAGGTCAAACGCATCATACCCCACCCGGCGTTCCGAACGGCCGCATCCGGAGATGACGTGGCACTTATTGAGATGGACGTGGAGTTAAAGTTGAACCAATTCGTTCGTTCCATTTGCCTACCCCCTATGAACTACTCGACTACACCTGGGAACCAATGTTTGCTGGGTGGATGGGGAAAAATGTTCTCCATAGGTAAAATATTGCATTACATGGAATCATAGCAGTATCCAAGAACTCCTCTCTTCGGGTTAACAGCGGCTGATTACGGACTCAAGCCATTTAAAATGTACTTCTTCTTTGTGGCGACTGCTTTTTCAGACATAGAATACTCTGAAGTACTTAAACTACGGAAGCTGACCGTGTTGTCTCCGGGGCGATGCTACAATCGGCTGCATGGTGCCGCGACCTTCTCTCTCGACCGAGACAGCATCACGGAGAACATATGTGCCACTGGAATGCCCACTGCCGACGCCTGCGATGTGATTATAACATTCGATTGAGTTAATTAGTCTAAGCTGTTATACACGAGTGTATGAATTAAGGCTTCTCTATGTTGTGATACGAAATATGATATGCTCTGTAACTTTGGCTCTCTGCGCGTGAATTAGTGTATTGACAGAGATGGACATGTGATTGCCTGTAAGCTACCTATGGAATGCACTGATAGGGGTGATCTTTGCAGGGCGACAGCGGCGGACCTATGCTCTGTCCGGGCCCCGACAACACCTGGGTACTGGCCGGTATCGTATCCTGGGGACTCAAGTGTGGTGACGCGAGCGTCCCTGGCGTCAACACGGACGTAGTGCGGTATCTACCGTGGATCAATGCCTCCTTGGGTGATGACCTTCCTCAAACACGATATAGTGCACGTGGGCGCTTGTGATGACGAAACCTTGTCCAGTTATGTGACTTGGTCTTTATCCAATAACAAAACTGCCCTCAGTATGCGCTGAGATCACACGTCACGTGACCAAGGAACTGTTATATTACGCGACTGCTTGAGCGACGAGTAAATGGGGCGACCATACGGCCTGGCAGCTGTTCATTTCTTATCGCAGAATCGGTGAGAATTGAACACCCAATTGTTCCTATCGCCAAGTTAATTGCGATTGCTCGTATCCAGTAAGAGTATTTTTCTATGAGGCGATTATTTTTCTGCCCGCACGACTTGTCGTTATGCAATTGTTTGTATTTTCGCATAATGAAATTCTGCTGACGATGCGATGCTTGTTATCAGCATGAATAACTCACCACGTTGCGATTGATATGACTGCATATGTTTCTAGTGATGATGCGGTTAACACGTATACCTGTTAACGTAAGCAACACAGATTTGTCCATTAATTAGATACATTATTTTGATATATTGTTTGATGTTATGCAGCATTTTTATTTATCAATAGAATTTTAAACGTTATGACTGATAATTGAATGCACATGAGTGTCTATGTCCTGTGAGATGTGAATAAACAATATGTCGCCAAATGTTGTCATTTGTTGATAAATTTGAAGAGCATAATTCATACCTTAATGGAACATGTGGGAGCATAGAGTAACTGAAGCTTACGGATGATGGGGTGGTGTACGTTGGCTGCGAGCAACCGTTCGATGTCTAGTTTATTTGATGTTGTATAGGTGATGGAGAGGTGTATGGTTGCTGGTATATGATATATAGGTGATGGAGAGGTGTATGGTTGCTGGTGTATGATATATAGGTGATGGAGTGGTGTATGGTTGCTGGTGTATGATATATAGGTGATGGAGTGGTGTATGGTTGCTGGTGTATGATATATAGGTGATGGGAGTGGTGTATGGTTGCTGGTATATGATATATAGGTGATGGAGAGGTGTATGGTTGCTGGTGTATGATATATAGGTATGGTTGCTGGTGTATGATATATAGGTGATGGAGTGGTGTATGGTTGCTGGTGTATGACATATAGGTAATTGGACGGTGTATGGCGGCCGGGGGCTGGTGTTTGGAAGGTGACGACATCGCGTTAGTTGTCCCACTATAGGGACGCGGTGATCAGTGATGTACGCTATGACCCCGTGTTAGCACTCCTCGGTCGTGATGCTCGGTTGTTCACCATCCTGGAGCCTTATGCTGACGTCATGATCAGATGATGGTGCTACTCCCAAGGCCACACTTCACTGTTGATATATATGCTGATGGTGAGTGATGTAGACTACTGTCACGTATCACACAACAGGAGATCGTATGTGGCTGTTATGAGGAGTAATCTGGTGAAGGTCCTACTCTCATAACCAGACAACAAGGGAGGACAACACTCCGTTGATTTATCGCTCAGGAGGCAACAAACTGGGTTCTCGGAAATAGCCTCAAAGTCTCTACTTATTTCCTCGAAGAAGCTTCTCTAATAACCCTCATGTCTGTGCATGATGGTTGAGGAAAATACCAGGGAATCAATAAAGCTACAGTGGCTCTGTGCAATGATGCTTCAATGCTACAACCATGCAGACTATGAGATGATCACTTCCACTTGATACAAAAATAATCCAGCCGAGACTTTGCTTTCACCCAGTGTCTCGTTAGAGATTGTGGTTTTTAAGCTTAGAGTAGTTCGCTGCATTTGACGTTTGATGGGACTAACGAATACGCGGCAACAAACGCGGGGGTGGCTGTATTGTTTTGAACGATGGGGTGGGGGAGGAGGGATGGTTTTGTCCCGGGTGTTCAATGTCAATGGTTCACCAACTGAAGCAATACACCGAACGAAAGCATCGCTATTATAATTGGACAACATTTCACGTGACTAACTACTAAACAGCCGGCCACAAATAACGGGATCAATATCGCCTTATTGCGTTCTCAATTGTTCTGTGTCATTTCGTTCAGAAGAGACCAGTCTGCGATGATACCAGGTATGACAGAACAGACGTCTTGTATGTAAGGGGGGACGTCACATATCGTAAGGCAAGTATGTTCCATCAACACTAGTTGGACATCTTGACAGGCTGAAATCACAGATATTGCGAAAAGCAACAGTAAGGGACCCTAGTCTCAGCCATTTCCGCGCCCTACCCACCGATCAGGGCAGGGACCCCATCGATGAAAAGCCGAATTACCCGGATATATTTGCTACAACGTCTAATGAGGGGCGTAATCAAGCATCAAATGAGCCGCCATTAGACTGCGAATTCATAGAGAAAATACTACACGATTGTATTGCAAATAATAAACGGTAAGTGTTTAGCCAAGTTTTACTGGCTGTCTACCAAGTTGTGTGTTCCGGAAGTGGCGTAACACACAGCTTGCTTAAGATCATGGGTGTTGTTTCCGCAAAATTGGCTTGATCAATTGACTTGTATGATGCTAAACAATCGATTTCATATCGAACGAGAATGGATTTGACATTTTAGTAAGTAAGCAATCGACTGGAAAATTCTATATCGTACGATGGCAATGCACTTTATCTCGTTTTGTGTATCAAGGAAGATGTTATGGGCGGACCAATGGGTTATCTCTTAGTCCACGACATTAAAGCCGCTTAGATAGTGCTCTCTTCACATGCTGCAGGGTAACATTCACCAGGTGGAGCTGTATCAGAATGACGTAATATGTGACCCTATGAAATACATCGACCTGGAGGTGACTTAGTTAAGTGTTACTCTAGTAAGGGTGTCTCGTGAACTACGTGTATACCAGGTATAGGGTGATGAGGTGGACTGTGGGCACCGCCAGATATAAACATATGGCCAGTCCCAGCAATTATATCGCCATAGATAAAATGCAGCTAGAGATAATTGAATTTGTGTTTTGTTTAGAACAAATGAACTTCATTTTTGTGCGTCTGTAAACAAGATGTAGCCCTACAGTTTTATGATGTTGGTGCAAGTATTGGTGAGTTTTTCGGTGTCTATCGAAACTAGCCTTTTGGTCCTTTCTGCATGATGATCTATTTTCTTTGCATCACAACCCATTGGACAGCCACCAGAAAATGTGATTCGGAGGATCAGGCAGCGAACGCCAGTCACATAATGTACATTCTTTGTTACTCGTAGCAAAGCACCACACCACATTTAGTATATTCATGACATATATATGTGGAATGCATTGCAATGCGGAAATGTTAGTGTTTTTTGCTGAATGGTAATTATAGGGAAACAACACCCAGAGCTGGAGGAGATATATATATATATATATATATATATATATATATATATATATATATATATATATATATATATATATATATATATATATATATATATATATATATATATATATATATATATATATATATATATATATATATATATATATATGGAGAGAGAGAGAGAGCGCGCGCGTGTGTGTTTACATTGAGGGAGAGAGTATGTTGCACGGATAAATCCCATAAACTGCGAGAACCAACGTGGTGTTTGATCAGTTGGTGCCACACATATTGAGAGTTTATTTGTGACGACTCGGTTAGTGGATAATGATTATAAATAGAATTTGTAAAAAATAAAAATAAAAATTCGGTTCCACGACTTCACTGGTAAAATGAGAGAGCAACTAAACAAGCGACATAATCAAGCCTCAGAAGCAATGAATCTAATGGGCACGCTGACAACTAAACAAGCGACATAATCAAGCCTCAGAAGCAATGAATCTAATGGGCACGCTGACAACTAAACAAGCGACATAATCAAGCCTCAGAACCAATGAATCTAATGAACACGCTGACAACTAAACTAGCGACATAATCAAGCCTCAGAACCAATGAATCTAATGGACACGCTGACAACTAAACAAGCGACATACTCAAGCCTCAGAACCAATGAATCTAATGGACACGCTGACAACTAAACAAGCGACATAATCAAGCCTCAGAAGCAATGAATCTAATGAACACGCTGAAAACTTAACTGGCATCCTTGAAAACAGTGCCCACACAATTACATAATACGTGCTACAATTGAATCGATAAATAACCATGACGTTGCTAAGAAACAGTGATTAGTAAAATTCCCAACTTATTTTGTGTCGTAACTATTGTCTTGGATATACAGATGTGCTGCAATATGAAAGGACGTTTTTACCACTGCCACAGAAACAATTACATGGTAACTTGTTTACGTTCTGTTTAAACCATATCTTTGCCATAATGCGGCTAACGGGAGTTGTGTATTAAAGGGTCAAAACTCTACACCGTGCTAGGATATGCCTTGAAACATCATGACGGTATTTTGTTTATGATTTTATATATCACTTCAGTTATTACTAAGGCCGCAAAATTATGTTAAAAATGTTTTTAAACCTCAAAGGATACACAGTACCACGCATAAGAAAGCAACATTTGATTGTCTGATTGTTAAACTCCAGCGTAAGTATCATAAGAGAGAAGTTAGGCGTCGCAATCAAAGTATCAGATGTATTCCCTTATAGAAATAGAATACACAGGGTGATCTAAATTAAATAAAAATGTTGTTTCTAAGAAGTTATTAATTAAATATAAAGCGGTTGTCTGGCCCGGAAATGATAAGGATGCAGAAATATGAGCTTTGTTTTTGTTATGCTATCGAGAACTTTAATCCTATGTTGAACTAACTGGGACACATAATACATTCAATCAATTTGGTTTGAATCAAATTCCACGTTTTAAAGAAGTACTCATTAATTGTCACTGCAGCATCAAAGATGTGCTGCTTGTGGGATGAAACTTATAGGTATTCATATGCTGTGCTGGGTGATGACAACCTGCAGAACCCGGTACGAACCGCCGTTGATAATGATGTAAGCCAATAACAGAGTTTATGACTGTTGCAAAAACACCTATGTGATGTTCTTCTAATTCAAAGCAAACCAATTAGACCGCGACAACTTCCCTAGCAACAACAGAAGCCAAAGATATCCACTGTAAATGACAAGGTAAAAAGTGCTGTTTGAAAGCACCTCACCTGTTTGGACATGGCCATTGACAATTTATGCATAAAGGGTCATTAAGTACATGCCTAAAGCAATGGCTCCTCATCTGTATTCCAATTTGGACATATATGATAAATATATATATTTGAGCATATAGTATGTAGTACCATGAATAACCATGAAAAAATTAATCCTGGCCATAACTGCATATAAGCGCGATGATGAAAACGCTGCTGGCTTGTCATATAGAGAAGCATTATATTGATAAACACCAATGGACAGCATTATCTTATACTTCCCACCATCTTATAGTTCTACAGCATTAACGTGATCGGCTTCTTTGGCATGACGCAGCACATGCAACGTCATCTTCACGTTATGCAAAATATGTTTAATATAAAGTGTGACTGTGGTATATGACTATACGTCTGTTTACCGTATTTACAGTTTTGTACCAGTTATTATGGTGTTCTGAAGCCTTTATCAGTGACATGGCAGGAACTGGGATAATTTAGGTTACTTTTGCCGACATGTATCTACATGTACCGATAACGACTACATCAATATATACGGACATTGATCCACAAAATCCTTAGATTGAATGCGACAGCATATTTCAGGCATTTAAATCTATTCCGATAAAACAGTGAATCAAATTGACGCGGTGCATGTATTTTGACAAGAGCGGTTAAGAAGATTATCCGTGATTTTCTTCCTCTAAGATATGACGTAGCTCACACACGGGGAGAGGCTCGTGAGCAAGTGGTTTTTATTTCATCGATCAGAGAAATTCATTTGACTTCTCCATTAACATATATGAATGTATGTATTTATACATACATTCATAGTATTTATACATACATACATGCATGCATGCATGCATGCATGTATGTATGTATGTATGTTTGTATGTATAAATGTATGTATGTGTGCATGCATGTATGTGCATTTCAATGTATGTGTGCATGTATGTATGTATGTATGTATGTATGTATGTATGTATGTATGTATGTATGTATGTATGTATGTATGTATGTATGTATGTATGTATGTATGTATGTATGTATGTATGTATGTATGTATGTATGTATGTATGTATGTATGTATGTATGTATGTATGTATGTATGTATGTATGTATGTATGTATGTATGTATGTGTGTATGTATGTATGCATGTATGTTTGCATGTAAGTATTAATGTACGTATGTATGTATGTATGTATGTATGCATGTATGCATGTATGTATGCATGTATGTATATAGGTATGTATGCATGCATATATGTATGTATGTATGTATGTGTGTATGTATGTATGTATGTATGTATGTATGTATGTATGTGTATGTATGTATGTATGTATGTATGTATGTATATGTATGTATGTATGTATGTATGTATGTATGTATGTACGCATGTATGTATGTATGTATGTATGTATGTATGTATGTATGTATGTATGTATGTATGTATGTATGTATGTATGTATGTATGTATGTATTGCATGTATGTCTATATGTTTGTTTGTATGCATATATATGTATGTTTGTATATATATATATATGTACATATATATATATATATTTATATGTGTATGTATCGTAGTGTATATAATATTATATATATCGTGAGGGTATGTATGTATGTACCAATAAATAGAGATATGTACCTTTTGACATGTTATATATGTATTGTTTGTAATTTAAATATGTGTGATGGCAAATTTGTCCATGTTGGGCGTAGACAGGTGTTTTTCGTTCATTCAATGAGTGTTTCCGACAAAGGCTCTTCGTGTTAAAACTCTTATTGCATTAACCTTTATGTATATTTCACTTTCATGCTTTGGTATGCAGTACAAAAACATATATGTGTAGTTTAAGATCGCATTGTCCCTTCCGACTGGGGTTGGCTTTCTGCGCTCTCTTCGGCTTGTTGTCCATCATTGTTAAATGTGTAACTCATTTGGAACCCTTGTTTGCGTACCAATAAAGAGCTCAACAGACCTAACTTGTGACTTGATAATCTGTATAAGGGGTAAACCAAACATGGCACTTTTAAATACCCAAAGACATGGCACTGTTAAATACCTAAATAAAGTATGTTTATCTCGCATTCTTGAGCATATTTTGCGACCGCATACAGGCGTTTATCAGCACATTAAAAATGCATGCGGATAATACGATGCAGTAAAACATTGTGTGATGTGGTGTTTTTTCTCCATTCAATGAGAGCGCAAATAGTACAATCGGCTAACAACAGGAAACACCTTTACTCATGTTGTCCCTAAACAAATGTAACCAATGAAAGTTTTGAATTAGTGAACATAAAATGGTTAATGGAGCCATCAACTGGGCTGTATTCAAAGAAACAAATTTTCAGCCAACAGTCGGACAGTGCAACCATAGATAGGGAAGTCTTGTGAATGCCCTCTAGCGGCTACTGCTTCTGTTGATGACAGGGCATATGTGGACAAGAACAAGTGCATATGTTAAAAACATATATGTGTAATATACAACTATGTGGAAGGCAGAGCGTATGGCAAACTGCTGTCGGCTGGTATTTTGTGGACTGTATGGCAATCACAGTTTTCTGATTCACTTATTAGCACAACAGCACAACATAACTTGGAGAGCACGTTGATGACAAATGAAGAGCGAGTTCATTTCATTACACCGGAGGCTACAAAAAATACACAATTCTGTACTAGGTTGCTGAAAATAATAATAAAAATTGTTGCAAAAATATTTACATTTGGAAATATGCTGCGTCTGTAATATATTGTGGAGAATGGTCAAGACGGTGTAAGTATTAGGTTATACTTGCTAACAGAAACCATGGAACTGGGAGAACAAGAATCACCCATAGTAGTTATCAGATACAGAGTTAATGTCAGTCCAGCAAGGATATTGTTGTACAGCATATATCTATCTACCTCTTGTCAACCGGTCTATCGTAGCGCCCAACACGAATTATAACACCAGCTGCGGTGCGGCATGTAGGTGTCTTTCTGACTGTTTAATTGGGCTTCTGAAAAGTCGAGAAACAATACGTGATATATCACAGAGACAAGGTGAAATCATTGGTGCTTAATAGTTACATCCGTCTCACAAAGGCGCATCAGTTTTGCATGCCATATTCCAAGATAAACGAGCTTTAGGGTGTCGACTTGTCATGGCCGAGCGGTTTAGTGAACATAAGTAAACATCACATTGTCAAATGCCAGGTAATCATATTTAAAATACTTTACAGGCAATAAACGCAGTACGACGCAGAATTTTTGTATTCCTGATTGATCAAGGAAGGTTGTGTCGTCCTATGTTAGGTGGCTGCTACGTATATAACAAATACCGTTGTAGTTGGAAACTTCATAAGCAAACACAAGTCCAGCAAATTGTATATCAACAAACTTTGCCTGGGGTTAAAAGAATCTACCAAGTAAGGACGATAGAATGAGTAAGCTCATGTTTCAAATAATCTGCTTCTTGGCACGGGTAATAAGACAAATCCATCGAGTGAACGGTTACCCAACTGACCAGCCGAGCAGTTAAATAACCACGCAACTAACAAACCAACCAACGAGACATTCGATCGGCCAGTTAGTCAACCAGCAAGCTGATTCTCCAACCAACCAATCGATCAACCAACTGGCCAATCAACCCACCAGCTAGTCACCCAGCCAGCTAGCCTTTCAACCAAGCCACTAACCAGACACAAAACTACCAGCCATTCAACGAACAAACTATCCCATCAACCAGGTAGCCATCCACCAAGCTGGTCTACATACCAATCAATCAACCAACCAACCACTGACTGTATTCCTCAATTATTCCCTCACAATCAATTGGCATTGGGTATCAATGCACATTAAGATGGTTGGTTGGTTAGTTGATTGGGTGACCCGATATTTTCTTCGTACTCTGGAATCAGGCATTGTTCATGTTTCCATGCTAGTTAAGTGCTTTCGTCTGGGTGGAGGGGTGATGAAGCTCAGAAGAAAGGATGTGTTAGGTTTTAGGGGCTCTTCTGTGCATCACGTTGGTGGAATTGTCTTCAGGTCCGCCAAGAAAACATCGTTGCTTAATGTGTAATTTATCTGTTATACATGCACTGATTGTCAAGTTCAGAAATTCTCACGACGCTGCTCGCCAGGTGGCCTGAGTAAAAACATCGAATGACAAAAATCGTCTGCTTCTTCTCAAGAGGCAAAATTCGCCCTGATTAATATATAACTAACTTTTAGGATCGAATGGAGAATATTGTTCATTTACGTTGCACTGATAATATCAAATTTGGATGAGAGTCTGTAAACCGCTGCATCAATATCTGTTCGATAGAATTGCCGCTACATTTTCTTGTTTGGCATTGTAATTTGTTCTAGTGTAGGTATCATCCATGGTATGATGCGCACAATTAGCGGTAAAGGCAAATGGCTACGGCCAAACCAAAGCCGATATGTGCTTATATTTGAGCACCGTTAAGTCTTTATTTGTGCAAATTGGCCAGTAGGCTATCGTAGCTTAATGATGGTCAAATGATACCACTGCTCGAGTCAGTCCAAACAAAAGTGAGGACAGTAATTAAACGAATAGGCTGAATGACTAAGTTGTCATGTCCATGTGTACACTTAATCACATAAATGGAGTTTGGTGAGTGCAACCAACTATGTCGTTATTTGACAAATTAGCTATAAGGGCCGCCGTGATATCATACAGCATAAAGAGTGGCTACTCTAAGTACACGAATCTGTTCCATATTCATTCAGAAGTTGCTACCAATCAGACGGCGCGCATGGACAATCAACCAAATGACAGTACATGCTAGCTTCTAACGACCTTTATGATGTAAGTTACATCAATGTCCTGCATTTGGGGCTCGCTATATCGAATAGAGTTTGTTTGTAAGCGACAAACCATTTCCCCCAATAATAGATGGTTTTATTTTACATTCCTCGTGAGATGTGGCCTTTAAAGAATGCAATTAAGAGAGGAAATCCATGAAGTGGTGAGTAAACTTAATGTTTGGGGTGATGATTGCTGACCATATCAAATACAAAATCGGCATAACGCAAAGCATAATACCGTGTGATAAATCATGGGCTTGACAAATAGCAAAATATTGCGTTGGAACACCATTTTACGCTAGGCCATGGTTTTGCTCTGCATAGAATTAAACACATTTCCATTTCGATTTTGACAATTGTTTAGTACGTAAAGGTTGTTGGAGATGCCCGACTTCTACCTTACAAACCACTTATGGCGATTGCACTGTCTGCATTTTTGATGGTTTTACAAACAGTAGGTTTTTACACAAACCAATATCTTAACCTATGAAAATAAGTCAGGAACTAGTTTGTTTATTGAATCATGCGATTTGATGTCTATTTTCTTGCTGTCGCATCGCTGTTCAAATAATCACTTTTGTTCTTAACTTTACCTCTTGTGGCTTTTATATGTTTTGTCTAAGAGCATGTTTGTTGAAATAGAGCGCATTTATAACAGAGGGTAACGATGACTAAAAAGTGAATATTTAATCATTTGTTAGAGAAGGTTGACCTTTAACGGTGAATGTGGGGACCAGAAAAAATGGAACTGATTAAACATGAGTCATACTGAAACAGCATGCCGTATTTATATGCACAATTAGATGGACCTGTCATTGCTATGACGCTGGACCATCATCAGGTAGCATCCCCGAATTACCGGGGTCGATTGATATGTAATTGGTCCTGTTTGGTGTTATTTTGCCATATGAGTGGCTGTAACTTTGAAGTGGAAGCAGTTTAATGCCATCTCATGTTGCATGAAACCATAGGCATATTGTAAATGAGTTAACAAACCCGGTATGTCTCCTTTTTAGTGATCCAAATCATTTGTAAGAATAAACAAACCCACAATATCTTCTTTCTAACGATCTACATCATATGTAACATCAAACAAACCCAGAATATCTTCTTTTCTATGATCGACATCATTAGTAACATCAAACTAACCCAGAATATCTTCTTTTCTATGATCAACATCATTAGTAACATCAAAAAAACCCCCAGAATATCTTCTTTTCTATGATCGAATACTGCCCTATATAAAATCAGTGCTCTTTGAAAAATTAATTATGTTCATAACCAAACCTTTTCAAATTCAGATATAAATTCGTTCTATGCTGTCTTCATGGAGGACTTCTCGCTGCATGTTAGTTGGAGCACACGCTGATATCCAGCGACAAGGTGCAAAGGGTGGCTTGGGGATGGAATGGAGGAAGTATCAGGAAGGGCTAATTCCCTTCCTTTGACAGAATAATCTATCTTTGTTTTGTTGGGAACTGTTTTCTCTGCAGTCTTTTGTTCAGCTTACATTGCAGCTGTGCGCTCAAACGGAAGTGGAGTTGTAAGCTTTGGAATAGACCACCCCATGGTAGTGGTCTCAATGCTAAAAATGCCAGGAATGACGAATCATTCATTTACTAAGGCTACACCACTTGCACAACCAATATATTTCTGATATGGAATGGGTCAGTATAATTAGCTGTGGCTGCGTTGGGTAGCTTAGTGCACACGGTGCGAGTTCCACCATACCTTCAAATGTCAACGATATTTCAAGGAAAATTCACCATGTAGCAGATATTAAATTGAGTATACATTGGTTGCATTATGCAAGTTAATCGCAGCAATATTAACGACATTTGTCAACATAATACCATACATGCTTTAATCCCTACCATACAATAGTACGCTGACTTGTCAAAATGGCCTACATAGCAAACAACATGGGTTGTTTGTCATTTCTTATATAATATTTGATTACAACATGACCCATGATTTGCTATCATTGTACGCTGTTATATTATAAATGTTAAGCGGTAAGCATAATTCGGTTAAATATGTCTATTTGACAGGAGATAGGTAAACCGACATGTGTAAGGGAAGTGGGAAGGACGGGGGGGGGGGGATGGTGTCTATCAGTGAGCCGACATTAAATGAACACATACATACATGAACAATCCACACAGAATCTAATGAGTCGTAAATGCAGATCATTGACATTTCTCCCACATCACACAGATCCTTGCAAGCCAACATGAAGTGTAATTCAGTCGATTGTCTGCCAATCAAGGCTTCCTGTTACAACCCCTGTACGGCACGATGCCTCCGTTCTATGCGTGTACATAGTTAGCAGCCACATTGTAAGTATGATGGGTGACATTATAGTTGATAAAGCTGACAAATGCTATGAAATAACCAGGATATATTTGCCATTACTGTAACCCATCAGCAAACAGAAATTTCTCAAATTCGTTACAGTGTACACATGGGCACAAGTATATCAATCCACTACATTCTTTGTCTGTGAAGATAAGATTAATTTCGTTGCTCATCTATGAACTAATGCAAAAGGAGGTGTTATTTGAGTGTCCAACAAAGCTTCAATGCCCTAATCAAGTGGCAAAAACGTGAACAAGGGATGTTCATTTGCTTGCAAAACCGTGAACAAATATAGTTCACTACCGAACTTTTGTGTCGGAAAGGCATTTGTGCTACATGTTTACTTTTTGATAGTCACGTTTTTTTATAATAACAGTAATATGTGATACATATTGTGTATAAATGCATGTAAAATGCGACCGATAACGTGTTACCACATGGATAGGGATGCTACCTGCTGTCTTGAGGGCGTCTCAGGTACCGAGGCTTTCAACAATGAATGTACTTGACACCAAACTCAGATGCTTAGTGAAGTATACCGCCAATATAAGGTTATCATTCTGAAGCTGAAGAAACGTTTCCGTCAAAGCAGGCCATATTTATCACGCGACTATCGGTCACATTACAAAAGTCATGCCGTCTGGATTGGTTTCCAATCACCATGACTGATCGTCCATTTTGGTCATGGATTCGATTTTTATGTCTGAAGAAGCCACGTTTGATGTCCACTGTATACTGAGTGCCAGTGTTTCCTGCGGCACATCATGCTCCAAGTCAATACTGACGTCGACAAATCACGAATTGCTCACTGTAGTGTGGGAATATTAGTATCTGTCATGGGGTACCGCTCGTCGTTGCGCGTATTGTGTGTATAACCGGTATTACAGCAGTGCCGTGGATAGGCATGTGATTAATCGAGCATGGTACATATAATTTATATTATGATACAGTTCCTGAGATAAAGCACTATCTAACATTTAATGTCTTCCAGACATTCATTTTTGCGTGTCTCCACTCGATGGCGCTGACTGGTGACAATTCTGTAGCTTCCTTGCAGAAGCTACATGTGAAGGTGGGAATGTGATAAAGGTGTCAAATCCTGACGGTCATACGAACAATGGTTAATGTTTATGCAAAGTAGGCTTAAACATGCATGTCATTGATTTTATGGTATAAATTTAACAAAACAAAACAACTGCCTGATACAGATATTCCCAACTGAACTTTCTGTATTTTAAATACTTTGTATATTAGTGTTGAAGCTTTACCGCATCCACGCGTTGTTTCTGTTAGCCCAAGTATTCCATACCTTCTGTTTCTGTCCTACGATAAACGCAATGCAATAGACCCGGATAATACGTTTTCATTGCCAGGCATATGTTGATTTCCACGGCAGATTTGCACCAGTGCTGGCGTTCAATATATTCAATGGTATGCAACATAGTTATGGGATAAAGAAACGGCAGCTAAAATATGGCACGATACTGACTTTCTAAACTTACGAATAACATGACTGTACATTTATTTCTCGATCGATACCCTAACTAAGGCGAGAGCCTTCTGAAAAATAAGTGGACAATAAAATATTTTGTTTTCCAAGGGGCAGATTGCTGTTCATTTTTTGAGATAAATCCGGTATAGATGACAATTATTTGAATAGCCATATCAATAATGATAAATTGTTCACAAGCTATGGATTAATCTAAGGTCCTGTAACGTGCGGTACATTATATAGCTGTTTTGAAATGGTCATTATGCGTTATCATAAAATGAGTGTTTCTGTTAATGGGACAACTCCGCAAACGGCCACGCTTCTCAATGGAAGGTGATGTATTCACGTGAGTGTCCTTTTCCGTGAAGAGAAGCCATCATCACGGGTAATGGTGAGTGATGGCAAGCCTGCTGGTAAGTAGGTCACGCATCACACCTCAGGGGAGACTGTTGAGTTGATGAGTCCTACTTACCAAGAAGCCACATCAAGGCAGCAGTGTATGACAGACAGCACATTGTCAATTTTCCTTCGATTTTCATATTGACCCGGATGGAAATCAACCAACTTGAGCTAGGTTTAAAGGACTTGGTTTAGCCTCTACAACCGAGTCATTATACACGCTAATTGGATAGGAGAATTATGACAGTAGGGCGGGCTGTCTATATATATATATATATATATATAGATAGAGAGAGAGATATAGATATATAGAGATATATATATATATATATATATAGATATATATATAGATAGATATATATATAGAGAGATAGATATATATATATATATATATATATATATATATATATATATATATATATATATATCTATATATATAGATCTATATATCTATCTCTATATATATATATCTATATCTCTATATATATATATATATATATATCTATATATATATATATATATATATATATATATATACATATATATATATGCTACCTGTAAGAGGCTTGGCGTGCCACCTGTAGGAGGATTGATTTGTGATGACGTCATTTGGTCCGTGTCAGAAGTGGGCAGAAGAATTGTTAACGTTATAATGCCAGAACAGGTAGTTTGATGGCCGTGTGCGCCCACGTGATGCGTGTTTGATGGCCGTGTGCGCCCACGTGATGCGTGTTTGATGGCCGTGTGTGCCCACGTGATGCTTAGAAATGATAACAGACGCTTAATAGTCTGTGTTTTGTCTTTTTTTTTTAATTACCTTGCTGGTATTGTTCAGAGATAATGGTTTACATTATTGAATATACCGATGGCAATGAATGATTAGATATCACAACCACTCGAACCAGATACCCCTAAGCTATCGACAAGTGGTGTTTAAGACTATAATAATTGTTAATCATTTGCGCAGCCACACTTTCATGCTCTCACTGGCATTATATTATGTTGAATTGCTTCTCCTTCTGAAGCTCTTGGTCTATTAATGGGACAGACATATTCATTCTCCTAATACTTCGGTGTCACGAGACCTTTGATTGTCACGATTGATTTAGAGAAAACCCTTTTCACGCCTTCCCTTCATAACTGGCCAACAACACTATAACATCAGACCACGCCCTTCTATCAACTCGTCCAACAAAGTGGCTTTCAATCACAATTGGCCACCGACACTAAAACGCCGGACCGTGCCTTGGCGAAAAAAGTCTTTTACTCGCAGCACATTAACACAGGACCTCGCTCTGTCACTCGAAGTTCCCACAAGCACATCAACACCGGACCTCGCCCTGTCACTCGCAGTTCCCACCAGCACATTAACACTGTACATCGCCCTGTCACTCGCAGTTCCCACCAGCACATTAACACTGTACATCGCCCTGTCACTAGCAGTTCCCACCAGCACAATAACACTGGACCTGGTCTTGTCTCTCGCAGTTCCCACCAGCACATTAACACTGTACATCACCTGTCACTCGCAGTTCCCACCAGCACATTAGCACTGTACATCACCCGTCAATCGCAGTTCCCACCAGCACATTAACACTGTACATCACCCGTCAATCGCAGTTCCCACCAGCACATTAACACTGTACATCGCCCTGTCACTCGCACCACATTAACACTGTACATCACCCGTCAATCGCAGTTCCCACCAGCACAACATCACCCGTCAATCGCAGTTCCCACCAGCACATTAAACTGTACATCGCCCTGTTGTCCCACCAGCACTAACACTGCATCACCCGTCAATCGCACACCAGCACATTAACACTGTACATCGCCCCGTCACTCGCAGTTCCCACCAGCACATTAACACTGTACATCACCCTGTCACTCGCAGTTCCCACCAGCACATTAACACTGTACATCACCCTGTCACTCGCAGTTCCCACCAGCACATTAACACTGTACATCGCCCTGTCACTCGCACTTCCCACCAGCACATTAACACTGTACATCACCCGTCAATCGCAGTTCCCACCAGCACATTAACACTGTACATCACCCGTCAATCGCAGTTCCCACCAGCACATTAACACTGTACATCACCCGTCAATCGCAGTTCCCACCAGCACATTAACACTGTACATCTCGCCCTGTCACTCGCAGTTCCCCACCAGCACATTAACACTGTACATCACCCGTCAATCGCAGTTCCCACCAGCACATTAACACTGTACATCACCCGTCAACTCGCAGTTCCCACCAGCACATTAACACTGTACATCGCCCTGTCACTCGCAGTTCCCACCAGCACATTAACACTGTACATCACCCGTCAATCGCAGTTCCCACCAGCACATTAACACTGTACATCACCCGTCAATCGCAGTTCCCACCAGCACATTAACACTGTACATCGCCCTGTCACTCGCAGTTCCCACCAGCACATTAACACTGTACATCGCCCTGTCCGTCACTCGCACTTCCCACCAGCACATTAACACTGTACATCGCCCCGTCAATCGCAGTTCCCACCAGCACATTAACACTGTACATCACCCGTCAATCGCAGTTCCCACCAGCACATTAACACTGTACATCACCCGTCAATCGCAGTTCCCACCAGCACATTAACACTGTACATCGCCCTGTCACTCGCAGTTCCCACCAGCACATTAACACTGTACATCGCCCTGTCACTCGCACTTCCCACCAGCACATTAACACTGTACATCGCCAAATACCTGGTTACTTAAGCAGGGCATTGAAACGTTATGGTGTGCTCTGATCACACAACGGCTTGAAGTATCCCACCCGCAAGTGACGCAAGTGTTCCAAACTACGCCGATACATAATTGGCTGAAAGAGCAGTTTGACATGCACATGGCCATGTGGACGCTTGAGTATATCTATGGAGTTGTTGCTTATTGACGGGTTGACTTGGCAGTGTTGGCCGATATACCGTGGTTATTGCGTAGCACTTGCCGGCTTCATTAGCTGCGGTACCATCCACCTTTCTCAGTGTGTGGCTGCTACGTACATGTACACGAATCCGTTCCCCATTCTGTTCTAAAGCAACCGCTAATCAAAGGGAAGACTACGCAGAGTGTCGTACAGGGCTAGCAACAGGAAGTCTTGATTAGCGGACAGTTAACTGAATTAACCACATGCTGACTTATAACGATCAGGGTGATGCGTCATACATATCAATGTTTGCATTCAACAAAGCTCCTCTGTCAACCAACACCCTCTCTAGCCCGAAAATATTTAGCTTTGCCTTACTCTAGTAAACTAGTGTCCCAAACATTCTGAATTAATTTCTTTTGACTCGTCTATTGCCCATTTCTTACTGAGCCACTGTGACATAATTTCCGCTAAGTTGATTAACCCATTGACCAATATGGCATGAATTATGCATGAAACATGGCCTCGAATCCAATTTTACAGTTATGAATGTGGGTTTTAAACGAAATGTCAACCAGTTCATCTTACCTGATGGCGCCAATAATAATGTCTGCTGTTTTATTGGGGCTGATTGGCGCCATGTCCTCTGCTTTATTAACGCTGAATGGCGCCATGTATTCGGCTTTGTTGGGGCTATTGGCGCCATATCTGCTGCTTTATTGAGGCTGATTGGCACCATGTCTTCTGCTTTATCAAGGCTGGTTGGCACCATGTCTTCTTCTGCTTTATTGGGACTGATTGGCACCATGTCTGCCATGTGCCATGCTGCTTTTTATTGGGGCTGATTGGCACCATGTCTGCTGCTTTATTGGGGCTGATTGGCACCATGTCTTCTTCTTTATTTATTTGGGGCTTTATCAAGGCTGATTGGCACCATGTCTTCTGCTTTATTGGGGCTGATTGGCACCATGTCTGCTGCTTTATTCGGGCTGACTGGTGCCATGTCTTCTGCTTTATTGGGACTGATTGGCGCCATGTATTCTGCTTTATCGGGGCTGATTGGCGCCATGTCTGCTGCTATATGACACTCTCAAAAACGTCACCACAGCAACGCCTAAAAGTACCTAATGGTCAGTGTATAAATGTACAACATTATTACTTAATAAACACATATGTTTAATATGTATTAGTGTTGACAGTATAAAGCATGTGCATGCAGACCGCAATCAGTGTATATACGCCTCGTTGAAAATCGAGAATATTGGTTTGCGGACACCCAAGCTAAATAAGCGTCCTCGGATATTTTGAGGCTACAGTCCCTGGAGGGTGCTTCGCATTCCAAGTAACCTTGGCTACGGGATAACAGGATGCAGAATGTGGCTGGGATGCGGATGTCGATTGCTGTCTCAATTAGAGTGCAATTCGCTGAACAGATAAATGAAAACCATCGTATCAGTTGGACATGATTAGTCTCTCCAAATTTATATAGCTTACTTTAGATGCTGTGTGCTTACACTGATGCAATGTTCTGATGACAATCGAAGTCGAGTTTGGGTGGTCACCATATGATCCACTTATCTCAGGGGTTATCGCCTTACTTACACATGTTCTGCTGCTGTGGACCGGATGTTTGCGTGTAAGTGGGATCGTGCTTAATGAGTTATAATTCAATAAACACGATATGGGTTTGACCTCAACACGTCTACAGTATTGCAGGGATGATCTATCATACAACATGCATTGCGTTGGATATATATTGGCTGTATTGTGTCCGTAATAGTGTCGCTATCAGCCAGTGGCTTCCTTCCCTACGTGATATCATTTCAGTGTAATTATTCGTTCCCTCAGACCTGAGTGGGGACAAGTTCATGGATAAACAACCATACTCTAAGTATGTTGGATCATACCTTATCTAATGCAGCCGACCAAGGCTACCAAATTGCCACGTTATATTTGCCAGCACTACCAAGTCAACCGACCAATAAACAGCAATTCCACAGATTTGCTCCACTATACACATGCGCATGCGCATGGGGTCAATATTACGTCCGCGTTCATTAAGTAACGTTCCTTGCTCATCAATGGGCTAATTCAATCGAGGTGTAAATTGAGCGCCTACCAACGCATTCGTACCTTTATTGATTGACCATAAAGGGACGTCATAAACACGGTTTGTTGTGATAAAGATTAACAACGGATGACCACTTGCTTAGGTAGATCGCAATGAAACAGCTATCATACTTATCCATGCATAACTGTTTGTAAATTTCCAAATCCACACCCAGCAGTAGTAATCATAGCTATATGCTTCGATGCTATTGCAAAATAAATTTAAACCTGGATAGAGTCTGTGAATTATGTAAGCTAGATATAATCATCACAGTTATCACAATAATGGAAAATTTTCTGCAAGCCTTACAGATTGGTCGATGAAGTTTGACGATTTTTCTATCGATGCTTTAAACGTAATAATTTAATTTCACTGCGGAAAAATATTTACAAGATATGCAGATGACTATCGATGCTGCCCTGGGTGATATAGAGCCACGACATTGTCCAATATTTGAATTTCTTGCATGTTATATACGAATGATATTTAATAAGCATTCTGACACTGCGTATTGTTGATACACTATGTATTACACCCATTTATTATCATCATATCACGCCGGGTACCTGCAAAATTTCTTTATCATCTGTATCCTCACTGTCATTGTTATCATTAATTAACATGATCATTAAACAAATGTTTAAGGTCATCAAAAGGCAAGCAATGGCTGCTATCATGGGCTAAATTTTACACATGTACAGTTTTGAAGAATCGCTAAGCTCATCAAAATTGACAGGCTCACCATAAGGACAAATGAGCTGACAAATACATTCGAGGTCAGAGGGATCTACGATATCTACGATATCAAATCCTTAATCACCAAATCGACTCAATGTAGACGTGATTGAAGAAAGAACGGCTGTCCTTTCATTTCATCATAATGGCTCAGAATATGACCAATTTATCTACCACTTAAAACTATGCAATTATGTAAGATATGCATTGTAATTTCTATATAAACGCTTTTGCTAGTTGGTGGTTAGCATTAAGTTGTTGTCATGTATTTGATATAATAAAACAACAAAGGAACGGCTGACCTTTTATTTCATCATAATGGCTCAGAATATGACCCATTTATCTACCACTTAAAACTATGCAATTCTGTAAGATACACACTGTAATTTCTATATAAACGCTATTACTAGTTGGTGGTAAGTATTTAAGTTGTTGCCATGTATTTGATATGATAAAACAACTTTAAACAATATCTCTATGACGGCATGAACCCAACTATAACAAGTTGATATCTTTCACACTGGCTATCTCAATATAAGGTGAATGTGGTGTGCTATGTTACAATTTCATGCTATATGGCAAGCGTAATTTGGATGGATTGAGGAACATGTGTGATGTGGATCACACCCTGCCATAATGAACGTGTTGTATATAAAACTCATAAACCCATGCTTACATAGCCTAATAGAAATTTGAAGAAATGACAGCAATGTTTCTTTCCTTGATTCGGTTTTTGCGACTACTCGATGGATTTCCTACAGATGCAGTGTTCCAGCAATACTGTCACTGCCACAATGGGTTAGCAATATATTAAATGACCGTTGGCCATAGGACTGAGTAGCAAAGTAGCGGCCAACAGTCATACATTTAGCATTGTCATGTGTCATTGTTGGAACTTTCATATAACTCGACCGACACGATGTGGTGTTTCCTACAATTGATCACGCCAGTTGATAGAGCTATACAATTCCTTCACATTATATTCCGGTCGGCAAGCGAATGAGGCTAGCTGCAGGTGCATGTCACTGAAGCCAAACTTCCCTCAGTATACACTGAGATCACATGCCACGAGACTGTGCTATTGGCCTTCTAGCCACCGCCATTTCAGTATGGAGCGACGGGTGAATGGGGCGACCATACGGCCCAACAGCTGCTCATTTCTTGTCGCAGAATCTGTGAGAATTGAACATCCAATTGTTCCTATCGCCATGTTAATTGCGACTGCTTGTATCCCAGTATGAATACTTTTCCATGATGCGATTATTTTCTCCCCGTTATGAAAATGGTTTGTATTTTCGCATAATGAAATTCTGCTGAAGATGCGATGCTTGTTATCACAGCATGAATAACTCACCACGTTGCGATTGGTAATATAGCATATGTTTCTAGTGATGATGCGATTTGTATGTGTACCTGTCAATGTAAGCAACACAGATTTGTCCATTAATCAAATATATTATTTTGATATATTGTTTGATGTTATGCAGCATTTTTATTTATCAATAGAATTTTAAACGTTATGACTGATAATTGAATGCACATGAGTGTCTATGTCCTGTGAGATGTGAATAAACAATATGTCGCCAAATGTTGTCATCTGTTGTTAAAATTAGAAGGGTATAACTCAAACCTTATTGGAACATGAGGGCGCATAGAGTAATTGACTGGGTGGTGTACGTTTGCTGCGAGCAACCTTTGGTTATGTGGTGGTGTGTGGCGGCTGGTGTATGATATATAGGTAATGTTGTGGTGTATGGTGGCTGGTGTATGCTATATAGGTAATGTTGTGGTGTATGGCGGCTGGTGTATGCTATATAGGTAATGCGGTGGTGTATGGCGGCTGGTGTATGCTATATAGGTAATGTGGTGGTGTATGGCGGCTGGTGTATGCTATATAGGTAATGCGGTGGTGTATGGCGGCTGGTGTATGCTATATAGGTAATGTAGTGGTGTATGGTGGCTGGTGTATGCTTTATGGGTAGCGTGGTAGTGCGTTAAGTCATACGGCAAATGTTCAGCGGCATCATTAACTTACGCAGAAGGCTTTTTGTATGTCAAAAAGACAGGGCCAGCCTTATGGTTGTCAATACTATTAAGGAAATAAATTTGACAACTCAGCAAATACAGTATTCCATAGATATGATAATCAGATATTCCAATTACGGCAATACATTAAGAACTGGCACTATCAAGACACAATGGCAATTAATACAAAGTCTAATGCTAATTGCTAAATCAATAATATATTATACACATACTTACATGTCATACGTCATGCGAGTCGAAAGCCAGCAGCATTCTGTTCTTTTCATTATTATAATAAAAAATCTTCTTTTTTAATGAAACTTTATGCCCATCACAACACAAATAATGGTTGGTGTCATGTATTTTGTTTCATGTCAAGTTCCCTTTGCTTTACGCTGCAGTGGCAGTATACTCCAGCATGGCAGCATATGTATAGAACAATGTCAGGGTGCACAAGACATGGTGCTACATGGTGCAAAACAAGATGACGACCAAACAAAAAATCGTTAGTCACGCACTATTGTGAGTAATGCTAATTATGTCTGTAGATAAGTCGACCTTGGTTGCGACGGTAAAACCCAAACGCCCCCTCGAGGTCAACTTTTTAAAATCAACTATGTATAGACATATTGTCTGCATATTGCCTCGGACCATGAATATGTTGAATTCAGTTGTAGACATATTGATACGTAGCATCGTGCCATGCTTCAAAGCAACTAATTAACGAGCTATTATGTTGCTATAGAATTTAAACCAGGTTAGGATAGTAGCTGTGGCTGATTGGTTTACGTTATGAACAGATACGCAAAGCCAAGATTCAACAAGGATTCAGGAATACATTAGGTTATGATTTATGAATCTCAGCTGTAATAGCTGCACAGTGCAACAAGTATCAGTCTGACTGCCAACAGCAAGCCTAAAGGCCTGGCCATTATTGACAGCCTATTTCCGGTAGATCTATCACAGTGCCTTTCCCCTAGCGTTTCCTCCTCTCTGGTCCTAGGGTACCAGATAACCCTTATGTAGAAGCTGGGTTCTGTGGCTGAATCTTCGTGATGCCCATAATGCAATTATGTGATGCTGGTCGACTGAGAATAAGATAGTTGGTTAGAACATTAGCGGACAAATATTCCTGGGTCGATAAATAATATCCATTGCGTGGCGTAACTTTGAGTGTCCGTTAGGATGGAAAGTGCTGGTTCCTACGGTCGTTTTCATTTTCCGGCCCTTATAGTGACCGATCTGTTCGCTTGATATTAACGTGTGAGTTATGGGTTCCATTCAAACTATTAACAAAAGCACCAAATATGGGTTGGCTGTTGCCAGGCAACGAAAGCCATAGATATTTGTGTGTTAGCGCCTGTGAGAGGCAATTCTCGGCGCGGAAGGGTGTGGTCTCAGCGGATATTCGGACATCAGAGGGAATCACCGAGCATCAGCGTTGTAGGAGTCAGTTAACATCGGGCAAGCGGCCAGAACACAAGATGGGGACTAGCTTCTGGTTCTGGGGGACACAACTCGTCTTCATTCTATGTGCCGTGCGAGGTAAAATGTTCCATTATTTGCGGCTTATGGTTATGCATAACATTCTGAGAATAGGTAGGGCGGGTTTTCAACATAAATGTTTCCGCCTATGAATTGATTGAATTAGAAGTGAGAATATCCCTATGATTGCCATATTTGTGCAAATACCTCTCTCTTTGAATATTTGTCGTTGCTAGAAACCCAATTTGTTACAATACACAAATCGAGTTAACCCGCCTGGTGTGACTGGTAAGTGGTCATGCTGTGATATGCCACAGCTCCCCGTTCTCAGTGATGTGGACTGAATGAGGTGATTGTCTTGTCAATCAAGTCTCCTCCTTATATTAGAGCTACAGAGACATACCAGGAGGATTAGGCGATTTAGGGATATTATATAAGTGATAACATTTGATGGAGCATTATCGCAATACCCGCGAGAGGCGAGAGGTCTCATGTGGCTGTAGAAGGCGCTGCTAAAGGGTCTCTAATGTAACCACTTTGTAACCAATGAATATGCACCACGCCGGTCGAAAGGCCTTTTACTGTATCTAACTGACTAGCCAAGTCGCAGGTTTTCTGACAATGAGACGTACTCGTTTTATTACAGGCGTTCAGGGACTGCAATGTTACAAGTGTGAGCACACCTCAGACACAGCCGATGAAGCGTGTGTATCCAATGCCACCCATGCCAAGATCACCCCGTGTGCGCCTGGTGAAGCTTACTGCAAGGTGTGTATCTTATTGAATAGGTTGAGTTGCTTCCAACCACTGTCTTAATTAATCTCGAGCTATCACATAGTTCTGGTCACATGGGCCGTGATTGAGGAAAAAGCGACTTGCTAAGTGGTCGATTTACCGCTATAAGCTAATGTAGTTAGTCCCATGGGTGGCGCGTTGTTTGCGTTCGACTTCTCTGTTACAGACAGAACACAAACGGATGGCGATGACGCAAGATGTGTTTGAAATGACGTCACGGAGCTGTGCTGCCGAGTGCTCGTCAACTCGCAAAAATGTGGATGGTAAGTCAGGTGTATGTTACTGATATCATCATCATCATCATCATCATCATCATCATCATCATCATCATCATCATCATCATCATCATCATCATCATCATCATAGTCGCCATGATCATCAACATCATCATCAACATCATTATCATCATCGTCGTAATAATCATCACCTTCATCAACATCATCATCATCATGGTCGTCTTGATGATGATGATGATCATCATCATAGTCGTTTTTAGCATCATCATCATCATCATAGTCGTCGTGATCATCATCATCTTCATCAACATCATCATCATCATAGTCGTCATCATGATGATCATCATAGTCGTCGTTAGCATCATCATAATCATCATCACCCTCTTCTATACACCAGCCTTTATGATCACGTTGTCCATTATTCCACATTTTTGCAGATAACACACTCCACGTCATGTGTTGTCAACATGACCTCTGTAACAGCGCACACCTCGCCTCAGCATCAGGCGTGACCTTGATTGTGACCCTGCACCTTATCCGTTACATCCAGCCCTGTCCATGACGTAATGCAGAAAAATATTGAAGTCACAAGTTTGCGAAAAAACAATTAGTTGGTGCTCACCAGGTGGATTTCAATCGAAAGTAGCATATTACTATGAGCTGGGCTAAAGAGTCCATTGGTGTCGCAGGGTTCAGCTAACACCACAAGAATATGAGGGCATGGCACAACTAGCAGAGCTTGTATGAGATCACACATAGTTCCCATGAAAAGCATTGAAATTTACTCCACTTTCAGAGAGGTCAGATTCCTGCTATCCCTGACTGTGTTGATACATGGATATCTACGCCACATGAAAATAATCTTGTCTTACAGCATCTTATCATGCAAAAATAGTGAATAATCATATTTATATGTTTACATTAAAGTCCAGTTCAACCGTAAATTTCTTCAATGTTTTCGCCATTAGTAGGATAGACCGAACCACCAGACCCACTGCAACACTGACTTATTGCTACTCATCAATCAGATTTCAATATCCCGCTTACGACCCGCATGGCGCCCCACACTAAGAAGAACGCCGCTATTGTTCCCTGGTCGTGACGTCAGTCGTGTAACGAACGAACGCATCAGCTGAAGCGAACTGGGCGCGGTTTTGCACGTCATGGTCCAGTGTTATGCAAGAAAGTGTTTGGGGTTATTCGGACAACACTGAAAACAGTGTTGATGAGTTTCATGCGAATGATACCCAGGGCCGCTGGGTGCGGTTTGGGGCAACGCTAGGAGCGGACTTCAGCAAGAAGGGAATTACCGCATCAATCATTATAAATGGGTTACGTTTCTCACGATTTCCTGCTTGTTTTGTTTCGTGTTTAAGGCTTTCTGCATCTCCGTTCTGATGGAGTGCCGATTCTAATGACAAGCGTAGTATTTCGTTATCGTGTTTTATAACTTGTCTGTGTGCTGTGATTCATCATACATCTCATCGTATTTCTGCGTTTTATGGTGCTATAAAATTGGCTACAGGAAAACAATTGATGCGGTTCAACTATCCACATACACGTTTTCATCGGCGCCACTTCTGTGGAATATTTTACTGACGTCTATTTCATTGCATAAAATGATTCATTTACTTGGGTGAACTGGTTACACAAGTTCATTTCTGATGTCCTCTCCGTTTGGCCAAACTTAGCATCCACCTTTGTTGAGCTATCAAATACCCATTCGATATTGACGCCAACAAGATTATTACACCAAAGGCTTTACATTTGTATTTCAACATATTCTTGGTAGGAATATATATTGACAATGGCCATTTGGCACAACCAGATCATTAAATAGGTCAATTGCCATATAAATTAATAAATCTTTACTGCGAAATTACACAAGAATCGTGCACATGTATGGCAATTAAAATTATATTAATAAATGTGGGTTTCATCAAAATGTACTCACGATGCTATGAAACGAAATTAATTATACAGATTTTGCATCGGCAAACAAGCTACAATGATCAGCATATTAAGGAAAGTGTTTTCTAGTCGCCGTTCGACATCTATACATGCCTCAACTTATTAATATTTGTAAAGGCTTTGTTCACTGATAGTGATTGTACAGTTACAGTAATATGGGGTAGTCGAGACTGATAGGTACAAATATTCACCATGCATAGGCTTTTCATACGTTTCGACTGCTCATTGAGCTCATCCACTTCTATTGAAATGAAGATAAGGAATCCTAGCCCCGGCTACTCAACCCCACCCCAGAAACCTCGTCTCGGAAAAGGATAGGGGCTTCATCGGTGGAAACCCCAATTACGATACATTGTCTAATGATGGGCGTAATTAGGCATCAAATGAGAATGGGAATTGTCATTTTTTTAGGACAAAATGATTGTCGATTGCGAATTCATTGAGAATATGCTACAAGTTCGTATTGCAAACAATAAGCGGTTATTGTGTAGCCAAGTTAAAGAGGCTGTCTGCCAAGTTAGTTCGTTCCTGCTGTATTCCAGAAGTGTCGTCACACACAGCTCGTAACACAACGATCACTGAGGTTGTTTCCATAAAATTAGCTTATTTCTCATCAAACGAGAGTGTACTGAACATTTGTCGACAAAATGCAATGAACATGAACATTCAAAATTGTGCGATTGTCAAAAGCTATAATCCGTTTTGTGTATCAGGGAAGAATATCTTGATGAACCAATGATTGTCTTTTTGTCGATAACATTAAAGGCGCTTTTATAGTGTTCTCTGCACATGCTGCAAGATATTTGTCATCAGTCCATGGCCCACAATAAATGCGTTTGACGCGTAAATAAACAACCTTTCGGTCTTTTCTGCATGATTATCTATTTTCATTTATTATATGCATGGCATATGTTAAATTCATGCTGCTGCACAAATCATAAAATGAATGGTAATAGTATAATAAGATATAGAGAGCATGTGTCATGGAATAGTCCCATGAACCGTGAAGACTAGGTTGGTGTTAGATCAGTCTGTGCCATACACACTGGGGGTTTATTTGTGATAATGCGGTTAGTTGATGATGATTGTAACTCGAATGCCAGCGTCGAAGAATAGGATTTAAGTGAATGCACATGAATGCTTTTCATGCAATGGTTTGGAGCAAATTAACAAATCACTGATCAAATAAAAGAGCAGATAAACAATCAATGTAATCAATCCTGTAACAATAAAGCAAGTTCGAAAATAAGAAACGGAACATTCCGTGACAATATTACGTCTTTTATAAGGTTAATATCATAGGACGTCGATGGTTACAATTCTTAGTACGCCATTTCACAAACATCAAATGGATGTGAACAAGAATGTAAGTCATCAATATGATGACTGATTCATAAAAGGGCATATTGCCAAATATGTTTTCTTTTCATTACACGGCTTTATTTTTTCATTACTTTATCATGATCTCCGCCCTAGAGCCTTTACTGCTTACAACCAACGCAGCACCACTTGGCATTCTGGTAAAACAACATGGACTGCATATAACGACTTAACTAATGCAATTCGCTTCTGCATGGGGCCAATTCGGACCTTATCGCAAAACTGCAATAAGCACGGGGAAAACATCTAACACATCATGCGGTCCCTACATTGGCTACCTGTGGACAAACGCATTATAATTCTGCTACTCACCTTTAGAGCCATTAATTAATCGCGCCAAGGTACTAACGGGAACTGATTTATGGACAAACATCTGTCCCTAAACTTCCGAACATGTCCTCTTGCGGTGCCAAAAGCGTTTGGAAATGCCGCACAAAGATTGTGAAATGCACTACCTACCACCGCCCGCTAGTTGAATACACTTGACTCGTTTTAATCGAATATCAACACATTACTTTTGCAATAACTAGTAAAATCATGTTTAATTTGGGGCATCGCTTGCAGAACAATCAACTGCCAGCTTTCAGCGCCTTTGGGCAGGATTAATTCATTGAAACAGCGATGTGGAACTGTATGTCTGTATGAATTTATGTATGTTTGTGTGTGTGTGTGTGAATATATGTATGTATGTATGTATGTATGTATGTATGTATGTATGTATGTATGTATGTATGTATGTATGTATGTATGTATGTATGTATGTATGTATGTATGTATGTATGTATGTATGTATGTATGTATGTATGTATGTATGTATGTATGTATGTATGTATGTATGTATGTATGTATGTATGTATGTATGTATGTATGTATGTATGTATGTATGTATGTATGTATGTATGTATGTATGTATGTATGTATGTATGTATGCATGTTTGCATGTAAGTATTAATATATGTATGTATGCATGTATGTATGCATGTATGTATATAGGTATGTATGCATGCATATATGTATGTATGTATGTATGTATGTATGTATGTATGTATGTATGTATGTATGTATGTATGTATGTATGTATGTATGTATGTATGTATGTATGTATGTATGTATGTATGTATGTATGTATGTATGTATGTATGTATGTATGTATGTATGTATGTATGTATGAATGTAAGTATGTATGTATGTATGTATGTGGATGTATGTATGTATGTATGAATGTATGTATGTATGTATGAATGAATGTTTGTATGTATATATGTATGTATGTATGTATGTATGTATGTATGTATGTATGTATGTATGTATGTATGTATGTATGTATGTATGTATGTATGTATGTATGTATGTATGTATGTATGTATGTATGTATGTATGTATGTATGTATGTATGTATGTATGTATGTATGTATGTATGTATGTATGTATATGTGTTAGTTATCGCGCGGAGCGTCCGAGTGTCTTTCCCCATATCATCCGCGTGACCATGCGATAACATATTTATCGCGATGGCACCTACACACGATAATCAAGCACGACGCTGCTTCCTAATAATGCTAATTAGCGTGAACCTATGTTATGTAAGGTATCTGCCTGGGACCTGTTAATATGAGAGGTAGATCTAAATTCCCCATTCGGCCTCAGCTGCCTGTGTTTACGTGATGATTAGATAATCCTTTGTTTCTATACTTGTTTGTTTATTTGACTAGAATATGGTTCGATAGTTTGTTATGTGAGACTTCCCAACTCCGGCAATCAGAGTTCCGCCGACTTGGTCGTTGTTTCATACGTGACTTCCCGATGAGCGCTACGCAACCACATTAGCGGCTGGTAAGCAAATGACTCTTGAGAAAACCTTCGTTTTAAGACTTGTAAAGTGTGCGTGATATTAAGAACCTCCGTAGTGTTGCCATGCTAGAGCAGCGGTGCTCTGTGAGGGACCATCTCAAGTGAAGTTGTTTCTCGGTGATATATCGACACGGTTGCAGTTATCGCATGGCAAACTGTGCGTTTGAGGTGATATGGGAAAAGTCCGAGCTTTTTCTCGAGCTCTGATTGGCTGAGAGTAGGGTGCCATGCGATAAATGTATATATTACATGGTTGCTGTAATTCAACATCGGAAGCGCGCTAATTATTGCCATTTCACATAACCGTTCCCAGAGGTTTAGTGTCACTGTCAATAATAGTAGCTCCTACAAATATCACTTTCATATGTTATTTTAGGGAGGGTTGGCTTATCGTTCAGATACTAGATAATGAACGATGCGGAATGTACCAATAAGTTGAGATGATGTTATGTAACGACGGGGATAATTTAACCTTGCAAAACATGTTGATACGTATGTTGCGTACTAAAGAGCAAACGAAGCGCTGCAAGGCATTATATATCTATTTAAACATTTAAAATCTGCTCAGCAGACCTCATTTGTAACTTCATAATCTGAACCTATTGAGGGGGTCGGTTCAACCAAACATGGCACGGTTAATTACCCAAATAAAGAAAAACTTGTTTATCTCTCATTGTTGAAAATATTTATCGACCGCAAATTAAAATATGCACTTGGATGATACCATGCGTTAGTAATGATATTAAATCATGCTATGTGGTGTGTTTGTTCCATTCAAAGTGCGCAAATATAAGAATCGACAAACAACAGGATGCATCTTTCACCATGGCGTCCCATAAAAAATGTAATCAATGAAAGTTTTGATTTAATGAACAAAACATGGTTAAAGCAGCCACCATCTGGGCTGTATTCAAAGAAACGAATTTTCATTGCCACCATGGAAAGAGAAGTTTGGTTAATGGCCTCTAGCGGCTACTGCTTCTGTTGATGACAGGGCATATGTGGACAAAAATACTAAGCACATATGTTTAAACATATCCGAGTAATAACCACCTATGTGGAAGGCAGAGTATATGGCAAACTGCTGTCGGCTGGTATTTTGTGGACTTGGTGTGGTAGCCGTTAATGTCAATCCCAGTTTTCTGATTCACTTATTAGCACAACATAACATGGAGACCACGTTGCTGATTACAAATGAAAAGCGAGTTCATTTCATTAAACGGTAGGCTACAAAAATACACCATTTTTTTACAGGTTTTCTAGGTTGCTGATAATAATAAATTTGTTTTCGCAGATATTTTTGTTCATCGACTGATAGGGGAGGAATTTACAGAATATGCTTGTCAAAACGGTGTAAGTATTAAGTTATATTTGTTAACATTCAGAAACAATGGAACTTAGAGAACGAAAATCATCCATATTAGTCATCAGACACAGAGTTAATGTCAGTTTAGTAAAGATATTGTCGTACAGAATATTCTTCCTCTTGTCAATCGGGTCATTGTAGCTCCCAAAACAAATTATAACACCTGCTGCGGTGCCGCATGTACGAGTCTTTGTGGCTGTTTAGTTGGGCATGTGTACCATCGAGAAGCAATGCGTGATCTATTACAAAGACAAGGTGGAATCATTGGTGCTTGATAGCTACATCCGTCTCACAAAGGAGCTTCTATGATAACCGAGCTTTAGGGTCTACAACCATGCCATATCAAATTCAAATATCATTTCGTTCTAATCTGACAAACTAGCTAAAATTATCCAATATTGTGATAGACAGAGTGGAGGGCATTTTCCTCTAGTTGTTTGCCTATCTGTCTGATTCATGCTCTCATAGGAACATTGTTTACAATACATGAAAACAGCATGTCAACCCTAGATATTGATTTATTTTGTTGGGTTGGTTATTGGGTAATTAGGCTTTATGTGAAATCGATCGCTAGCTATCTCAAAAACCTGAATAAATCCTGTTCATGAAAGGTTATTGTGTAGGAGGTCTCAAATTCTTATTTCTAAGGATTTCGCAATATAAGGAATGCTTATTACATTTAATAATATTAATAAGCTAACTGGCAGACAACAATGAATTATTTAACTAAATCAGAAAAAGCAGTGAGGCTGACGATTACATTGGTTGTACAGAGATGGAATGTATACATTTCTCGCAGGGTGCTCAAGCTGGTAAAAGCGGCGTGTTTAAAATTATGGGTGATGCAGTTATGAATAAGCGAATAGGATTAAGTGTGTTACTAATGTGAG